>OX442431.1:3801083-4176444 GCA_949361645.1 Spongilla lacustris | reverse complement strand
AATAGATTCAACATGTACCTAAAATAGTGTTGGTAGTATTGCATGTAACTTTCATTATCTATAGTACAGATATCCCCATGCATTTATAAGATCAAAACCATGCGCATAATAATAAACCAGAGATTGATGATCTGTGCAGTTTTTCTTCTAGCTTGCATGTGAGATGCCAAACCATATATGAATTTTATAAAAACAGCATGCAAGCAATATCATCATTGTATAGCAATCATTTGTAGTGGCATCATTAATAAAATGCATGCATGGATCTATGTGGCACCGGCATGCAACATACTTGAAAATCGTTCTGTTAAGGTTATGTAAAGAAGTAAGGAATTTCTAAAGGAATTGCTATTGTTGTTGCAAATGTTGAGGTGAATACTTTCGAATTCAGGGAATGACATGCGAAAGTTATGATTCCGTTATTCACACAAGTAATCTCTGTCCATCGTATCCAAACATACTCTCGCATGTGAGGTGTCCACCATATGGCTCAAAATGGGTTGCAGCAGTTTCTGGTTCCAGAATGATGCTACGTAATGAGTCGTTTTGTAGGAATTGCATCATGCATAAATGGTGTTAATACATGCATGCTGCAGCACGCGATGGTGTTTCATTGTAATACAATAAACTCTTCTGCAGTATATACAATAAGCTAAACGTGATCCATGTCGAGATCACCACCAAGTTTGCATATCAGGGAGTGATGGCCAAGGTGATCCAGTGAATGGTTAGGGCAATATATGCATGCGTGTAGATCCTTCTGAGACACCAATGCCTAACTACCACTTCAAAGCAATTTGAAATTCATTGGGCTCAAGGTGGGACTGTGATCCAGGTGAGGGTATTACAGATAACCATGATGATATGGAGTGTAGATGAGCATTATGCAGAGTTGTACAGTTCCATGAACTGATGATCTTTGAGCTTGGAAGACTGAACCCTTTGCCCATGCAGCACTGAGTCTGTGATGTCAATGGCTGAGATGGTGTCAGATGTAGAAAGGATGACATCATAAAGCTGGATTGAATGATTGAGGTGCCGATCATCTGTAAATCCCTGGCCAGATGCACTCAAAGAGGCTATGTAAGCAGCTGAGGAATGATGTGACAAGGAACGAAGGCCTTGTCCTCCCCTGTTGAGGATTAACTGGGTCTGTAAGCAATAGAGGTACATTCTGAAAAGCATTGCCAGACGTCATCATCATACCCCTTCAATGCTTCTGCTACCAAGGACAGAGGTGTGGATCAGGTTAAATGGACCAGTTTGCTGAAGCTGCCACAATGTCGTAGAAGAAGCAAGCCCACTTGTGGGTCAACCACTCCAACTTACTCAAGATGAGTAAGTAGCTTACCAGCTTTTTCCCGCTTCTGAGCCACAAAATTGGCACGGAAGTTGTCATCACCAATAGCGGCACCAAGGATCTCGATATTTGGTACAATGGACCTCTTCATGTCTGGAGGGAATGTGCTGAGATCACTCTTGCTAAAAAGCTCACACTTTGATGTGTTGAGGAACAGACCCAAAGGTGGTCCTTGGCTATGTAGGATGGAGATGACCTGCTTCACTGCTTGTGAGGGTCCAGCTACAACAACATCATCTATGTAATTATAGGCCGTTGCAGGTAGGGTCCACTCCAATGGTAGATATAATCTTCTGCAGCACCAAACAAAATAGGAGAGGACCTAGGGGATCCCCCTGCTGAACACCCATCTCTGAGGTGATGATACCCATTTGGTGGAACAGAACTGGGTGTTGCCCATAACACCAGTGAGCCCATATTAAATAATACTAATAATCATTATTTTATATAACTTTATTATTTTTACATATACCACTTATTATATACAATATGCAAGTAATCTAACTTCTCATGCTTGAGTATAGATAGAGTCCTGGACAGGTATTATATGCAGACTGGTGATAGCTTTGGAAAGGGACCAGCACATTCTCACTGCAAGGCGATTTGGTATCCGTCTTTCATTCTTTCAATTTTTTCCCCTGGGCAACGGGATGTTTTGGGTCTCACCCTCTTTTGTTTCATCCCTTAGGCATGATGACTGCCTTAACTTATTGTACCAGGCATGGTTCCTGGATGATGGGGTTTTAGCTGGGACCATAAGTAAGCACTGCTCACTGCACTCACTGACATGGCCCCCTCATGAAAGCCTCTCACTCTCCCAACCTGGATATCCTTTGTGCTCATATTGGTGGCTATATCCACTGTGCCAAATTAATTGCCTCCAAGCGGGTTGAGGCCTTAAAGTTGCTTTCCAAGCTTGACAATGTTGCCATCATTGACCCCCAAAAGGTTTTCAACCTACTTCGTTTGTGTGGTAGTTTTTGTAGACTCCCCCCAGCATCACCCCTCTCTGTCGCATCACTGGATCAAGCATGCACCACATCAGGGGTATTGTGTGTGGTGCCAAAGGTGCCTCATCCCCAAAGAGGACTAGGGACGAGGCAGTTCAATTCTTGTTTGGGTGCCCGGTTTTTCTATGAAGAGTGTCATGACAGCACGGGGGTGTAATTTGACACTGGATTCGGCTTCCAGGTGGAAATTTCAACCTGGAACAGCCTTGTCGTCATTTTCACCCTAAACCTTCAACATTCGTAATGCTGCTAACGTTATTCTAACATAACAGTATAGGCTCCACAGCTCAGCCTCAACCCCAAATGCAATGAAGCTAGGGTGGGTGGGTGTCCCTATGGTAGTTGAGACCTATGGGAATTGGTGGAATGAGGCTAGAAACACATATTCCTGCCTAGCTACTTGCTTGCCATTGGCTCATCTAAATCTACTAAAGAGCAGCCTTGTCTACGAAATATTCAGCAAACTTAATCTCACCTTGACCGGGTCCATCATGAGAGCTGTTATGGCCCTTACTCTCATAGCTGAAACTATTTTTAACCTTAGATTTTTTATTTTATACATAAAGAAGAAAAAAACATTATTATCATAATTATAGCAGCAATACTATTATTACAAGCAAACACAGCAGCAGTATTATGTATTACATATCACAATAGGTCTACAGTTCAACTCTAAACCTGCTAATTAAGTTAACTGGAACATTTCTTCTGGACAGGATTGCCCTAGCTACTGACCTCACTAATGAGATATTCAACCACCCATAATTCTCTGTCAAGACCTTTGCCTTAGGGCAGTGCAGGGAGATCGAGTGGATGGAAGCTAATCTAGTGAAGGTGTTCTGGGCCTCTTTGCCCCAGTTCTCATAAGATTCCACTGCCAGAGGAATACATACCCACCCTAGCTCCTGACACATTGGGTCATTGGATGAGTACTTTTGGTACTCTGCTATGTAGGCTGCAACATCATGCAAAGTGGCAGGAGTGAGTGGTGAGGCAACAGTAACATCGAAGGCTTGTGGTTTTGTCCTTTCCCAAGCATTAACTAGCACATCATAATTACTCTGGACTCTCGAAAGGCCTTGACCAACCTCCACTCTTACAGATAGATGATGACAGAACTCTGCAAAGATTTTTTTGCAGGCGATTGTGTCTGATGACAACATCCCTACCATGTCTGCATGATACTGCATGATGTCCAAGAGGATCCAAAGTGATATCTGGGCAGAATGGGCACACGATTGAATAGAAGAGTTCATACCTAGCCACCACATCACTACAATTTGAAACTTGGCTGGATCAAGTGGCAAGCCCAACCCTAACGTGGGGACAACTGAAAGCCATGAACTAGCATGAGGAGCAGAGGCAGAGAAAAGTCCCGCCTTATTGGCAGGAGAGGAAGTCATCATGATAGACTGATTGTGAGATAGATGATCATCCAACTTCTTGCACAATGCATGCTGGGAGAAAGGAGAGAACAAAACAGACTCCACTGTGATGGCCTCTGTCAGGAGCATTGAACCCACTAAAACCTGAAGAAGGCAGAGATGATATGAAGGCAGCACATGAGTGATAAGATAAAGAATGAAAGCCAAGTCCTCCAAAGCTGAGGCTAAGTTGTGTTGTTCCAAATCCATCAGGAAGCTCAGATATAAAGTTGTATGCATTGGCCTTCCTAGCAGCTTGTTCTGTCTCCTCCGTGGAAGCCCATAGCGGATATTCTCAGCAATGGTGGTGTTGAACAGTACAGGCTCCTGGCTGACCACACCAATGTTGTCTCTCAGCCACCTCAGGTTGAGGTCTTTAACATTTCTGCCATCAATGGTCACCTTTTAGGGGGAGTGACAATGATATAAGGTCACACCAGCCACACCCACCTACCCCCCCCCCCCCCCCCAACTGGGGTCATAAAAGCGCTGAATCAGCTGTAATGTGGTGCTAGCTTCCATCATCTGGGATGGCTAGGAGTGGTTCTAGCTAGATGCACTAATTTACAATAACTACCACAAATGCGAGCTGCAACATGAAGGTCAGCTGCAGCCACCTCTACTAGGCAATCACGATGTACATTCGGGTCTGGGAACGAGAGAAATATTTGTAGGCACACTCCGTCTCGTTCGTGCCGCGGGCGTTCCCGTGGACTGTCGACTACTTCATACGGCAACTCATTCTTTAATGGGACGACTTTGACTTTGTCAAAACTCATAAACGAATAAAAGCATGTCTTCGTTCTCAGACTAACGGCAAAATTGCCCCAAACAAAGGTAAAGTTTTAACTCACAAAGTTCCGCGTAATAAAGGAAACGATCGTCTGCCAAACATATGTATCTGTATTTCTCTTTGAGCATGTGTGAGTTTGCGTCCGTTGCCGTGTGTAGTGTGTGTGTGTGTGTGAGAGAGAGAGAGAGAGAGAGAGAGAGAGAGAGAGAGAGAGAGAGAGAGAGAGAGAGAGAGAGAGAGAGAGAGAGAGAGAGAGAGAGAGAGAGAGAGAGAGAGAGAGAGAGAGAGCGTTTCTGTGGTCTTTCATCAGGCAGCTCCGTCTTTAACGGTACGATTTTGACTCGACAGTCACAGACTGAGGACTATAAAGCAAGATTCATTCGAACACTCGTTCCCAAAATAACGGCCGTTATAGAGGGGGAGGGTTCCATGTCAAAGAGTCGGTTGAGTCGGTTCCATTCCAAAGAGAAAAGAATTAATCCATAATGAAAAATGATAAATCAAACAACAGTTGCGCGAAACCGTGATTGAATATTTCAATTTTCTAATTTAATTTGAAATTTTAAAATTGTAAACGTCACACAAAAATCAATTATTCTCTTAGCGAAATATATGGAAATCGACCAAAATTTGCAACTAGTACGTCAAAATAGTAATTTTCAATTTATCGAACAATTGAAAAATTAGTTGGCGGTTTTATACACGGACCTTACTACCCCCTTCTTTTAAAATGTTGCTCTGATCTTCCTAACATTACTTTTTGGTACTTTAAGTTGCTTTGCAATTTACCGCAAATACATCTTTTAGCAATGCAGTATTGATTGTATTTGACAATTTTTGAAGAATTGCAAGAAATTAAAAATATTTCCTGAATTAATAACCATTTCTACAGTGCAATGAGATTTTGGTTTTTTTTTTGATCATATGAGTAGGCTAATTTTAACTTGCGTCCTACGTGTAGGACGCTAATCCTACGCGTAGGACGACGGGAGATTAAAGGTTAATATTCAAATTTATACCCAAACTCATACATGCACTAGTTACATATCATACCAAACAGTTGTGTTAATCCATGTTCAGGAGTGAAAGGGGCAAGGTAGATGGGCAAATCCAATAGCAAACAATTACAGTGAGGTGCATACATGTAGTAGTCATTATTTCCAAGATAAATGATAACTGTCTACATGTATAATTATTACGGCAATAATTATGTACATATATGTGTTCCTCAAAATGAAAAAAATTATCCCTTCTGTAACATCGTATAGCTACTTAGACGACGTAGTCACTAAGTCCATACACACAAATAAAATATTGGCTGGTTTTTACTGCATTGATTTGAAAAGTTGATTGGTTTGGAAGAAAAAAGCAACTTTCAATTAATCATTTATATATAAAACAGCACTCATATGTTGTCCTCAGTGTGGCTGATATAATCTGAAAGTCTGAAGTAATCCTAAGCTTCAATACATTAATCTAAACGTACTATGCAGTTTTGGCAAGTTATGGCTTGGTGCACCTTACTGACGCTTCAGTGACAAACAGAAACCTATTTGGGTAGCCAGCATAGCTCATGATCAGGTGATGCTTATTTACTCTAAATTCCAAGTACAATGCATACAACATATATTCCGTGCAGAGAGCAAGAGAGTGAACATATTCCACAACAGATCCATGCCATTATCTTCTACTACACTAAAGCAAAACTCATTTACAGGTCTAGCCAGTATTAACCCATTCCTTGTGCAACATACTGACAGTGGTGTTGAGGAGTGAAAGGAGAAGGCATATGGGCAAATCTAATACATATTTCTGCATATACAGCTGTGAGGTGCATTGTTATAAAAAATAGTTTCAGGTAATGAGGAAAGCATCTTGGAGCGATCAGTTACTGAGTGGTACATGAAACATGCAGTTTTGGGTCGTCAATTATTATGAGGGAAAGATGTCACACATTTCAATACATGCCTGAGATCTGGTTGATCAATACCTCGAATTGGACCATCATTTGAACCTGTAACCCAGCTGCAGCCTGTTATTAATTTATTAATTCATATTTCCCAGCCATGCCACGGCTGTTTCGAGATGGACATTAGGTTGTTAATTAGAAAACGTATGTATATTACGGTACAATTCTTATCCGGGTCCCATAGGAGCTCATTAAAATGTGGTCAATATTCTAATCCCTATTTTGTGAAGATGCGTTTACCATAAAATACCAATATATTTTTTAACTGTTCTATATTCAGTTCGGCACTATAAAACGTCAATGCGCACTATTGAGGGATGTTTTTTTATTAGCCCACTAAAGTCGCGCATCTCACGGTTTCTTTGTTTTTGTTTTGGCATTCCTGAAGCACTCGAACGGCAAGCCGTTTTTCTCGAGAAAATGCCTGAGAAAAGGGTGTGAAATGCACCTTGTTGTAAAGATAGATCATTGCCCGTTTTAAACATGCCTAGCTTATGTGCAGACTTATTTTCTGAAGCGAGAACAAAACCCTTTACAGTTACTGAGTGGTACATGAACATGCAGTTTTGGTTCATCAATTATTATGAGGGAAAGATGTCACACATTTCAATACATGCCTGAGATCAGGTCAGTATAGATCGAGGATCCAGTCTGGTTGATCAATACCTCGAATTGGACCATCATTTGAACCTGTAACCCAGCTGCAGCCTGTTATTTATTAATTCATATTTCCCAGCCATGCATGCTCGAGTGCCCCGGCGGTATTCATAAGTTCTTAAAAATACATGATGGCGCCTCTGTACAAAAGGCCAATAGATCTGCTCATTGTGATTGTCTTTGTGCAGTTTTTACTTATTGCTATAACAATAGGCAAGCTGTGGATGCAAGACATGTTGACTTTTTCACTCGGTGTCATGTTCTTAATAAGCAGATTTCATCCGGTCAAGTTATGGGGCGATTTTGGCAACAGAGGATATTGAATATGGCTACTGGCCGCCCTCTCCCATCCTGAACGCATATACCTGGTGGTGTGAAAATATCGATGTCCTCCTTGCTCACAACCCAGTCTGGTCAGTACTGTCACGTCCGCGCGCTTCGTTTGTGCTAATTAACTTGGCGCCGCCTATCTCGCATCATCACTTTATATACATGTATTTGATACAGCTGCACACACATACACACGGAGGTGGTTGTGATACTCAATACATATGCATATGCTGCTGATATACATCATATACATGGGGCATACCTACACTACAACTCCACCCCCATCTTGCAGATGACATTGCAGCAACAGCTTGTTGACAGTAAACAAGCTGATATTGTCTGTTTCTCATGTATTCTAATAACCCTCTACCTTAGGTTTGAAACAATGGCGTTGTTGAGCCCTTTTGTATACGCTCCATTCTACTGCTTTGCTATATACGCCTTCTTGTACGAGAAGGAATGGATCAGGATACCAGGTTAGCGTGCAGGCCGAAGTCACAGTACAATTTTCTGTAAACAATTATTATCAATACTTTTGCAACTCTGGTGGGAGGCATGCGATCACAGTGTGCTTGTGAGTATTGATTTGATTATGTTGCTTTGAGAGGGATGTTGATTAAATACAGAATAGCAGTACTCGAGGTGTTAGAAAAGTTATAGGTAGCAGTATCACTAACCTTTGCCCCCAACTATGGTCTGGCCACACCCATTGTGTGTCCGCATTTATGAATACTTGGATGAAATGTTCTCACTACTGCATTGCTTTTGTCTGGGGGTTGTAACTCTTCTTAACTCATATATAATTCTTCTGGTATTGCAAGCCCTTAAATGTTTTGATGCAGATTGATATTGTACACCATGCACTTCCTCTCACAAATGACTCTGTCTAGCATGAACACAGAGCCCCCCATTTGGCATATTTTAATACTTTTGGTTGTTGGGTGACGTTTCTAATATGACTTTCTTTAATGTTTATAGCCCTGATGTGGGGATGGGGACTACTCATCTGTATGGCAGTGGTTGTGAGGGAGGAGCTCTATGGGACCCATCCCACCAAGGACGTGCTCATGTTCACTGTGGCATACAGTGCATATGCACTGATGCCAGTCATGGTGATGTTGAGGGTGGCGTGCACACCGCTATTTGGGAAGACAAAGCAGGACTAAAACAACATTACTTAGTGGTGCTTTAAAAGATTGTGCTTTTGTGTGGTGTTCAATTTTGAATGCAGTGCCCACATTTTTTTCATGTATGGTCTATACATGTTAGTTCCTCGGCATAAGGATCTGTAAAATCAGAGTACATTTTAAAAAGTTCAGATTTCCTTGCTAAAAGCCAGTAATGTGCTGCAGAGAACATTTGTACATTGCTTGGTAAGTACAGGTTTTTTTTGTTTTTTTTTTTTTTACATTCCGCCATTTCAGCATGTTGGTGACATTTGACTGCTTTGCCACGTGTTTGGGTCTTTGGATCCAACACTGTACAAGCGGTGCGAAACACAATTTTTTTTAAAAAACTTTTGTTTTGCATTCCTGCAATGTACAAAAGTGCTCTGCGGAGCATTCCAGAGCATTAAGACTTTGACGTTGTGCTAGAAGGGAAATTGGAGCTCAAGTTGAGGTCATATGCACGAGAGCAAGTAGGTAACATGGAAATTATAAACTGTAATATTGTGTACATGCAGGGTGTTGGAACAATCAAATAAAATCATTAACCCCAGAAATATTATCATGGGTACATGTAAATAGTATGAGTGATGAGAGATGAGTACAGCATAGACAATAAAGTTTTGTTGTCTGAATGGTTGGTCACAGAAACTGATCTGGAACCACAGCTTCGGGCTTGTATATCCGCAGACTATGATTCGATAGCTAAATAAACAATAACATGTAAGTACATGTGAGCCAACCTTCCCTGCAATAGCACCTTGTTAATTTTTGTCCTTATAATCTACATGTACAACTAATACTGTGGTGGCAGGTGGGCTGGACTAGTTCTCTACATGTACATTCTAAAATATTGCATCATATAGTCCAAGTGGATAACTAAAACCATACATTGTAGATAATGACAAAAAGAGGTTTAACCATTTAGTGCTCAGAGGTTGCTGAAAAATAGAAATTTTTATTCCATAAAAATAAAATGTTTTTGTACATGTATAAATAAGTAACCCACTAAAAAGAATGATTAATTTCTTTACTACTAGCACAGCAGAGTACACTCATCTCAGTACTTTAACTGACCTGTGAGGTCACCCAAAATAACATGCACTGTAACCATCATTCCACTTCTTTTACTCCATTCCAATAGTAATTACGCCTTTGATTTTTTTAAATACATTTAGCAGTTTGTTTGAAACCTTTGCTTGAGCAATGTATTTAATTTTTAAAAATCAAACATATGTACTAAAAGTAGCCAATGGTTTACATGAATACACATGCCTGATGTCAAAGCTCCATGATATCTAGATATAAATAACATACCATCTCTGTTGATAGGTCAAAGGTGGGAGCCACTTCAACCACACAGGTAACATCATCTTCACTAAGAGGAGCAGGCAGAACCAGTTCTGCCATCTTGTGGTTACCTTTAAAGTCACTAGGACACAAGGCCGTACAAGTAGGTGCACACACAATCACTTGTACCTCAGCTTCTGAATGAAAAATGCTTTCTTCTCTTCCAACGACTTGTTAATAGGAGGCACAGACACTTGTGCTGAACAAGTGTAAGGTAAACATTAAAAGTATGCATTTCTACATGTACATAGATCTTTATGTGAAAGCAACACACAAAATCAAAATAAGCTCTAGTGAGACTTTTCACTTCCAACCCAACTCACATTCATTCAGCACATACCTTCAGTTCCAGATTGCTGTAAAGCATTGAACTGCTTTTCAGCTCTGCAAAAGAGTGAACACAATATTGCACAACAGAATAACATTATCATCTACTCTTCTGAAGTACGCAAAATAGACAGTCCAATATTAACCTTAATTCTCCAGGTCCACGTCCTACACGTAGGACCAATATTTGAAAATTCATGATAAATAGAAATGCAGGTTTTTTGGCATCCATTTCTCTACTGTTGTTTGATGTGTCTATCATGCTAAATTTACCAATTATCAGTCTATTTTTTTAATCACACCCTTGGTTACACGATGCATACGGTTCTTAAAAATGCATTATGTAGAGAATTTAATTGTCACAGAAAAAAGTACGACAAATATCACTTTTTCTTTTTAAAAATGTTTTTTGAAGCATGATGTGTGGGCTACTTTATACATTCTACGGCAGTGTTTTTATTCTAATTGATTTTGTCATTTTTACCGAAAACGCACTGTAAGTTTTCATGATTTTGTCCATTCACTTGGCTATTCCCGCAACATGCGTCTGACAAATACCTATCGTTCATAAGCTTGTGGAGCTAGCAATTTCCAAATCTACAATGTACTTTTTTATATGCTTAGTGCAAAAGACCTGACCTACTACCCCCTTCTTTTAAAATGTTGCTCTGATCTTCCTAACATTACTTTTTGGTACTTTAAGTTGCTTTGCAATTTACCGCAAATACATCTTTTAGCAATGCAGTATTGATTGTATTTGACAATTTTTGAAGAATTGCAAGAAATTAAAAATATTTCCTGAATTAATAACCATTTCTACAGTGCAATGAGATTTTGGGTTTTTTTTTGATCATATGAGTAGGCTAATTTTAACTTGCGTCCTACGTGTAGGACGCTAATCCTACGCGTAGGACGACGGGAGAATAAAGGTTAATATTCAAATTTATACCCAAACTCATACATGCACTAGTTACATATCATACCAAACAGTTGTGTTAATCCATGTTCAGGAGTGAAAGGGGCAAGGTAGATGGGCAAATCCAATAGCAAACAATTACAGTGAGGTGCATACATGTAGTAGTCATTATTTCCAAGATAAATGATAACTGTCTACATGTATAATTATTACGGCAATAATTATGTACATATATGTGTTCCTCAAAATGAAAAAAATTATCCCTTCTGTAACATCGTATAGCTACTTAGACGACGTAGTCACTAAGTCCATACACACAAATAAAATATTGGCTGGTTTTTACTGCATTGATTTGAAAAGTTGATTGGTTTGGAAGAAAAAAGCAACTTTCAATTAATCATTTATATATAAAACAGCACTCATATGTTGTCCTCAGTGTGGCTGATATAATCTGAAAGTCTGAAGTAATCCTAAGCTTCAATACATTAATCTAAACGTACTATGCAGTTTTGGCAAGTTATGGCTTGGTGCACCTTACTGACGCTTCAGTGACAAACAGAAACCTATTTGGGTAGCCAGCATAGCTCATGATCAGGTGATGCTTATTTACTCTAAATTCCAAGTACAATGCATACAACATATATTTTTTGCCCACAAGACCAGGGATAACAAAGTTATACTCTCAGTGGTGCAAATTAGTCAATTCTAGTGAAATGCATACATAGGCAATGTTGTCAAATAAATAGTGAGGGACTACAAGAGACCAGCAAGAAGGTAGTGGAAGTTGTGGGAGCAGAAGAGCAAAGTCCTCATGGAGTACCAAGGTGACTACTACTTGCATGTACCAATGTTCCAAACAATGGGATGGGGTAAATTTAATATCAATTCAATGGTACAAATTCCAACTACATTACCTTTCTCATGTCAACTATATTGGTGTGTAAGTTTCTGTTGTTCTTAGTGCATTTTATTGTGGTATCATTTTAAACTGATCGAGCCTGTTGGGGTTTAGCGTAAAGCCTCAGACAGTAAGTATTGTTAGTTCCAAGCAGGCTGAGAGGTACATTCATACAATTTTTTGTGCTCTTGTTTTGTGCTGCCAAATTACAGTGCTCAATTAAACTACAAAATGTCACCATAAACACAACTACTGTTTTGAGCTGTAATATGTGCTGAGTCGCTTAACGTCCATGTCTCGATGGAATTGCCTGTAGCAAAGGAAGTGCACTGGTTATGATATCACATTGCAATCCAATGCAGGCTCACATGAGCTTAAAGCCTGGGTGGTACACCCTGCCATAGGCTGTGGGCCTGTACACTCAATGGAAAGGAGGAAGTGGGTCCAACCAAGGCTAAGGAAAGGCTAATTTTTATTAACTAGGACAGAATCATAAGTACTTACTGCTGTAGATGTGAGAACTTCCACACCCAGTGGAAGCACTGGTTCTTTATTAGACGCACTAGGCTTAGTATTGATTTTAATACAAGTAAAGTTTGCGCACTGTGTACTTACCATATTTGACAGCTCTGTTGTGCTCCGTTTCGGCAAACAGTATGCTAATCTCCGTGTGTGTGCTGTAGTGTTATCTCCATTGCATGTATTTTTGATCTTGCATTTGTAATATGTGTAGCAAAATTAATACACTTCAAAGTTTTTTATTTTATTAATTATACTATATACTCATATCATATTGTTCTTTTAGTTCATCCGGGAATGTGTGTTTACACACCCTAAACCCTTTAAATGGATCCCATCATGATGTAAATATACTACATCTCTTTTTGTTTCAGAGACAA
This sequence comes from Spongilla lacustris, assembly GCA_949361645.1. Lineage (NCBI taxonomy): Eukaryota > Metazoa > Porifera > Demospongiae > Spongillida > Spongillidae > Spongilla > Spongilla lacustris. Next base: position 4,163,345 of record OX442431.1, on the reverse strand, counting down.
GTTACGTTAAGACTTCCTATAGAAACTGTTCATACAAGATAATAGACATGTGTGGAGCACATTGAAATGCATAAATTCATGGTCATTGTTTCCACTACTGAAAAGCAGTGTATGTGTAATTCCTTTTCATTGAAAAGGAATCGTCATATAACTTTAGAAGCAAATTTGTTATCTGATTAAATTACAGTAATTACTGATCACCTGTAATTCAGGTGCTGCTAATGAAGCTAAATCTAATATTTGCCAGGAGTAGTTAACTATTACACTAGCCTCGTCCGCAGGCCCTGTTTTATAAAACTTACAGCGCTAGTTTGTCCTAGAATACCTGGGCGTCATTTCCTTTTGGAAACCATTTCATATACTCGTCTGATTTTGCGATAGCGTATATATTCTGCTCGTCTGATTTTGCTCGTAAAGACACGATAAAGAATAAGCCACGGCTTCTCGGAACTCAACAGAATACTAGTATGCCATCGCGAAATCAGACGAGTATATGGAATGTTTTCCAAAAGGAAATTACAGTTACCCCAGGTATTCTGGGACAAACTAGCGCATGTGCGCTAGGACCCTGGTTGTGTGTTTTTCACCCCCGTAACTTTGATAAAACAGGGCCTGAGGATGAGGCTACTATTACACAGCCTCATAACTGTCCAACCACAAATGCTTCAACTTAACCAACAGCACATAATTATCATCTTTAGCTACATGCACATTAGCACATACACAAACAAAAGGACTAATATTAAAATAAGTTTTATGGATCTTCCACACATCATCCCAATACATGTAGAGACACGAGTGCCAGTGAGTTGGCTTGCATCAAAGTCAGGCTAAGCCTGCCATATAGTTATAAATAACAAATTAATGATAATGATAAGAATTATTATAAATTATGTAATGTAAGATTACATGCTTACACTGAAACTGTAAAATGGAAGTACAAATTAAACTGATTAAAATTCCTTGGGAATGGCTGAATTAGGATATCATATACTCCAATATTCTCAACAGTCCACACATCAAACAACCCATTATTACATGACCCAACTAATAGTTCTACATACCTCACATCCTTCAGCAAATGGGACGGACACCGTCACAATCTGAAAGAAGTGGCTATTATATTAGCAGCATGGAAATACAAGTATATAATTGCATATCAAATGTAGTACACAGACCTGGTCACTGCCAGAGCTCTCGGCAGCTGTGCAAGGGTCATTCTGATAAGATATACAAGAATATGAAAATAGATCAAAATAACTGCATGCATACCATAAATATTGCAACTTCCTCTAGTACTGGTGCCTGAAAGGTGTAAAATAAATTTACTGAATACACAATATTATTAATTATAATAATTAAAGGACTATGAACCTCATCTTCTTCGTGAAATGTTACAATGTGCATAATATATTGAATATGCATATAATGTCAAATGTAGTATGCAAACCTTATCGTTCACAGCGCTCTCAATAGCTGTGTATATGTGACTACTTATGCCAGCAGATACGTTCTGATAAGACATAATACAAACATTATGGAAATTGTTAAAATATTCAACACATACCTCGACTATAGGAACATCCACTGCTGGGACGGGCTGTATGAGTAATACAAAACACTTAAAGCTTATTTGTTATTTTTCCTAAAGACACAACATGTACATCAATAGTTATCCTTTGTAATGATTTCTATCTAATACACACAATATGGAAATAGTTAAACATACAAATAAATGCTTCGTCTATTACTGCGGGAACACGCTGTATAAGTAATATTTCAATACACTTAAAGCTAATCTGTACCAAATCGTAAAGGGCTATTTTCCAAAAAAAAGACAACAACATGTACATTAATGGTTATCAGTAACCAAACTTGCCAAAAGAATCTACTCATGATATGCAGCTGATATTTCTGTCCATGGTACAATCTGAAAACGCATTTAATCAATGCATGCTCAAACGTAGGCAAAATGATTCTGTATATAATATCGGAAACTAAAAATTGCATAAAAATTTGAATCAATAGATGCATTTTCAGATTCTACCATGAACAGAAATATCAGCTGCATATCAAGAAGCAGATGAGGTACATGAGTAAATACTATTAGCATGTTTGGACAAAATTTGAGGTTGTGTGCATGTAGATCGAAATTAGGATGTCCGCATCAGTAAATTACATATTGGACATATTTGGAATAAAACTTTTTATAGATACGTGCAAGTACAGTACATCTGCATTAAAATTGTCACTGACACCAGCACATAAGAGATAACAATATGAAAATGGTCAAACATGAACAGGCTGTAAGAGTACATGTAATATACTTTTAAAACATTTAATTAAAGGTTTATTTTAACATGTACATCTGTAGTTATAGCATAGGCAATATAAGTTTTCAAGTATATCATTTTCTGAAGAACATATCTTTCTGTCTGTTCGTCAGTACATTTATTGTACACACCATTCCGTAGACTGTTCTGGAACCAAATGTTCCAATAGTGGAGGTATGTGTACATTGAATTAGTATTTTTGTCCAAAAAGTGGTTATTAAAAACATTTTTACACACAACTAGTACACAGACCTGGTCACTGCCAGAGCACTCAGCAGCTGTGCAAGGGTGTCCACATTCATTCTGATAAGATATATAAGAATATGAAAATGGATCAAAATAACTGCACACATACCATGTGTGTAACTTCCACCTGTACTGGTACCTGAACGGTGTCAAATAAATACACAATATTATATGTATAATTATTATAATTTAAGGACTATGAACCTCATCTTCTTCGTGAAAGGTCACAACTATTTTTGGCACAGGTACAATCTGCATAATGCATAAATATAATATTGAATATGTATACAATGTCAAATGTAGTATGCAAACCTTATCGTTTCCAGCGCTCTCAATAGCTGTGTGTATGTGACTACTTATGCCAGCAGATACGTTCTGATAAGAGATGATACAAACATTATGTATGAGTAATACAAAACACTTAAAGCTTATTTGTTATTTTCCTAAAGACACAACATGTAATGATAATTTGGAATCATTTAGTAATGCAGACATCCTAATTTCTACCTAATACACACCAATAATTGCATATCAAATGTAGTACACAGACCTGGTCACTGCCAGAGCTCTCAGCAGCTGTGCAAGGGTGTCCACATTCATTCTGATAAGATATACAAGAATATGAAAATGGATGCATGCATACCATAAATATTACAACTTCCTCTAGTACTGGTGCCTGAAAGGTGTAAAATAAATTTACTATTATATATATTATTATTATAATTAAAAGACTATGAACCTCATCTTCTTCGTGAAAGGTCACAACTCTTTTTGGCACAGGTACAGTCTGCATAATGCATAAATATAATATGTATATAATGTCAAATGTAGTATGCAAACCTTATCGTTTCCAGCGCTCTCAATAGCTGTGTATATGTGACTACTTATGCCAGCAGATACATTCTGATAAGAGATGATACAAACATTATAGAAATTGTTAAAATATTCAACACATACCTCGACTATAGGAACATCCACTGCTGGAACAGGCTGTAAGAACAAAATACTAGCTTAAAGCGTATTTGTTATTTTCCTAAAGACAAAACATGTACATCAATAGTTATCAGTAATGATGATTTGGAATAATTTACTAATGCAGATGAGGACAAGTAAGCTTGGCAATAAACAGTTATACTTCTTTATGTACATGTTCCATGGTAAGTACCTTGTTTAATGACCCATGGTTTGCATATGTTTACATTACGCAGATGGACCACTAATTGAGTACCTGTCAGCTAGTACATATAACAGATTTCATAACGTGATAGCTACTGGTAGACAATCTATATATATGTTCTGATGGTTAGCTGACTTAGGCAGGTTTTCGAGAGCCCATTTACACCATGAGCCTAATTTCCACAGTCCCTCGGAGGTGGCACCTCATGCACTCACAATCATAACTATTAATCGACTATATTGTATGTACATGTACGCGAACACATACACTGTTAAAAAAACTGGCCCGAGGGGTGTTAGGTTTGAGGGGTGTTACAGTCCGAGGAGTGTTATGGCAACACACTAGGGTGTTCAGCTGACATCTATGGGTGTTAGCAGGCTATGCTGGGGTGTTAGCAGCATACCCCACCAACAGTGGGGTGTTGGGTGATTTTAGAGGTGTGTTGTCACAACACTGGTTTACCGCATTTACACCCCAATGTTCAGCCTTGTGTGTAAATTACTTTCTGACGGTTGAGGGCGTGGTTTGCGAGATATACATATGAACGATGGCAGCTGTGACTTCATATTTGAGGTGATGTAGATACAGTTATTGGACTTTAAGTGACAGAGTTATATCTTAAAGGTATATGCACGCACACAACATACCAGTTAAAAATGTCTAACATAGGGTGCATGGCCATGGCCCGTGCATTGGTGTAGATTTCTAGACTAGGGCAGTGCGTATACACGTTGCCTTTTCAACATGCGCAGCAATTACCGTATTCATGCGTGTAATCTCGCTGTGCTTATGAAGGCTAGTGTGCAGTGTTCGTCAAATTATGTGCACCGCTGTGCTCATGCTAGCGCTTCGCTATCAGTAGTGTGTTGTAGTACGCATGCATAGGCCCTATACTAAGTTTAAAATTTGATGCAAGCTTGTTCATGTTGAGAGTGAAGTCAAGGTTAATAAGTAGCATGGCGTTGCCTACTTGGATTCTATTTAGATCACACCCTAGTAAAATGACATGTGAGCATATATACATCACTACTCACACTGAAGTATTTTGTTTCGTGCATATAGCAAGGAAATAGCCTATATTAATTTCAAAAAATATATATTTCACAGCTTGAATATTGGGTTTATGCTAAATGTGTTCATGCAGTCATGTGGCTACATGTCTATATCATTATACCACATGCAGGTCCTGATAGCAAGTAGACAATAATGAAATATGCTGGATGAATGCTGCTGAACACTGTTGTGTGGCCTTAATGGCAGGAGTTTGGACTCTCTTTGTACTAGTATTCTCCCTCGTTCCATCAGTACTGAGGTGTGTTCCATACACACATATACATACACACATAGTGATACACACACATGCACACATACACACATGTTGCATACACATACACACATAAACACACATGCACACATACACACACATACATACACACATGCACACACACATGCACATGCACACATACACACCAGGGATTTAAATTAGGGGCAACACACATGCACACATACACACATTTTCAACAGGGGATGGGTTTCAGAATATATAAAAATATAGGGGTTGGGCAAAAATAAATGTCTTCCCTCTGTACTGTTATATGGCATGCCATATAGTTTTGTTTTTACATGGCATGTGTAAACCAGGGGGTGGGTTAGTCAAATTAGGGGCAATCCAGTACACACACATGCACATGTACACACATACACACACATGCACACATACACACCTACACACATGCACACATAGCACACAAACACACCTGCACACACATACACACATGCACACACACATTCACACACATGCACACACACGACACATGCACACACACATGCACACATACATGTACACACATGCACACACATACACAATGCACACACACATACACACACATGCACACACACGACACATGCACACACACATGCACACATACATGTACACACATGCACACACAGCACACACACATACACACACGCACACACACGTGCACACATGTACACACATACACACATGACACACACATGCACACACACACATGCACACACACATACACACATGACACACATACACACATGCACACATACACATGCACACACACATACACACATGACACACATACACACATGCACACATACACACATGCACACATATGCACACACATGACACACAAGCATACGCACCAGGGATATATCGCCACATTTTCAACAGGGGGTGGGTTTCGGAATATATAAAGATATAGGGGTTGGGCAAAAATAAATGTCTTCCCTCTACAGTTTATTTTTACATGGCATGTGTAAACCAGGGGGTGGGTTAGTCAAATGATGGGCAAACCAGTACACACACATGCACATGTACACACATACACACACATGCACACACATGCACATGTACGCACACATGCACACACATACACACACATGCACACATACACACACATGCGCACATACACACCTACACACATGCACACATACACACATGCACACATACACACATGCACACATACACACATGCACACATACACACATGCACACATACACACATGAACACATACACATACACACATGCACACATACACACATGCACACATACACACATGCACACATACACACATGCACACATACACACATGCACACATACACACATGCACACATACACACATGCACACATACACACATACACACATACACACATATGACACACACACATGTACACACATACACAACACACACATGCTAACACACATATGAACACACACACAATGCACACATGCACACATACATGTGCTGCTAATGCACACACATACACATATAAACACATACACTTAATTATCAACCTAATAATTCCTAGCTACACCCCCAAACACAATGCAAGTGTGACGTTCATTGGTTGACTGATTGGCAGCAAATGGGGGCAAGGGGCAGTAGTACCCCACAAGCCTGTGTCCCTGTACCCAAAATTCCCGGCAGTGGTGGCACCAGCTAGTGCCGCTGACCACAACCGGGTGACCTGTGTACCAAAGCCAGGACACTGGTCCAGGCTTGGCTATTCAGGATCGTTGGGGAAGTCTGCAGGCACCAGGGTGACCTGTGTACCAAGCCAAGGCGCTGGTCCAGGCTTGGCTAGCCGGCTTTGTAGGGACAAGCCCGCAGGGCTCCGCCTCCTGTCTTACTGTAATTGAATATGACCAGGAAATGCATCATACAGCAAAGTACAAATACATGTGGAGGGGAGGGTGGAAAGGTGAAGCTCTCCAGCGCCTGTTGACCAGCAGCATGCTCTGGAGTTGCGCATCATCTTTATATACATGCATACCCAGAGGCTGGCTGTCCAATTATACAACAATAAGCGAACAAAGGGGCCATCGCCCAGCGCCATCTAAGGCTACTCCACATCACAAAAATAAGGTTTGAGTGTGATGTGGTTACGCGTGTACACAGGACTTACTAGTGCCCATTAAAACCTGTTTAGCTCCCTAAACAGTACCATGTACACACATGCACAACACGCACAATGCATACATGCACACACATGCACCCACACACACACAATGCATACATGTACACACATGCACCCACACACACACAATGCATACATGCACACGCAGGGGGGAGCGTCGATTAATAGGACTGCAAGACTGTTTGGGAAGGGGGAGGGGGGGCCTCACATTTGGCCAAAAACAAAAGCGGGGGGGGGGGGGGGAGGGAGGGGGTCCCTCGCAATCAGGCATCAAACAAGGGGGATTGACCAACCCCCCTGGCTACAGGCCTGCATATACACACACATGGCACACATGCATATTCACACATACACACGCATTCACACACACAATGCACACATTAACACACATGCACGTGTATATGTGTATAGCTTCATGTGCATACACAAACACACATACACAGAAATACTGTTGGACAGCAAATACACTCTGAGAGAAGTGCGCTTTTTTGCAATTGGAACTACTCAAAAGTCCTGTATAGCTTAAATTCCTCACATTTGGGCAACGTGTATTCACAATTGTAATATATAAATATGTAAGGCATGCTAAAAATATATTTCATTGCGCATGCGTGACCTTAGAAACACGTTCTGTTATTTAGGAACAGGTAAGTAAGTACCGACTGTTTAGTAAGCTATTTGTTTTCTTCCAGCGTTGAGCGATGCATTTGAGTAAGATGAGTTGCATTGAGCGCTTTGAAGAGAGATCATCGAGAACAGCAGTTCGCGATCGGACCGGAATGCCTGTTTATACGGTCTAGCTAAGGAAAATTCGGCTACTACCGCTCGCTGCGCTGCCTCACTATAATGAGCCACTGCATAAGGCAGGTAAGTACCTTGTCGCGCTAAATAACGCCCTACCTTACCTTACAAAGGTCATTATTATGACACGCTGGCTCTAGCAAGCCTTCCAGGTAAGCTTAACAATCGGTATCATTGATGCTGTTATTGTCACCGATCCGCTTAGCGAACATGACCATGACCATCGTCGGACTGAGGGCTGCACCCAAGATTCAATTAAAAAGGTTAGACATGTCTCATATTGGAACCTGACCATTATATATTGTGTTTTCTCCGTTTGTTTAGTGTCCGAAGGATGCAGAGAAACACTCCAGGACTACTCGATCGTCGCATAGGCCCTAAAGACATGTTTATAGTTTTGTTGTATGATTGTATTTATTGTCAATTAAATTTTTATTAAAATCATCAACTGTTGTTGTATAGTTTATTAAGATCAATTTATGTTGTATCTTAAGATTACGGTGCATGCACGAACTATTGATACCTGTGTCAACACCCATTAGAGTGTACTGGCTACACTTCAGGGGTGTTAGCTCTAACACCCTTGAGCGGTTACCACAACACTCCATAGGGTGTTATTCCTAAACAGGCGTACGAACACCCCTAAGGGTGTTGTGGCAACACCCTTTTTTTAACAGTGTAGGGTACCACATTATGTGACAACAGCTACAAGGCTACAGCGTGGGTTTGGTGTCACATACCTCATTGATTATGTCCTCCTCAGTTCTTAGAGATGAAGACTAATGACAGAAAACATTATAGTGGGCATATACCATACTGTATATGATGTAAGTATTCTATGCTTACATGAAAGTATTCACCCACTATAATTCCTCCGCACAACACCGGCATCACAATTGGTGTATTACGTACCAGGTGGCGTTCTGCCTCTGCATCCTCCTTCACGTTGCGTGCCCGCGCACAGCTGTGTGAATACATGAAACCATAATCTAGCTGTCGTGCAAAAAGTATACCGTTTGCATGTGTCACCGCGTAAACACCGTAGAATGAAACATTTGCAGTCGCTGCAGCGGCCCATTGCAATTGATGAGGGCACTTAGAAACAATTTTTCAGCTTTCTTTCTTGTTTCGGTCAGCCCCAAGTTGAATGCACATGAAAAAAAATAATAAATAATGCAAATGTACGTGCCGGTACAACATTTATTAGTGTTATAAACGTGGGTATCTCTTCGTCCATGGTCAGACTGCGTGGCGTTTATATTTAGCTATAGGCTATAAGCCATCTGCTATGCACTCACTGCTAAAAATAAATGTATCAGGTGGTCATGGCATACGTCAACACATCGCGCAACCCCCGCCACTGATTACCTCTAGCTCTCAATAGACTTTTTGACAATTGGATTTCTCAGCCTTTCGATTCACTTAGATGTCGACTGAACTGTGATGATCGACGCTTAATGCTTCAACATAGTAACGGCGCGGACGCATGCATATGACGCATGCGCGCGCATGTATATTTGGTGAATCCGTGTCGTGTATTAATTTTGATAAGCTGTGCCGCTGTATACAAAGATTATAAACTTTACGTGTAAGATCCGTAACTACATGTGCCTTTGCATTGCATGGGATATCCGTTCATCAATAAAAATTGCTCATTACTCGACTCAATTACATATATATCACTTCACTATATTAGTCACGACTCATGCATTTAGTGAAGCAGTACGTATTCTAAGTTACATATATATAATGATGCCGAGAATCGATCAGATTGCTGCTGCACAATACAGTGTATAGTAGCATGCAGTGGCCTAGGAACTGTAGCGACCATGGCCGCTACACTTTTCTATGTATCTTTTATTTTTTTATAACAATTAAGCCCTGCACTTCAACCATGCACACAGGTAACACCATCTTATATTCATCTAAGGTTATGTACGAATATGTGTAAAGCTTCCCATTGAGGCAGAAAGAATCCTTGAACAAGAACTGACCTGAATTTTTTTTTCCAAATTTCAGAGCTTGTTTTCGATTCATTTTCTGAAAAACTCAAGAACTGCAAGGAGAAACTGAACCAAGATTTTGCAGCAGTACCAGAATGTAATGAATTTTCCCAGCAACATTTTTAATTAAGGCTGTATACGTTATGCAGTGATTAAATAACACATTGTACTCATGAAATTATGTGACTGGAATAACTTTAGTAATGCCTGAGTAATGAATCTTATGCACTAATAAGTTGCATCATAAAGTACAGTAGTATTCTCTATATAGGGAAAGTATAACTAAAACGCATTTAAATTCTTTACAAGAATATAGTAATACATGTACATGTATAATGTTAGAAATTCATAAAATTTGGAGGCGACAGTGGTGTAAAAAGAAAGAAAGCAAGATTGGGTGAAAAGGTAAAATGAAATATACAGCACACCTGACTTATAATATCCTTATGTGCTGAATTAAGTCTGTAACCCAATCCTATACATCATTTCATGAATTTTCATTTATCGTCATTGTATACATGTGTTCATTTGTACAGTGTGGATATAAATATTTGCTCATCAAATTAAATGAATTCCGTAGTATGGTTCGATTTATGTTTAAATTTGTGACTGCTTACATGTTAAACCAGTATTTTATTTGATCATGCATACGTAAATCCCACTGCGGCTGAAGTATTTGAATGAGAGAGATGCATGTGGGATACAGCAATACTTATTATTCAATTTGCTCGATGCAGGTTTACAATTGTTATACTCCATTTCTTTTTTTTTTTTATCATGTGCTATTAATAACTGGAAAACAGAATAAAATAGCTAGCAAACTGATCAGATTGGAACAGGTATAAGTATCTCTCTAGCATGAATGATTCCTAATGTGAATGATTCATTGTGTTACTACTTGGCTTAATAAGTACCACCAATATAGTGTGGGCTGATAAAACAATAAGTCCTGCAATCCAATTATTTACCCCATCACGCATTCACATGCATATGATACTTATATGAAACCACTAACCTCAGGATTACAGTTTTCATACCCCGACATAGTACTGCTAACCTATTTATCATCTTTTTGCATTTAGACTTAGGCAGTTACACATCCTATCCATCTGATGTCGAAGCTATAGGTCAAAGGTGAAAGCTACTTCAACCACACAGGTAACATCATCTTCATTCTGCCATCTTGTGGTTGCACTAAGACATGAGGCCATACAAGTAGGTACACACACCAATAATACAGTCACAGGTACCTCAGCTTCTGAATGAAAAATGCTTTCTTTTTTCCCAACGTCTGGTTAATAGGAGGTGTAGGCACTTTTTCTGAACAAGCATACGTTAACACAAGCGTAAAACATTACTGCATGTATACAGTAAGGAACTACCCTCAAAATTGAAATAATCTTTTCAATATGGCATTCAACTGATTTCCCAATTCATCACATATCTCTAGTTCCAGATTACTGCAACACATTGAATGGCTTTTCAGCTCTCCGTGCAGCGAGCAAGAGAGTGAACATATTAGAAATTCATAAAATTTGGAGGCGACAGAAAACATTATAGTGGGCATATACCATACTGTATATGATGTAAGTATTCTATGCTTACATGAAAGTATTCACCCACTATAATTCCTCCGCACAACACCGGCATCACAATTGGTGTATTACGTACCAGGTGGCGTTCTGCCTCTGCATCCTCCTTCACGTTGCGTGCCCGCGCACAGCTGTGTGAATACATGAAACCATAATCTAGCTGTCGTGCAAAAAGTATACCGTTTGCATGTGTCACCGCGTAAACACCGTAGAATGAAACATTTGCAGTCGCTGCAGCGGCCCATTGCAATTGATGAGGGCACTTAGAAACAATTTTTCAGCTTTCTTTCTTGTTTCGGTCAGCCCCAAGTTGAATGCACATGAAAAAAAATAATAAATAATGCAAATGTACGTGCCGGTACAACATTTATTAGTGTTATAAACGTGGGTATCTCTTCGTCCATGGTCAGACTGCGTGGCGTTTATATTTAGCTATAGGCTATAAGCCATCTGCTATGCACTCACTGCTAAAAATAAATGTATCAGGTGGTCATGGCATACGTCAACACATCGCGCAACCCCCGCCACTGATTACCTCTAGCTCTCAATAGACTTTTTGACAATTGGATTTCTCAGCCTTTCGATTCACTTAGATGTCGACTGAACTGTGATGATCGACGCTTAATGCTTCAACATAGTAACGGCGCGGACGCATGCATATGACGCATGCGCGCGCATGTATATTTGGTGAATCCGTGTCGTGTATTAATTTTGATAAGCTGTGCCGCTGTATACAAAGATTATAAACTTTACGTGTAAGATCCGTAACTACATGTGCCTTTGCATTGCATGGGATATCCGTTCATCAATAAAAATTGCTCATTACTCGACTCAATTACATATATATCACTTCACTATATTAGTCACGACTCATGCATTTAGTGAAGCAGTACGTATTCTAAGTTACATATATATAATGATGCCGAGAATCGATCAGATTGCTGCTGCACAATACAGTGTATAGTAGCATGCAGTGGCCTAGGAACTGTAGCGACCATGGCCGCTACACTTTTCTATGTATCTTTTATTTTTTTATAACAATTAAGCCCTGCACTTCAACCATGCACACAGGTAACACCATCTTATATTCATCTAAGGTTATGTACGAATATGTGTAAAGCTTCCCATTGAGGCAGAAAGAATCCTTGAACAAGAACTGACCTGAATTTTTTTTTCCAAATTTCAGAGCTTGTTTTCGATTCATTTTCTGAAAAACTCAAGAACTGCAAGGAGAAACTGAACCAAGATTTTGCAGCAGTACCAGAATGTAATGAATTTTCCCAGCAACATTTTTAATTAAGGCTGTATACGTTATGCAGTGATTAAATAACACATTGTACTCATGAAATTATGTGACTGGAATAACTTTAGTAATGCCTGAGTAATGAATCTTATGCACTAATAAGTTGCATCATAAAGTACAGTAGTATTCTCTATATAGGGAAAGTATAACTAAAACGCATTTAAATTCTTTACAAGAATATAGTAATACATGTACATGTATAATGTTAGAAATTCATAAAATTTGGAGGCGACAGTGGTGTAAAAAGAAAGAAAGCAAGATTGGGTGAAAAGGTAAAATGAAATATACAGCACACCTGACTTATAATATCCTTATGTGCTGAATTAAGTCTGTAACCCAATCCTATACATCATTTCATGAATTTTCATTTATCGTCATTGTATACATGTGTTCATTTGTACAGTGTGGATATAAATATTTGCTCATCAAATTAAATGAATTCCGTAGTATGGTTCGATTTATGTTTAAATTTGTGACTGCTTACATGTTAAACCAGTATTTTATTTGATCATGCATACGTAAATCCCACTGCGGCTGAAGTATTTGAATGAGAGAGATGCATGTGGGATACAGCAATACTTATTATTCAATTTGCTCGATGCAGGTTTACAATTGTTATACTCCATTTCTTTTTTTTTTTTATCATGTGCTATTAATAACTGGAAAACAGAATAAAATAGCTAGCAAACTGATCAGATTGGAACAGGTATAAGTATCTCTCTAGCATGAATGATTCCTAATGTGAATGATTCATTGTGTTACTACTTGGCTTAATAAGTACCACCAATATAGTGTGGGCTGATAAAACAATAAGTCCTGCAATCCAATTATTTACCCCATCACGCATTCACATGCATATGATACTTATATGAAACCACTAACCTCAGGATTACAGTTTTCATACCCCGACATAGTACTGCTAACCTATTTATCATCTTTTTGCATTTAGACTTAGGCAGTTACACATCCTATCCATCTGATGTCGAAGCTATAGGTCAAAGGTGAAAGCTACTTCAACCACACAGGTAACATCATCTTCATTCTGCCATCTTGTGGTTGCACTAAGACATGAGGCCATACAAGTAGGTACACACACCAATAATACAGTCACAGGTACCTCAGCTTCTGAATGAAAAATGCTTTCTTTTTTCCCAACGTCTGGTTAATAGGAGGTGTAGGCACTTTTTCTGAACAAGCATACGTTAACACAAGCGTAAAACATTACTGCATGTATACAGTAAGGAACTACCCTCAAAATTGAAATAATCTTTTCAATATGGCATTCAACTGATTTCCCAATTCATCACATATCTCTAGTTCCAGATTACTGCAACACATTGAATGGCTTTTCAGCTCTCCGTGCAGCGAGCAAGAGAGTGAACATATTCCACAACAGATCCATGCCATTTATCTTCTACTACACTAAAGCAAAACTCATTTACAGGTCTAGCCAGTATTAACCCATTCCTTGTGCAACATACTGACGGTGGTGTTGAGGAGTGAAAGGAGAAGGCATATGGGCAAATCTAATACATATTTCTGCATATACAGCTGTGAGGTGCATTGTTATAAAAAATAGTTTCAGGTAATGAGGAAAGCATCTTGGAGCGATCAGTTACTGAGTGGTACATGAAACATGCAGTTTTGGTTCATCAATTATTATGAGGGAAAGATGTCACACATTTCAATACATGCCTGAGATCTGGTTGATCAATACCTCGAATTGGACCATCATTTGAACCTGTAACCCAGCTGCAGCCTGTTATTAATTTATTAATTCATATTTCCCAGCCATGCCACGGCTGTTTCGAGATGGACATTAGGTTGTTAATTAGAAAACGTATGTATATTACGGTACAATTCTTATCCGGGTCCCATAGGAGCTCATTAAAATGTGGTCAATATTCTAATCCCTATTTTGTGAAGATGCGTTTACCATAAAATACCAATATATTTTTTAACTGTTCTATATTCAGTTCGGCACTATAAAACGTCAATGCGCACTATTGAGGGATGTTTATCATTAGCCTACTAAAGTCGCGCATCTCACGGTTCCTTTGTTTTTGTTTTGGCATTCCTGAAGCACTCGAACGGCAAGCCGTTTTTCTCGAGAAAATGCCTGAGAAAAGGGTGTGAAATGCACCTTGTTGTAAAGATAGATCATTGCCCGTTTTAAACATGCCTAGCTTATGTGCAGACTTATTTTCTGAAGCGAGAACAAAACCCTTTACAGTTACTGAGTGGTACATGAACATGCAGTTTTGGTTCATCAATTATTATGAGGGAAAGATGTCACACATTTCAATACATGCCTGAGATCAGGTCAGTATAGATCGAGGATCCAGTCTGGTTGATCAATACCTCGAATTGGACCATCATTTGAACCTGTAACCCAGCTGCAGCCTGTTATTAATTTATTAATTCATATTTCCCAGCCATGCATGCTCGAGTGCCCAAGCGGTATTCATAAGTTCTTATGATGGCGCCTCTGTACAAAAGGCCAATAGATCTGCTCATTGTGTGCAGTTTTTATTTATTGCTATAACAATAGGCAAGCTGTGCATGCAAGACATGTTGACTTTTTCACTCGGTGTCATGTTCTTAATAAGCAGATTTCATCCGGTCAAGTTATGGGGCGATTTTGGCAACAGAGGATATTGAATATGGCTACTGGCCGCCCTCTCCCATCCTGAACGCATATACCTGGTGGTGTGAAAATATCGATGTCCTCCTTGCTCACAACCCAGTCTGGTCAGTACTGTCACGTCCGCGCGCTTCGTTTGTGCTAATTAACTTGGCGCCGCCTATCTCGCATCATCACTTTATATACATGTATTTGATACAGCTGCACACACATACACACGGAGGTGGTTGTGATACTCAATACATATGCATATGCTGCTGATATACATCATATACATGGGGCATACCTACACTACAACTCCACCCCCATCTTGCAGATGACATTGCAGCAACAGCTTATTGACAGTAAACAAGCTGATATTGTCTGTTCCTCATGTATTCTAATAACCCTCTACCTTAGGTTTGAAACAATGGCGTGGTTGAGCCCTTTTGTATACGCTCCATTCTACTGCTTTGCTATATACGCCTTCTTGTACGAGAAGGAATGGATCAGGATACCAGGTTAGCGTGCAGGCCGAAGGCACAGTACAATTTTCTGTAAACAATTATTATCAATACTTTTGCAACTCTGGTGAGAGGCACGCGATCACAGTGTGCTTGTGAGTATTGATTTGATTATGTTGCTTTGAGAGGGATGTTGATTAAATATAGAATAGCAGTACTCGAGGTGTTAGAAAAGTTATAGGTAGCAGTATCACTAACCTTTGCCCCCAACTATGGTCTGGCCACACCCATTGTGTGTCCGCATTTATGAATACTTGGATGAAATGTTCTCACTACTGCATTGCTTTTGTCTGGGGGTTGTAACTCTTTGTAACTCATATATAATTCTTCTGGTATTGCAAGCCCTTAAATATTTTGATGCAGATTGATATTGTACACCATGCACTTCCTCTCACAAATGACTCTGTCTTGCATGAACACAGAGCCCCCCATTTGGCATATTTTAATACTTTTGGTTGTTGGGTGACGTTTCTAATATGACTTTCTTTAATGTTTATAGCCCTGAAGTGGGGATGGGGACTACTCATCTGTATGGCAGTGGTTGTGAGGGAGGAGCTCTATGGGACCCATCCCACCAAGGACGTGCTCATGTTCACTGTGGCATACAGTGCATATGCACTGATGCCAGTCATGGTGATGTTGAGGGTGGCGTGCACACCGCTATTTGGGAAGACAAAGCAGGACTAAAACAACATTACTTAGTGGTGCTTTAAAAGATTGTGCTTTTGTGTGGTGTTCAATTTTGAATGCAGTGCCCACATTTTTTTCATGTATGGTCTATACATGTTAGTTCCTCGGCATAAGGATCTGTAAAATCAGAGTACATTTTAAAAAGTTCAGATTTCCTTGCTAAAAGCCAGTAATGTGCTGCAGAGAACATTTGTACATTGCTTGGTAAGTACAGGTTTTTTTTGTTTTTTTTTTTACGTTCCGCCATTTCAGCATGTTGGTGACATTTGACTGCTTTGCCACGTGTTTGGGTCTTTGGATCCAACACTGTACAAGCGGTGCGAAACACAATTTTTTTTTTAAACTTTTGTTTTGCATTCCTGCAATGTACAAAAGTGCTCTGCGGAGCATTCCAGAGCATTAAGACTTTGACGTTGTGCTAGAAGGGAAATTGGAGCTCAAGTTGAGGTCATATGCACGAGAGCAAGTAGGTAACATGGAAATTATAAACTGTAATATTGTGTACATGCAGGGTGTTGGAACAATCAAATAAAATCATTAACCCCAGAAATATTATCATGGGTACATGTAAATAGTATGAGTGATGATAGATGAGTACAGCAAAGACAATAAAGTTTTGTTGTCTGAATGGTTGGTCACAGAAACTGATCTGGAACCACAGCTTCGGGCTTGTATATCCGCAGACTATGATTCGATAGCTAAATAAACAATAACATGTAAGTACATGTGAGCCAACCTTCCCTGCAATAGCACCTTGTTAATTTTTGTCCTTATAATCTACATGTACAACTAATACTGTGGTGGCAGGTGGGCTGGACTAGTTCTCTACATGTACATTCTAAAATATTGCATCATATAGTCCAAGTGGATAACTAAAACCATACATTGTAGATAATGACAAAAAGAGGTTTAATCATTTAGTACTCAGAGGTTGCTGAAAAATAGAAATTTTTATTCCATAAAAATAAAATGTTTTTGTACATGTATAAATAAGTAACCCACTAAAAAGAATGATTAACACCGGTTCCGTGAAATTAGACGACCTTTTTC
The DNA here is from genome assembly GCA_949361645.1 of Spongilla lacustris. Classification (NCBI taxonomy): domain Eukaryota; kingdom Metazoa; phylum Porifera; class Demospongiae; order Spongillida; family Spongillidae; genus Spongilla; species Spongilla lacustris. Next base: position 4,145,552 of record OX442431.1, on the reverse strand, counting down.
GTCGAACCATACTTTCTAAAAATTAGTCTCAAGGCCTCCAATTGTCTGGAAAAGCATATTTTTAGATAGTTTAACTATCACCTAGCCATTTGGCGTTGTCATCTGTCTTATATCTATCGTGGACACTTACCTGTATGCTTTCAAAGTGATGCGGTTTTATGTTTTTCGGTCACGAAGCGTTGCAGAGTACACTTTTTTCCTAGGCAATTAAGAGCCGCTATGGATACGATTTTAAACGTCATTTGGTACTACTAGGAGGCCACAATAGATATCGTTTTGGCAGTTAGCTTAGATCTTGTACAAAACTCACTTACAGTTGTTTACCTCGTTCGAGGGCTTACGTAGATCAATGTAGTTCATAAATGTCTGGGTACGAGAAATCAATAACCGGACGAAAAGCTTATGCATTTTAGCTCACGTGCGCATAGTTTTATGATAAATAGTACCCACGTGATGCCTAATTATAAGGTGTATGAGCCTGAGCACGACCGAATTTGGGTCTGGTGTCGAGATCCAAACTAGTTCTGTGACCCACGTGATGCCTACTGATTAGGTGTTTGGGCCTGTGCACGACCAATATTTGGGTCTGGAGTCGAGATCCAAAGAAGTTCAGTGTCTGTTTCAACGCTAGCAAGATGGGTTACTGCCAGAATTGTTTGAAGCGCTACCTATCCTATCCAGTTGAGCACTTAGATACTGTTTTTAGACTCAGAAACCTTGTCAGAAAAAAGTGTCCCGTTTCCGGTAAGGTCTTTACCCTCTCGACTGTAAACAAACGTAGGTCCTCAGCAGAAGTAGTTACAAGGCTGGCAGTAACTCCAAACATCGTCTAAGGAGTTGAACTACTTCGTACACTGGTATTAGTGACAATTGGTACCGTTGCGACTAATTTTCCAAAAAGTGAGTTCGACAAAATAGGCCCAAAAAGTCGTCTAATTTCACGGAACCGGTGTTAATTACTTTACTACTGGCACAGCAGAGTACACTCATCTCAGTACTTTAACTGACCTGTGAGGTCACCCAAAATAACATGCACTGTAACCATCATTCCACTTCTTTTACTCCATTCCAATAGTAATTACGCCTTTGATTTTTTTAAATACATTTAGCAGTTTGTTTGAAACCTTTGTTTGAGCAATGTATTTAATTATTAAAAATCAAACATATGTACTAAAAGTAGCCAATGGTTTACATGAATATACATGCCTGATGTCAAAGCTCCATGATATCTAGATATAAATAACATACCATCTCTGTTGATAGGTCAAAGGTGGGAGCCACTTCAACCACACAGGTAACATCATCTTCACTAAGAGGAGCAGGCAGAACCAGTTCTGCCATCTTGTGGTTGCCTTTAAAGTCACTAGGACACAAGGCCGTACAAGTAGGTGCACACACAATCACTTGTACCTCAGCTTCTGAATGAAAAATGCTTTCTTCTCTTCCAACGACTTGTTAATAGGAGGCACAGACACTTTTGCTGAACAAGTGTAAGGTAAACATTAAAAGTATGCATTTCTACATGTACATAGATCTTTATGTGAAAGCAACACACAAAATCAAAATAAGCTCTAGTGAGACTTTTCACTTCCAACCCAACTCACATTCATTCAGCACATACCTTCAGTTCCAGATTGCTGTAAAGCATTGAACTGCTTTTCAGCTCTGCAAAAGAATGAACACAATATTGCACAACAGAATAACATTATCATCTACTCTTCTGAAGTACGCAAAATAAATTCACGATAAATAGAAATGCAGGTTTTTTGGCATCCATTTCTCTACTGTTGTTTGATGTGTCTATCATGCTAAATTTACCAATTTTTTAAAAATCACACCCTTGGTTACACGATGCATACGGTTCTTAAAAATGCATTATGTATAGAATTTAATTGTCACAGAAAAAAGTACGACAAGTATCACTTTTAAAAAATGTTTTTTGAAGCACAATGTGTGGGCTACTTTATACATTCTACGGCAGTGTTTTTATTCTAATTGATTTTGTCATTTTTACCGAAAACGCACTGTAAGTTTTCATGATTTTGTCCATTCACTTGGCTATTCCCGCAACATGCGTCTGACAAATACCTATCGTTCATAAGCTTGTGGAGCTAGCAATCTCCAAATCTACAATGTACTTTTTTATATGCTTGTGCAAAAGACCTGACCTACTATTGCTCTGATCTTCCTAACATTACTTTTTGGTACTTTAAGTTGCTTTGCAATTTTAATACCGCAAATACATCTTTTAGCAATGCAGTATTGATTGTATTTGACAATCTTTGAAGAATTGCAAGAAAGTAAAAATATTTCCTGAATTAATAACCATTTCTACAGTGCAATGAGATTTTGGTTTATTTTTTGATCATATGAGTTTGCTAAAAATTAATTTTAACTTGCGTCCTACGTGTAGGACGTTAATCCTACGCGTAGGACGACGGGAGATTAAAGGTTAATATTCAAATTTATACCCAAACTCATACATGCACTAGTTACATATCATACCAAACAGTTGTGTTAATCCATGTTCAGGAGTGAAAGAGGCAAGGTAGATGGGCAAATCCAATAGCAAACAATTACAGTGAGGTGCATACATTACATGTATTTCCAAGATACAACCCGGGATGAAAAAACGACACAATCGCGCACAAAAAACGGCCATACACTTTTCAAATCGCACTGTCTTCAAAACGCTGTACTAGGGTCATTCTATGGCAGAACACCCAGAGTGCATGCTATTTTGGCACCAACCTTCCCAGATTTGGTTCATATCTTTCATATATATTTATTGTATTAGGGAAAGTACTGATGCCAATTATCACCTTTGTATCTCTATCAGATATTGCGAAAATTGATTTTTAGGTATTTATTACTATTATTACCCTAACATGTTAAAAAATTTGTATCTTTTGAACTGTTGGTTATGGAGTGACGTAGAAGGTATCATTGGGAAGCCAAAACCATGGTTCATAACACAATTGTGCTATATCAGGTATTCAATAAAGTTAATTAACCAATAACGTGTGATGCAATGTTTAGCAGCTTATGGATAAAAAGGGACAAGTTATTCTACAATGGTATTATATTTACATAATAGTGTTGTCATAATTAAGTATAAATATTAAAAACTTGGGTTGGCTAATATTATACATCAAGAACCTTAACATGGGAAGTAGCAGCACTTCATTTAGGTTACATTTAAGAATAAAATTCATTGTTTTGACAATGCACCACATAAAAGGATAACAATGTTATACATGTATTCCTGCAGCAACTTAGGAAAAAGGTAAATCTCAGGGGGCCCCTTTTATCCCAAAGACTATGAGCTCTTTAAGCGTTTTTGAGTGATTCACGTGAAAGGGTGTATCCTCTTGAACTGCTGGTCAAGCTAGGTGGGTCAATGGTGCAAAGGATATCACTTTTCTCAATTCAGCATGTGTCATCTACTTCAGGGAAAACAAACTTGTTCATAGGGCCACTGGGGTGCATGAACTTGATTAAAAGGTCTCCAAACTCTTCAGAAATATCATTTACTATACCATACCACACCTATATGCATGCTACATAGGCACTGCCAAAGTATTTTTTGGATAGGGGAACGTATCTATGATACCTCTGAGTACCTTTGAGGGTGTGGCATTCACTGAACCATTGCTGCAGTGCTGCATCTACTTCCTGTATAGTTTCCTTACTTACAAGGTGAAAATGCACACCATGTACATGTATGTTGTCCTTGCAAAATGCAAGCATGTCTTGAGGAGTAAGGATTTGGTTTGCAACGGGTCGCTGAAGACTAGCATTAAGGGTAAGCCGTTTTGCTGTTCCACCAATCCCATCACATGCAGTTTTACCATGTGATCCGCAAGCAATCCCTTATGGTGACACAGGTTAATAATGTTATAACGATTTTTATATTGCCCTGCACAACCATCTGAAAAGTAGTGTACTGTTGCAAGGGAAGGATGGGTTACTTTTATGTTATCCCAAGCAGCTTTTTCTGAAAAGCATAGACAGTAGCTGTTGTGTGAACTCTGGTGTTCACTAAACCATGCAATAGCTTTCAACACTAAGGAAGTAGGGGCAACCAAAAGTATGTATGGCTTCATGCTTTGTTGTGCTTACATTCAACCACAATTTATTCATAGTAGCTTGTGTTAAGCAAGAATAAATAAATAACACTACAGTTTGTGAAATTCAGTACTTAATAACCGTAGATATAGCCAGTTCAATTTTGATCTGAAAAAAATCTCTGATGATACAGTTTTCTTATGTATTATTAATTACACTGTAAGGTTTTGTCCTTTTAACCTGACATGTGCTGCAAATGAAGAAAATCAATTATGAGTTAATTAACCTATTAATTTTATTGCGTAATGAAATATTCATTGATTTAACTTCTCAGTAATACTTTGCACTAAATTATGTGACATATACTGACAGAGATGTTAGCAGTCAAAGATGCAGGGTCAGTGATATAAATATCATGATTATTTGACATTATCTTGCAATCAGATAATGCTAATGAGGTGATAATGCATTTGGTTACTTTCCCAATCATGGTGAACATGTTTACTTGAATTCATACAAATCTGAGATGGTGTGGTGCCTTTGACTGGGTGATCTGTCATAGATTGACCCCGTATCTCCTTGAATGTACCATATAGTACAGTCGCATTTTGCGTACATGTATTTACAAAGCGGTCATGTGTCTATAGTAGTCCGAAGATGGCTTAATTTGTGATGCATCGTTCTGAGATATTCACATTCAAGCAAGAGGCAAGATTTCGCAGGGTTTTGTACTTGAAGCCCACGAAATCTTGCCTCTTACTTGAATGTGAATATCTTCGGAACGATGCATCGCAAATTAAACCATCTTTATACTTCTATAGACTTTGTAAATCTGACTCTACTATATTGCACAATCAAGGATATACAGCACATTTTGAAGACCACACGATTTGACACTCTATTTTTCACGCATGATTACGTTCTTTTTTTCTCCTGAGAAGCAGCTGCGTCAGATATGAAATGAGTGAACTTTCTCTCTCATATCAACGAGGTTTCATTCATGATATGAATTACAAAATTAACAAATTATTGTGTATACATTTTATTTTAACAATGGCAGACCTCTCGGTATGTCCTAACATTTTATTTTGTGTGTGTGTTGTCATCTAGTTATCCTTTTAAAAATTGGTCGCCACCACAGGATTATTTTGGATTTCCATGTTAGCAGAACGTGTGCATCACTAATGATGATGGGTTTGAATGCATGCAGTTACACATGGTGTCAGAGCATCCTTGGTATAAAAATATGACGTACTACAAGAAGCCAGTAATCTCATACTCTAGTTTGCCATTGTTATAAACATAGTGTCAATGCTGTGCTGTACAGTGATTTGCACCATCATTGTATCACTGCTGCCACATGCAATGGCAGAGCACTTCATCGCAACCTCACCAGTACGTTGTTTTATTAATAGTTATAATGCAAAGGTCATCATTGTTGCTCCAACTCCCTTTGAAAGGCTACCCTTGTGCCACTCCCTTTGAAAGGCTACCCTTGTGCCACTCCCTTTGAAAGGCTACCCTTGTGCCACTCCCTTTCAAAGGTTACCCTTGTGCCACTCAGAATGAACGCTACATCCTTTGCAAATGCGCTTGTTTGCTAGCATGCTTCTTTTCATGCTTTAATCGATTTGCAGTCTAAATTTATTTGGCTCAGCTGTAAGCCTTCATTTAACATGGCTGTCATTGATCCTCCATCACATGCTATTCATCTGCTAAAGCATCTTCACGTCCTTCCCCATGAGTGAGTGCAATTAGTTAGCCTCGTCCCCAGGCCCTATATTGTATGTAAACCTTTCTGTGCACCAATTCGTTCTCAGCATAAACTCTTCCTCATCCCAGACCGTAGTATATGTAGAGTTTCATACTTTGACTTACTACCCTTGCTCCTTGGACCAAGTTCTTACCTCTACAATTGGTACGTGTAGGCTGGCCACCTCACGCTACTTGCCAACTTTAGCTAAAGCCACAATGCTGACAACCTACTTGTACTTTCATGGTGCGTACTCATTGGAACAGTCAACTACCCTACATTTGGAAAACGTTTGCTGACGAGGAGTCTGGTACCAACGGACAAGGCCTTTGTGCGCAAGTGTAGGGTAGTTCAGGGTCAAAAATATGGGTAAAAAATAAGACTTTTTGAAGGATTTCTACAGCTGTATATTTAATGCCTCATTTGCACTCTAAGAATCACAATTCTAGAACTTACACAATGAAAACACACTGATTTGCTGCACAAAAGCATGAAAGGTTCCATAAATATCACTACATAAAACCTAACAATTGGTGCATCTGTTTGGTATTTATTCAAAAAAAAAAAGGTACTAAGCTTTTGGAAAGGGTACAGTTTACTCATCATAAGGCCTGCCTTCTGATTAAGCTGTAGGATTCCCAGTTGAAATTTGGCCCATCCATACCTATCTGTAGCACAATACCACTTATGAATGTTTTTAACAGTCTTAGGCCTTTAGGGTACTTGGAATGTTTAAGTAGGGATAAGTGACTACATGTACTATTAAGAGTGAAGATAGACTTAACCAAAAATTCGAGATGGTATACAGAAAGGTGTACAAACAAAAATAACAACAGTATGTGATTACCTAGTTTCTGGGTAATGGCTAGCGCTACGACCTTGGCAGTGTCCACCGGGCCCTATTTTTTCGCTCCTGTAACTTTAATATAAAAATAGGGCCTGGGGACGAGGCTAAGGAGTAGTATAGTAATATAAGTTAATTATTATAAGGAAGTAGTATAACCTCCTTAGCCTCATCCCCAGGCCCCTTTTTATATTAAAAGTTAAGGGAACGAAGAATAGGGCCAGGGTCCTAGCGCGTATGTGCTAGCCATTACCCAGAAACTAGGTAATCGCATACTGTTGTAACTCTTCAATTTCTTGCAACACTGCATAAACTGTTACCAGTACATGCATCCCTCAAATCGTATGCTAAGTGTGCACATTTTTGATGTGGGAGAAACCACTGATCAGCAATTGACAGGTTGTGGAGTAAATCATACACTCCATACATGTACATGCACAGGGTCCTACATGCATAATTATACACATCTTACACACAAAGACATATGTTGGGCACCCACTAAATCATGATAGTGGGTGAATCGAGCTACACATGTACATACGTATACTATTAAGTCGCTGATTGATTTAAGTAGTGATATTCTATATAAGAACCACCCATACATAATGCCATGTCTGCAATCGTAAGCGGAGCTGTTAGGGGGCTTGTCCAAACCATAGATATTAAAGTACTTACTTTAATATCTATGTCCAAACTAAATTAGCATCATTGTGACGTTAACATTTTTACCCCTCCCCTCCCTCCAGTTAATGTCAGTAAGTTGTCACCCATGATAAATAGCCTCGTACCCAGACCCTCTAATCGCAGCTGTGGATGGATTACATCACCGCAACGTGATAGAGCGGTGATGTAACCCATCCACAGCTGCGGTTAGAGGGTCTGGGTACGAGACACATGATAATACTAGTTGGAACATGATTCAATGTGAGAGTCATTGGAGATCGCGTGTAGTCTGAATAGACATGCTGTGAGTTGCTTGTGGAGTCTACGCTGCAGCTAGATGTAGCTTTTATACAGCTCTGTATATTCATAAAAACCAAATTTGCGGACAATAATTTTTTAAACCGTCATAGCCTTTAACCCCTCCCCCAAACGTCACAATGACACTATTTTTTCCTAAAATAGTTTGGACAAGCCCCCTTAGTAGCTATACTGCGTACATAGAACACTAGCTGAATATAAAGCAAAACCTTCGAGAGCAATGGCAGAGAGGGAAATGATAAATTACGGAGCAGTGAATCGAAAGGCTAAAAGAGACCCAGTACATACAAGTGATGTTCGTATCGTAACCTTCGCGGGGAAATCCCCTTACAAGTGCACCACGCGATATAGTTCATGGGCGTAGCCTTAGCCGCTCGTATCATACCATTTGGTAAAGTATGATGCTCTGGATTGTGGCGTTCGTGATCGCAGCTGCTGTAAAACTTGGAAGAACCTCAGATCCTTGCTACGATCATCAGAAGTTGAACTACACGGCACAATTTCAACCAAGCGAATGCGTAGCTGCATGCACCGTAACCCCTTTCTTCTCTCCGGATACGTCAGTTGATGCGTACATCACACTCATAGAGTCTGCGACAACATCGATCGATATCTTCACGCCAGGTTAGCAGCACGTCACAGAGATACTTCATTCATAACTGCTCGCTTTACATCCCTTAAGTTACCGGGACGCGCACATGCATGTAGCAGATGTGCTAAATGTTACGTGCGGATATACATGTACCAACACATGACAGATGTACCTACGCTAATCTGATACGAGCAAAGTTACATGTAGCGTCGTTTACCATTATAATTAAAATGCATGTGAAGCATGGTTGTTGTTGGTACGTACAAAGGATACGTACAACACAAGTCTATTCGCAGATCAGGTTGGGTAAACTGAGGTTGCAGGTACATGTATCCCATCAATGCAGTTAGATCACCACCAGATTGTACACCTAGATCTATTTGACACCTCACTCTGGTCTTTATTGCAGACTTTGACAGCTGGAGTTCTTGCACTGAAGTCTCTACATCCTGTGGTGGAAAATGTATTGGGTGCAACCTTCCAGACCAAAGAAATGAAACGTTCCCTGTATTCACTGCACTGCTCAACGCAGTCCATGAAAGAAAAGTTGCCATCCGACTCCTTACAAATGACTTCTCTGTGACAACATGTCCGGGCATGATAACTCCCCTGGACTGGCTGACACTGAATGGAATACAAATAGGCCTATACACCACCACAACTTTCCTACACGCCAAGTTCATGATGATTGATCGTGGAAAGCGAACACTGGTATCATCTGTCAACTTCAGCAAAACGTCCTTCACAAAGAACCGAGAGGCAGGAGTGATAATGGACAACTGCTCCTGCTCTGCAATCACCTTTTACCAAGACGTATTTGAATACGACTGGAGCCAGAGCCTTCCCTATGTCATCGATACAACTTACAACTCTTCACAGCTGGCGTACATCAAGAACTCAAGCATCCTCCCATATGCCATACCATCATACCACACGGTGAAGGGAGCCTATGTGGCCCCCTTCACATCATACAATGGAGTGACGATAAAGCTAGCATACACTGCGCCCGACTACGCATACGATACGGTCATGAAGGGTCTATCAGAAACCAGCTCTTCACTTCAGGTGATGATCTACGAGATCACCAGTACAGCGATGTGCAACATGACCCTGGAGTTATTCAAGGCAGGCAAAAACGTGACTTTGCTAGTGTCTTCAAACATAGTGAATTATGAGGAGCTGATACTTGCTAGGGTAAGTGTTACTTACGGTAAGGTAGTTTTCTTTTTAATTAAAATGTCTTACACAGGTCTGCTACAATATGCTGTATAACAACGGACTTAAAGGACACATCAGGAAAACAAACTCCGGATTTGAATTCTCACACCAGAAGTTCTGGATAATAGACAACACTGCTGTTCACCTCAGCACAGGTGAGCCTGTCACCATGACAACACAAATGAATCACTTACATGTACTGGTCACCTAGGCATGATTTTACTCTAAGAATTCATAATGCCATAACACACTAGTGCTTATATCCACTCTGCAATATGCTACAGAACTTACTATTTGCACAGCATACTATGTGCATTGATATCCTAAATCGACATTGTATACACATACACACAGGAAACTGGAGCCCAGATGACTTCCCTGTTGGAAATTTCTTCCCTCCATATAAAAAGTCTGATGTCTCAACATTCAGAGACATGCTGGTTGTCATGGAGAGTCCAGACATTGTGCATGCTTTCCAAACTGTATTTGATAGAGATTGGGCCATTGGCACAGACTGGGTCCCTACGCCTTGATACATCATGGCACACATCTGATTTTGTATGACATTGTCATTGAGCATGGTGGCTTATCTTGTTAGACGTAGCTCAGGGGATATAGCCTTTCTGGCTCTCAATCAGTACAATATAAGTCTTTAAGACTCAAGATTGTGAAGGAAATATCATACCTGTAGTGAGGGTCTGTGTGTTGCCCACTTTATACATCTACCTGTTATCTGAATCATGGACCTACTGGTAATAAGCTGCTAGGGCAATTGTAGTGGGTCACCCTACTGGTCACCAAGGCATGCGCCTACATGTACTGGTCACCAAGGCATGCGCCTACATGTACTGGTCACCAAGGCATGTGCCTACATGTACTGGTCACCAAGGCATGCACCTACATGTACTGGTCACCTAGGCATGCACCTACATGTACTGGTCACCTAGGCATGCACCTACATGTACTGGTCACCTAGGCATGCACCTACATGTACTGGTCACCTAGGCATGCACCTACATGTACTGGTCACCAAGGCATGCACCTACATGTACTGGTCACCTAGGCATGCACCTACATGTACTGGTCACCAAGGCATGCGCCTACATGTACTGGTCACCTAGGCATGCACCTACATGTACTGGTCACCAAGGCATGCACTTACATGCACTGGTCACCAAGGCATGCACCTACATGTACTGGTCACCAAGGCATGCACCTACAATGTATTGGTCACCAAGGCATGCACCTACATGTACTGGTCACCAAGGCATGCACCTACATGTAATGGTCACCAAGGCAAGCACCTACATGTACTGGTCACCAAGGCATGCACCTACATGTATTGGTCACCAAGGCATGCACCTACATGTACTGGTCACCAAGGCATGCACCTACATGTACTGGTCACCAAGGCATGCACCTGGCCTACATGTACTGGTCACCAAGGCATGCACCTACATGTATTGGTCACCAAGGCATGCACCTACATGTACTGGTCACCAAGGCATGCACCTACATGTATTGGTCACCAAGGCATGCACCTACATGTACTGGTCACCAAGGCATGCACCTACATGTAATGGTCACCAAGGCATGCACCTACATGTAGGTAGATGAATGCATAGTACATATAATGTACATGTATGTTACGGCTTAACACAATGCGTCGTGCTTTATGAAAAGTCAAACTGTCTCTATCTATAAGTTTTAGAGTGGAGGTGTTTAATATATGTTGATCCCTCAATGCTGAATCTCAGCACAGATATATTCACCCATAACGCAATGCCACAAAGTAACTACAGCAAGCTCAGCAATTGGAACAACCAGTATACATATTTAGTGTAAACAACCAAGACATTTTAATTAATAGCACACATTAATTACATGTACCTGTTGAGTTGTTGCATTTCTTGAAGGATGTCCATGTTTCCCGGTTGAAGTTTGCTAGCCTTTAGAAAATAATCACGCGATTTTCTGAACTCTCCCAACTGCATATAAGCCTGCAATGCAATGTTTGATGCACAGACTTTAGACTTCAATGCAATGGACGCACAGCTCAGGCAGCACAGCAATACATGGGTGGCAATCTGGATTCGGTGGTTTACAATAAAATAACAATAACTGGCATCACATTAATAAATATGCGGGTGGTAGCACATTTAACATTTACTGCAAATGATAGTCTGGCCTTTCATTACCCTGAATGTAAAAGTTCATAGTACTTATTCCACCATTACAGCATCATTGCATGCGCAAGCTGTGTACCTGAAACTGCATAACTCACACAGGGGGATACGAAGCTGGCAACTTATCAGATGTGTTTTTTTGCTAGCCAATGTGAAAACAGATTATGCATGTTGGTCTGTGTTAATTACATACTCCAAACATGATGTAGAAATAATTGCATGTGTCTCAATATGTCCAGACCAACTGTTTCTTAATAACTAAATACCACGCCAGAGGTTGTAACAGTGTGCTGTGTGTTTAATTTCACACATTTCAACATCTTTTTTATATTAGTGCTCAGTTGTAACAAATCTGCGGGCCACCACATACCAATATGTGATGCAAATGACACATGAAGCTCGACCACACAATTATTTGATTTGATTGCATACATACATACACATACATATGCCAAAAGGTAAGTAGTGTATATGCACTCGCCTAAACCTACGGAAAGGGATATAAGATGCAAAAGGATGATAGGTCAACGGTACTAAGTCGGGTCCAAAAAGGTAAAGATTTAATCACCTGTCCTAGTCTGAAGAAAGCCTTCACATTGCTCGGATCAAACTCCAAAGCCTTCCTGCAGTTGGTGATGACCAACTTTGGCTTCCTCTGCTTGTGGCTGCACAGTGCCAAGTTGAGGTACAGCTTGAGAAGGATGGCCTTCCACTGGTCCTCTTCTGCCTCATCCTTCAGCCTGATATCCTCCAGCTTACGTAGTGCCTGCAGGGAAGGCACGACACTACTTGGTACTGTAGTGTAGACCACTGACGCAATAACAAGCAATGGTGTGCCATGTACAGACCTGGGCAGTATTGCACAGCACAATGACAAACTTACCACAACTAGTGATGAACACAAAACAATATCTGCACACCTTTTATAGAGTGTCGCCATAATTAAAATGCATACAGTTTGAGTGCAATTGATGTCAAAAAGGGAGAAGCGATTCATAAAGCTCCAAAGACCTTTGGCACTTACCTGAATGAGTGCATTATTTCATCCCTGTGTTTTGGCTATCATACAGTGTATTGTCATGAAGAGGCAGGCTTGAGTGGTTCAACACCATGGTGAAATACCAGTTTGTGACCGCAATAAAAGATTTATACTAGTATGACAATGAGCTTACCTTTTAGTTAGTAAGAGCACTTATGATTAATTTTGCTTTATGGAGGTGGCATGCAATATCAGAGTGTGCCACAATTAGATATAGCTATTTGCATAGTACTTATGTTAGCCCATTGCTTCAAGTTTGACAGGAATGGAGCAATTTTCATCCGTTGTGTTATTCATTTTCCGTGGAGTTAGGTCAGACTAATGGTACTCATACCCAGACATACATACATCCATGGGATAACCCTCGTGAAAAATTGATTATATTGATGTGTTCATGTACCATCATCATACCTGCTCTCAATTTGCTAAACCCAAAGCGCACAAAACCCTGGACCAGCTCATCTCTTGAAGTGGATCTTCTGGTAAAGAATGCTCATTGTCTATTCTTCCTGATTTTATGACTAACAAAAGGTGCCTGAAAGCTCCGTTAAAGTGGATCTAAACGCATACTCATCACCTACACATGCACACTCTTACTTACACATGCACTCTTACCTACACATGCACACTCTTACCTACACATGCACACTCTTACCTACACATGCACACTCTTACCTACACATGCACACCATCACCTACACCTTCAGGACACAAGCACACAAGGCTACTGTGACATATGCTCACTTTTTTGTATTTCATAGCTGCATCATTTAACATTCCAGCTTCGTAATATGCATTACCATCCTGTAATTAGCACTCACCCACATTATTAACACATTGCAAAAGGTACATGTCAGTACATGTACTATATCAATGTTTTAGTGCTGACCTCTTTCATAGCACTGGCCTTTGTGAGGAGATCTGTGAATGAAGTCTCCTTCCTCTGGTCAGGAGGCAACTCATCATTATCATCACTGGACTTAGGGTCAATAAAAGAAACCAGCTCTATTTCAAAGAGAACTGTTAAAAAGAAAGATTTAAAGACATTCTAAAAAGGACACATCATAGGCTGTCTAACTTGAAGCATCAGGAGGTATTCTGGGTGGACAGCCCATACGACCAAAGGCATACTTTGGGCTCAACAGAAACTCCGCCTTCTCACTTTTTTTCATGCTCTTCACTGCGACCTCCCAACCAGGTAGCACTCCACCTGACAACAAATGGTGCACACAAACGGTCAATAAGCCCTCTACTGTACACAAATGGTCAATAATCCCTCTGCTGCATACAAATGGTCAATAAGCCCTCTACTGTACACAAATGGTCAATAATCCCCCAGCTGTGCACAAATGGCCAATAAGCCCTCTACTGTACACAAATGGTCAATAAGCCCCCAGCTGTACAAATGGTCAATAAGCCCCCCAGCTGTGTACAAATGGGTATACAAATGGTCAATAAGCCCCCCAGCTGTGTACAAATGGGTATACAAATGGTCAATAAGCTCTCTGCTGTATACAAATGGTCAATAAGCCCTCTACTGTACATAAATGGTCAATAAGCCCCCTGCTGTACACAAATGATAAATAAACCTGTACAAATGGTCAATAAGCCCCCTACTGTTGTTACAAAAAGCCCGCTGATGTATACAATATGCCTACCTTCGCCAAGTCTGAATCGTTGCTGTTTATCGCGAAGCCTGCTAGAATCATAAGGCTCGTCCGAATATTCCAGATATCCGTTGTAGTGAACTCTTACGATTGCACCCTCGGGAACTTCAGCGCCAACCCCTTGCGTGACCACCTTCTTCAGCACCCCGCCGTCACCTGAAATATCTTGCATTTCACGGCGCAGCTGCTCAAACGGAGACTGCATGCAAGCACACAAAATATTTATAGCGACAGGGTACCAGTGACAGAATGGAAGGCTACTAGTATTATTTTAAGTCGCTACTAGTATTTCCAATGGCACTGCTTAATTCAATTAATCAGAGCCCAAACGCACCAGCTGGTCGTCATCCGTTATAGTGCACTTATAGTTAGTATTCTTGTAAACATCTTCACGATTAAATGGACGGTCGTCTATCGATGGGGCAGCGGAATCGTCGACTTCAAATTCTACTTCCTGATCTCTAGCTAAGGACCGCAAGTCAATGCCGTCCTTAAGAGTAACGCAGCTGCATAAAAGAACACGGTGAAATACTCCTCAAGAGAAGCATTCTCGTGCATGCTAACTCGTACATCTGAGAATCGTCGTATGAACCGAAAGCGTCTATGCATTCCATAACAGCAACTCGCGCGCGGGGGGCAAAGTATGTCGCGTGATTGCCCACGTGTCCATTTGGCAGAGTACGAGTAAAATCAAGTTTTGGAGGGAAGTTACCATGTCTAGTGAAAAGGTTAGGCAACATCGGCTCAAGACATTATTAATGCTTTCATCCAAGTAGGAAGAAGAGGTAGAGAGTCCTGATGTACACTTCGAGCCGATTGTGCAGCTTCCAGCTATTGAGTACAAACCCACGGAAGAGAACGAGGAAGAAGTCTTTAAGATGTAAGTGGGTCACACTGTAGGCTCTATGCTACACTGTTCAGTCGTGTGTATATAGGCTTGTTTATGTATTGCCACTCTCGACGGTTACACCCCTTTGTTGTTTTTTTTTTTTGCTGTGGGGAACTAGCCCGTACGCTTAGCAGCGGGTGGCCAAGTGGGCCTGGGGAGGTGCCATATGCAGGTCCTGTCATTGCTGTACTCGGTAGACCTAAATGTCTGACGTGGATGCATGCATCACACAAAACTCCTAGCATAACGCAACTGCTACATGCAACTGCAAATGTATGGGGTGGTACTCTTTAGTGCTGTATTGGCACAATGCATAACCTGTTGTATAGTTGTATTGGGGTTGCAGTTATTAGCAGCTGCTGCTATAAGTAAATGCACACCATCTTTACACCAGCAAAGCTGTATTGCAGATTTGGCAGGTGTTGCTTCACTTTGGCTGTAGATCTCAGTTGCAGGTATGGGGCTGTAGATCATCTGTGGTATGTTTGGGGCTGTAGATCATCTGTAGTAGGTATGGGGCTATAGATCATCTGTAGTAGGTATGGGGCTGTAGATCATCTGTGGTATGTTTGGGGCTGTAGATCATCTGTAGTAGGTATGGGGCTGTAGATCATCTGTAGTAGGTATGGGGCTGTGTAGTAGATATGGGGCTGTGGAACATCTGTAGTGCTGTAAAATATTCATGGCTTGAATTATAGAATTTTTGACAGCCAGCCGATAAAGCATCAATGGCTTATCACCAGTACTGCTACACAAAAGTAAAACCATTGCCCTATTCAAGGCACATAGTTATAAGTGTTAATGATGTAATCATTTAGTGCTCACTGATGTTATTAATAAATAGTAGCTGTGTGGTTGATCTCACATTGTACATGTACTTAATCATCACTGAATTAATAACACTTTGTATTTAGTACCATATTGCTTTGAATACAGTTTTTGTTTTATATTTATTGCGATCATTCTTTTATTTGTCGTTGGCAGAAGGGCAAAATTATTTCGATTTGACACAAAGGCAGAACCTCCAGAGTGGAAAGAAAGAGGAACTGGTGAAGTGAAATTTCTGCGTCATACAAAGAGAAAGCATGTCAGGCTCCTCATGAGGAGAGACAAGACCCACAAAGTTTGTGCTAACCATTTTCGTAAGTTTAAATCGAATTGTGTTTTATACACACAAGTGTCTGCTACCTTGATGGTGTGAGGTTTTTTATTTGTTTATATTAATTTAGTTACCAAGGAGATGACCCTCTTGCCTAATGCTGGGAGTGACAAGGCGTGGGTGTGGACTGTGCAGGCAGATTTTGCTGATGAGCAGCCCAAGGTGGAGCAGCTGGCCATCAAGTTCAAAAATGCTGAAAGTAAGTCACACCATGTGGTGAGTGCCTTTGACCAACCCGATTGCGAGATTCAATACACTACAGTATTTTCACTGCTGTTGGGTGCAAACCATTCTACGGTAGTAGAGTACGTGCCATGCGTTTCTTGGTTTCTATGTACATGTTGCTACAGATAGTCTAATTTAGTTAAAACATTGAAATCCATGTGGTTCAGAACCTTAGTAGCGCACTCTGGATGCTACAGCCTAGGGCCCTAAATCACATAGATCCCTTGATTTCAGTGTATGCATTTATGTTATTACATCTTTTTATGTGTACTGCAAGAGGCAACAAAGTCAGGTGGCTGGGCCGTATTCAATTTCTTATGTATGTGTAACTTATCCACCTGATCACCATCTGTTTTCAAATGCTCTACCCTCTAACACCCCGGGCCTATTCACTGCTGGGTTTAATAGCTGAACTGAGTTGCCAAAATACAGCCATCAGGAATTATGTAACTTCCATAGATCTGGTTTAGTATAATCTGGGTAGCAGACTCTGTGAGTTTGAATTAGCTGGGTTTAGGTAATAAAGGGTCTGGTGACTCTGCATACGTTGATCAGTGGAATGTGAATAATTCTAGTTGTACCTAGCTTGTTATTGTAAATGGGCAGTGAAATGTCCAACTATGTTATATGCAGCCACATCCAAGAGGGCCCAAATGTTTCAGACAGGCCTTTTCAGTGGTAGCATGCCCCATTTGTTCTCTCCAATGACACATGCGTTTTTCCACGGCAGCAGGGACTTTTCTCCCCTTCATCCAACCCTCTGATCTCTCCTACGTTGGCAGCTGGTCTGGTCATAGCACTTACATGTAACATAGTTCTAAATGCTGCCATAGCAAAGGTTGTGATTACACAGTTCTAATTCCAATGTTTATACTGTTAATATGGTGCCAACATTTTGATTTTTGGCACCGATAGATGTATGTAGAGTTATGTAGTTAGTTAAATGTCTGGTACCCAGACTAAGTTTAGTTGGTGTAACTATGTATTTCTGTGCTGCATGGGCTGTAGGTTGTGATGAGCAAGAACATCGTGTTCTGTCTATAGTTGAAACCATTTTATACATTGTCCCATGAAAGGGTTAAACAGTTTTAAGTACATGTATTCAGTTCAGATTGCCTAAACAGTTGTACTCCTAAGCTGCCACTACAGATATAAGCTATGATGGCTATTCCTGTAAGGTTGTAAGAATTTTGCAAATGGTGTGGAAGGAGTTTGAAGAATGGAGGGGGGATTGTTTAAAATGAATTTGCAGGACCACTAGACAACTTAAAGAATCTTATTCTGTGTACTCCAGATGTGCCAGCACTTGTTCCTTGCGTGTACAAAGGCGCATGGAACAGCAGTGCCACAATACAAATGGCAGAGGCATCAGACTTCTTCATAACGTACAAATGAGCGCTAGTCAGTGATGTCACATCCGGAGTACACATTCAGTTTCACAATTAATGTATGAGCTTGCAAATGAAGTCCACACCACAAAAGCACACAATTGTGTTTGCCTACACCTAATGGCCTGCAATATCATTGTGAATGTGAATAAACTTTGTGGCATGTTGTATCTGCCAGCAATGTACAGGTACCCAGACCCTCTATTCTGGGGTAGTAGCATCAACCACCATTCAGAAGGGCATCACCTTAATACTAATGTGAATCCCCTTTTGAGGGGGATGTGTGTGCATGCATGCATGTTTATATTTATCTCCACCTGACCGTTGTAATTAGCATGTCATACAATGATTCATTTTCTGTGTATGCTTAGATGCCCAGAAGTTCAAAGAACATTTTGAGCAATGTCAAAACACTTTGTCAGCCTCTGATGATAGCAGTGAACTTGTTGACAAGATGGCTAACCTTGAAGTGGACAACAAAGAGAAACAAAGTGGGGAGACTGAAGACAAGGAAACAAAGCAAGCAGATGACAACACAGAATCAAACAAGCAAACGAAAGAAGTTACAGAGGGCAAAGAAGACGAAAAGACTACAGATGCAGATGTAGCACATAAGGAGTAGACTTTATTGCATCGTTAGACTAATTACGTGGTTGGTTGGTTTGGTGTTGTGTGTTCGTTCTTTTGAAAATGGAAAAACGCACAATTGGATCAGGCTGTAGGCGTGGATGATACATGAGAAAATGCTAAGACAAAGGTTGTGAGGCATAGCGTTGATGTTTTGTGAAGTACAGAATGGCTGGCCGAGTAGGAGCTTTCCATCGTAAGCACGGACAGAATATTCGTCTCAGTGATGATGATACTGTCGCTCAACGAGTGGAAAGTTACAATAAAGCTGTTGTTTTTACCGAGCAGCCCATTCCTATTGGCAGTATGTTTCAAGTTAAACTTCAAGACAAAGGTGGAGGATGGGCGGGCTCTATTGTAAGTTACTGCTAGTGGCTCTTTGTTCTAATTAAAGCACTTCAGTGTACTAATATTTTGGGGTACGCGCGTATAGTTTTTGTCGGTTTTTTAGGGCTAACTGAGCAATGTTTCTGCATAGTTTGAATGTTAAGTATATATTATATTGTTGATATATAGTGTAATTTTTCAGACAGAGTACGCAGCCTGTTGTTCGATCTGACCTGTGCTTTTTTTTTTTTAAACGTTATCATGGTGCCCAAACACAGGGAAGATTATGATCCAACAAAGGTCCTACTCTCCTGAATTTCGATCCAGTGCTTTAGTATTGATTAGGGGCTTTTGGATCGAACCAGTTAAGATATGCTTGTTGGATGGGGGTTAATCCGTGTGTGATACTGCAGTGATTATGCCAGAGGGAAAGTGAATGTCATCCCTCCAAATGATGTACTCATGAGTCCTCTAGAGGTCTTACTGTCAAAAAATTTGAATGTTATATGAGGCAGCTGAATGTTATACTTGTAATACATTGGATGCGATGATAATTACATATATATGTACTACTGTACTCCAGAGCAAATTGATGTGTTAATATTTGCTCACTGTGACACACACACACACACACACACACACACACACACACACACACACACACACACACACACACACACACACCACAGCGACTAGGTTTCACATTATTATGTCCAGATGACAGCCCTGTTCCCAGTGGGGCACTAGACTTGTACAAAAGTGAAGATTATTGGATATTATCTGCAAGCACAGTGCACCATGGGGGTCAGGAGAGGAGGGTAGACTTCAATCTTGAGTCTGTTAACATCGGCCAATCAATAGGATGCTGCATTAATAAAGATGGTGAACTTCACTACTACATTGATGGACAAGACCAGGGAGCAGGATGGGCAGGCATACCTGTAGATAGGCCACTCTGGGGTTTTGCTGACATATATGGACTGGCTAAGAAAATCAAGTCAGAGTTTGTATATGGTGAGTGTGTTTGGTTTCATTACTGTTAATAACTTTAGTTTAATGGTTTGCAGATGAATTGATGAGCTGTAGTGAAGATTCAGATACAGATGTAACTGGTTGAGCTACATGCACTGTAGATTCATTTGTATTGTTTGTGTGTATATGTTTGTGTGTGTGTGTGTCATACATACTGGTGTTAAAACAACAAGTTGCTTGTACAGATGTGTACATGTTGTGATTATTTCTTCACATTTCTCACAAGTTTCATAACCATACATACACAGTTTGTTTTATTATGTCATTTGGAGGGCTTTACTCTTGTAGTGGCATGTTTGCTGGATTCCAAGTCAGATATCTCCTTGCTGTGACCAGTGATATCAAGCCATTCCTAGTTTAGTTATTGGTATCCATTCAAATACATGACTTTATAAAACCACACAACTGCACCCACTTGAAATCTTATTTTCACATTGGCTTTCAATTTTTGCACTTGCTCTTCAGAGAGGTGTGCCTTTTCTATCGTCTTGTACCAGTCTGCCGTTCTCCTGAGGACACAAATATGCCCAAGTGTACCCTCCCCTCATCACATCATCACTCACTCTCTCCTTCGTGCCAAGGCATCTGAATACTCTGGAGGTATAGGGCATGGATTCTCCTAGAGTTATAGCAGACAAATACAAACAATATGTGTGTAGGCCAAAACACAGTATGCAATGCACATCACACAAGTCACATGGATATTGGAACGTCCGGTCATGTGTATTGTCCTTGTTTAGGAGGGAGGTCCCTAAATAAGGACAGTTTGAGCTTAGTGGCTAGAAATATAAGGTAACTGCAACAAGTACATTTACATGTATCATCAGAAAGCCACAACAGTACTAGCTAATGATTACCTGCATGTGCAAGTTAACAACAACATTACAAATAGAAATGCAAGTTTTAGCATCCATTTATCTACTGTTGTTTGATGTGCCTATCACCAATTGTCAATCTATTTTTAAAATCACACCTGGTTACATGATGCAATAAAACGGATGCGGTTCTTAAATTATGTGGAGAATTTAATTGTCACAGAACAAGTACGACAAGTATAACTTTTTTCGAAGCATGATGTGTGTGCTACTAATAGTAATACATTCTATGGCAGTGTTCTACATGTAACTCTACATTTTTTACCAAAAACGCACTGTATGTTTCAAGATTTTATCCATTCACTTTGCTATTCCAGCAACATGCGACTGACAAATATCTATCGTTCAAACGCTTGTGGAGCTAGCAAATTCCAAATCTACAATGTATATATTTTTATTTCCTTAGTGCAAAAGACCTGTCTTACTACCCCCTTCTTTTAACATGTCTTTCCAACATTACTTGAAGTTGCTTTGCAATTTACCAAAATTTGACAATCTTTGAAGAATTACAAGGAAGTATTTTCTGAATTGATAACCTTTTGGTTTGTTCTCTGCTCATGTGAGTTTGCTAAAAATTAATTTTTACTTGCGTCCTATGCATAGGATGATAATCCTACGCATAGGACGATGGGGGATTAAAGGTTAAAGATCAAATTTATTTCATGCTATTCTCCAACACCTTAATAAAACTGAGTGCTTTCAACATGCTTTATATGAACGGGAACCATGAATGAAGATTAAAATTTTGAAACCTATCCATGTGGGTACACTTGGATAATGCAGCTGCCCTGTTTAATATGGACCTCAAGTAAGTATAATACATGTACCTGTACTGGTCTAACAAACTATCTGGCCAAACCAAAAAATAGTAGTTAATCAGTCCTATTTTATACATAGGGTTGATCTATGACCTCAAATTGCAAGACACCAACCTTAGTGTCACCTTCCAGCTTAAAGGGAACTGCATAGGGCCTGAAGTCTTCAGGAGGTAGCATGCACCACACCTTGGTTTCATCTTCACCTAAGACAAAACAACCCAATAAATTCCTCATGTACTGTGAGGCCCCACCCACTGTACCCGTTGCTAAGCACAATGGTTGGTTCCAATAGTTAACACTGCACAACAATCCACACTGCTGAATATGTCTCTCCAAGGTTGGATAGTGGGCATTATATGGAGCGAAGGTAATTTGATGGCTGGCAGCAATGATGACCGGTCTAGTCGCTGTTAAGACGTGAAACGTGCACACGGAGCTAGAACTGGGGAGAAGGGAGCACCATTAATGGTCTGACAACCCTCCACGCCCCCTCAGCTTGCAGACCTCACATGCAGTCTTCTGCACATAGCAACAATGGTGATGCTGTCACAGTTGTTCACAGTGATGGCAGTCTCCACTGCCCCCAGTACAAGAAGGCAGTGAGTGCACTTCTCTATGTACACGGCCCTGCACACACATACATGTGCTAGTTGGTCACTACAAGAGGGGCCACCACATACCTCAGTGGTGCCAGCAGGTATATGCTGGATCCCCGACAGTTCTGGATGTACACATGGCTGCAGTGTAGTCCCTCGTCACACTACAGCCCAGGATATCTCAGTAAACTACTGTGATGATACCTGTGTGCTCCACATTACCTTGGCAAGCGTCTGCATGCTAACTTTGTGAAGCAGAATGGTCCTACATCTACACGTATTTGAGAGTTTGCTAGGACATGACCAAAAAAAAAACACCTTTTGACGTGGATCCAACCTTATGGGACTGAGAAGTGCATTAGAAGCAACTCGACCAATACTCCTATCACTCCTGAAGCATGGGCACTTCCTGTCTCTGGTCCCACTTTTGATAGCATTGGACCCAAATGGGCTGATGGAAAGGGAAGCGTGTAGCCAATGTTCCAACTGAGCAATTGAAAACATTTGGGTGTCCTATAATTGGAAAAAGTCCTGTCATAACAGAACTTAAAAACATTCAATGCCACCTTAATGTAGCCAGCTTCTGATGCATTTGACTGCAACAGTGCAAGGTCTACCATCGAACAGACATTTGTCCCATCTGTCGAACCAGAAATGAGAAAGTCCAGAACTCTGAAATTCTCTACACTAATCCACTGGTCTGGGTCAGTGAGGGAGCAGAAATGTTGTGAGCTAAACACAAAATGACACACCCCATGTACCTGAGTCTGAGAGCAGTTGAAGTATCTCCCTCATATGAGATTTGAAGAATGACAAATGCACATCCTCTGAAGACTGTTGATTAAAACATGATACAATGCAGTCTCATGAGCTATGCCTAGACCACACACCACCACAATATATATATATATACCATTTGCCATCACATTGCCCATTTACCTTCTGTTTTTTCTCAGCTTCTGGAGATGGCCATCTTTTTTAGAATCAAGTAAACACATGCTATGTAGATGCATGCACTTAGACCATATCCCTCTGATACATGCATACATACTCCCACATTTTGTCAAATACATGTTCACATATACATACATGTACACACAACTCAACTATCTACTGAAACACACAGCACACAGAGGATACTCATCACCACTCATCACAGGCATCTTCAGCGAAAGTCGCGGAACGTTCTGAATATATAAAAATAATATAAATTTTAAGGTATCCACAGATACTCTCCTGCGAAGGTGGTCTAGAAGGAAGTCAGATTTATATGAAGAGCTCCAAATGGATTTTCTCACCTAATTCTTTATGAGAAGAACATTTTCTAATCATTTCTAATAGTTTGATTCTATCTTGAACTTCAATGTCACTGATTACATCAAAGGTTTCAAAGTAGCTTGAAGGTAAGATTGCACTCAATAATCACAAGTATGCTACATGTACAATTGCTTTCAGCTGAGAAAACTTACAGCCATGCGAGTTCGTCTGACAAATGCAACTTGTTTTTTGCAATGTGTGACCACACAGAATAACTGTGTGTGAGAGAGGGAGGGAGGGAGGGGGGAAGGAGGGAGGGAGAGAGAGAGAGTGTGTGCGTGTGTGTGTTAATTCCAAAGCGTAGTGTAAGTATAAGTACGTAGTATCACCTCATCCAGGGGAACGCATTTTTCTCCTTGCTTTTTGCATACGACAGCAACTTCTTCAGATGCTTTCAACGTTTCGGCAGATTCATGTGAGTACTTAATGGCACGAATCTGCGTGCAGTGTCTTACATGGTGCGAGAAGCGTGGTAGAGCCGTGAACTGTAGTGAGCCGATAATTCCGCATTCCAATGGAATAGAATTTAGCCATAATAAGGTACTCCGTTTGCCTGGTTCAGTGGCCATAGGTACATAAGCGAGCTCACAACGGCGTTAACGCGCCTTTTTTGTATTAATCAATGATTGTGTTGACCACGCCTTCAGACGTCAGTTTTACTATGATACGGAGAAATCCTAACAACGGGAGAAAAGAATTATCGCACCCAACAGTGTAACTTCAAGAATGAAAAATGCTAATGGACCAAATATGGTCCCATATATAATGTTCCAAATATGTATAATATGCATGGAATATGCATATTTGGGACCATATTTGGTCCATTAAATATAAGTAGCCATTTTGATCCAAATTGTTACACCATTGGGTGTGTTGCATATTTGGAACATATACGATCCATATATATATAATGGGCATTTTTGATCCAAATAGTTGCACTGTTGGGTGTGTAAGCAAAAAAATGCTTTTCAATAGTTTATTAATGGTGAGACAAAGCTGCCAAATGATTGTTGTTGTCATGCAGGGACCTATCACTCATAACATGAGTCAAATTTTTACAGATTCCGCAAGACCACAACACCACAAAATGTCTGAACCACTACAAACAATTTTGATTCAGTAATACTCAAGGTGGTGAGAAACTTGACCTCGAAAAAATGTACCCGACAGCATTTACTACATCAAAAACTGTGTACTGGTTCGTGCAACTAGGAGTCATTTATAAAAGAATAAATTACTCTTTACAATTTCAGGGCTTTGTAATTATATTTGTTCCCTATCAAAGAAATTTTAGGAGGGAGTGCGGTGTTTGTTATTCACATGAGCAACTTCATATAGAGTTGCCAGGCAATGCTTTGGTCCTCCTGTATGGATGACCTTAGTCTCAGCCCCAAACCCAACAGACGCATGCAGTGATGTAATCCATCCGCAGCTGCGTCCGTTGGGTCTGGGGCCAAGACTAGGATGACCTTAGGAGGTGGCACAGGTGATCATAGTGAAACAAATAGGTGTGGTCTGGAATTACACACTGGAACAAAAGGACCCACAAGTACTAAACATTGCACCTTGCTTAAGTCTGATCTTTCATTGCTTTGTGTTCCCCCAAGGGGGATGGGCCACACCCAGAGGTAGTGCAATACTGGGGCAACCCGTGGGGCCGGCGAAGCAAGCTTCACTCCGAGTCCCAGGTTTCAAAAATTGATGTAATATCGTGAGGACATTGTCCTCATACGAGATATTACACTCGTAAGAACAGTTCAAATCTTTCATAATGGGATTGGCATGCACAAAGTACATACAAACACCATGAGGGCCGTTTTTAATCCCATCGCTGGGGAGCCCCTCAACATAAGTCGGGAAAACACACACAAAACATGTACATGCACAAGAGCGGGTGAAAACGAAAAGTTCAATAGTTCTTAAAACAGTATGCAGGGATTGCCGCTGTGGACTGAAGTCATGGTTGAATTATAGTCGGTTTTGGGAGGGGGGGGGGGGGGGGGGGGGGTCAAGTCAAGGATTGAGTCGCAGAAAAGAAGAAAGGTCTACGTTCCAATAGTCACTGGCATGGTGGAGATACAGGAGGTTTCTCCAACGAAGCAGGTATATCAGCAGGAATATCAGTGTTCAGAGCTACTCTCCTTACAGGCAGGGAGACAGGTGAGGGGAAGCCATGGGTAGCTCTGCTGGTGGAATGGGTAACTCAGCAGCTCCAACATCTGGGTTGCCACGACGACGAGTACACATTGAGTGGTACCAAATGCTCTGGGACCCAGAGATGGCAGATATCACACACAAACGGCGCATTAAACTGGCATATCTGTGCCCAATACGGAGGGAGGAGAGGACCCTGTCGTTGGGAGGGTACCAGCTCCCCAGAGAGCCAACAATGAAGGGGAGGACCTCCACAGAAGTGTACCTTTGAAGAAGAGTCTGCCGAAGGGGCTCGTATTTCTCCAACTTGGTGCGTGCTGCATCCTCCAGAGCTGTGGGGGAGCCCTCAAATGGACAACTGACCTCCACGATGATGACTGAGGACTCGTCAGGGGATATGATGGTCAGGTCAGGTCTGTTATCCCCCGAGGTCCCAGGTTGGGGTTGTTCTTTCATCTTTGTCCCCACAGACTCTGGGACTGCCCTCACTATTCGCTCCAAGATTGAATTGTGTCTGTCCCGGATCATCCCCAGATTGCGGTGGCAGTGATTAAGAACATGGGCTAACGTCTCTGGCACCCTCCCGCAGATGCGACATTGGGTGGTTGGGACATGTTGGTGGCAGCGGGCCTGGACGGTGCGCACCGGTAGCAGGTTCAGCCTGGCCTTGTGAATAAACCTGTACTGCGGGAAGGTTAGAAAGGCCCCAGAATATGTGAAAAAGGAGGAATCTGCATGCAGTGATAGGGAGTTGAATGCCCTTCCTTGATCACTGGACGTTTTAATAGCGGCAAGGTGACGTGCCCCAATGGTCTCCTTCATCGCCTGAGATGCTAACTTGCGCTTGACCCATGTGATATGATGATGGTCTGTTTGCAGGGTGGCAGAATCCTGTGTTAAGGAGATGAATGCACCTCCGATTGCAAGGCTAGCACGAGCCGAGCTCCAAAGACTCCAAAGGTCACCTGCACGTCCTTCTCCAGGATGTGCTGTGCTATTCAGGAATTCAGCCAGGTGTTCAGGGTTAGATGGATCAAGGTGGCGAGCACGTTTAGTGACCGCCTCTCCAAGCTGGTGTAAGGCCACCTGGCGTATCACTGGATCTCTGGTGTCAGCCAGGAATTTAAAGGCCTGTGCTGCCCTGGCCACGTGTGATTCATCCAGCACACTGGGGATGCCCATCCCTCCAAGGGCCTGCGGGAGGTAGAAGTACTGGGTGCAGGTTCTTTGGGGGATGCGCAGCCCACGCTTGATGATGGCGCGAAGAGAGGTGTCCAGTTTCTTGCACCAGGTGGGACCCGGGAGTATTACTTTCAGAGCAAACGTTAGCCTTGGGAAAAGGAAACGTCGGAAGGCATCCAGTTTCTGCCACTCTGCCAGCGGGGATTGAAAAATGACAGAAGTGTCCCGCAATAGGGAGTCACGGAGTGTGGCAAGGTCATCCGAGTTGTCCCTGCTTGCACCAATGGGGCACCCCAAGTACTTGTACCGCTCATCCCATGTGAGGGCAGGGATGTTGTCAGCTCCCAGACGTGGGGAGAAAAGATGGTCCACATAGATGGGCGATGACCGGTTGACAAGGCAAAGAGACCCACACTTCTTGGCATTGAATTTAAATCCTGCCCACTCTGTGAAGGTCACACAGCGATCCAGAAGCTCTTGCACGTCGTCGTTGGTGGATGCCGTCACACATATGTCATCAGCATATGCAAGAGAGTTAAGCTTGCTTCCTGCCAGGGTGTATCCAGCTTCACTGTTTGATAGGTGTCTGAGGAGGCCTTCCAAGACGATATTGAATAGGATGGGGCTAAGAGGACATCCTTGCTTCACTCCACGCTTCTGAGGAATGTGAGAGGTGTAAGAGTCTCTGCCCGTACGGATGGACACTGAAGCGTTGGAGTAGATATCACTTACTGTCTGGATGATTGAGCCAGACAAACCCAGTCTCTCCATCATGAGTCTCATCAGATCGTGTGGTACTGAAGGAAATGCCTCCCTTAGATCAAGCCACACTAGGATAAGGTTCTGCTTGTGGCGCCTGGAATCAGTTAACATAGAGCGCAACAAGAAGTTGTGTTCTGTACAACCATCAAAACCCAGGAAACCCTTCTGTGCTGGTGAGAAGGCAGATGTAGTGATGGCCCAGGAAGCAATTCTTCTGGCAATGAGGGCTGAGTATAGCTTGTAAATAGTAAGCTGGAGACTGATTGGTCTCCAGTTGCGGATTGAAGCAGTGTCACCACCCTTGTGAATCAGGGTGACAGCGGAGTGTTTCCAAGGAGACGGGACCCTAGTGTTGATCCTGCAGATGTTGTAAATGGTGGCCAGGATCAATCCTCTAGGGTCCACCCATCTCCAGTTGGCATAGGAGATCCCATCAACACCTGGGGCAGACCTCTTGGTCCGTCTGAACTGAGCCAACACCTCCTCAGGAGTGAATGGGTCATGGAGAATGTCACCCTCCACATTCGTCTGCACACCGCCAAGGGTGGAGTTTTCACCTTGATGAGAAAACAGCCATGTGGGAGGAGGGCCCACTGGAGGAGGTTCAGCCATGGCAGCTGTGAAGTGACCAACTAAGTCTGCCTCAGCAATCTTGCAATAAACAGGAGGTCCATTCTCTAGTAGGCGCCGCATGCAGGCACCAGGGTTGGTATGGTAAAACCGTTGTAAATACTTTGCCTTAGCCGCATGACGAGCGCGTCCTGAAGCACGATTGCCCAGGGGAGTAGATGGGGTTGCCTGTTCATCACGATGTGGGGAGGGATCAGCAGGAAGTGATGAAGGTGGGGATGGAGAGTGAGCTTCAGGCTGTCTGCTACGTCTTCCCCTACGTCTACGAGCCCATTGTGAGGTGGGATTAGGGGGGCGTCTGTGATGTGCTGAAACCACATCCTTAATGACAGTGGACCAGCGGCGTAGGACCTCCTCAAAGGCTATCCATTCAAATTCTCCCAACAATCTATCAGAGAATGGAAGGAGCTCCTGTTGGAAGGGCATGCGCAGTGTCTCATCCAGATTGTCCAGATTGATGGAAGGCTGTACACTGGTTGTAGACACTGAACCCACTGGAGGAGATGGGATGAAGGCCGGAGCCAGAGGGGCAGCAGATGGAATTGGCAGTGGGCAAGCCACTCCCACCTCTGGACTAGAGTGCTGCCTTTCGGAGACCCTAGCCAGTGGTGGTGTGGAAGCTGGAGCCAGAGGGATGGCAGCAAATGGAACTGGCGGAGGTGACGGTGGGCAAGCCACTCCCACCTCTGGACTAGAGTGCTGCCTTTCGGAGACCCTAGCCAGAAGTGGGGTGGAAGCCGGAGCCAGAGGGATGGCAGCAGATGGAACTGGCGGAGGTGACGGTGGGCAAGCCACTCCCACCTCTGGACTAGAGTGCTGCCTTTCGGAGACCCTAGCCAGAAGTGGGGTGGAAGCCGGAGCCAGAGGGATGGTAGCAGATGGAACTGGCAGTGGTGAGGGTGGGCAAGCCACTCCCACCTCTGGACTAGAGTGCTGCCTTTCGGAGACCCTAGCCAGAAGTGGGGTGGAAGCCGGAGCCAGAGGGATGGCAGCAGATGGAACTGGCGGAGGTGACGGTGGGCAAGCCACTCCCACCTCTGGACTAGAGTGCTGCCTTTCGGAGACCCTAGCCAGAAGTGGGGTGGAAGCCGGAGCCAGAGGGATGGCAGCAGATGGAACTGGCGGAGGTGACGGAGGACGAACCACTCTAGCCCTTGTTGGGATTGGGCTCCCAGCAATTCCCAAAGTCTCCAAAACCCTGTCCAACAGGTCAAGTGCCTGTCCGCCCTTCTCTGATATCGGCACGGGTGGCGGAGAGGGAGTCCTTTCCTCTTCAACAGCCGTCCTCTTCACGGTGCTTGGGGCTGCACTGAAGATAGGTCCCCCCACTTTCGGCGATGGAACAGCTGACGATGGTGATTGGGAAGGAGGAGGGTGGTAGTTCTCTTTCAACCAATCAGGGAAAGCCTTTAGAAACCGGCACTTATAGACATTGACTTGTTTGGCAGAGCGGGAACCTATTTCCGCTGCAATCTTGATATTGCTTTCTGGGCCAAACCTCGCCAGTGCTGCCTTGAATCGGTCCACTTCCCCCTGGCTCCACTTTGACCTTGCTGCCGACTGGCCAGACTCCGCCTCCTTCTCAGCCGCTTCCTTTGCTCGCTGGGAGCACGCCTCATCCATGTGCTTCTCCCGGATGTGATTGGAGCACGAGCGCTTGGACGGGAACGTCAACGAGCAAAAGGGACACGCCTTCTCACTAGAGCCATCCACTTCCATTGGAGGCGGAGCCACACCGTGGGCGTGTCTAAAGTGGAGCGATGTTGACTTCTTACTGCTGTGGGTGTACTCGCACATGGCGCACTTAAAGGTGATGGAGAGGACCATGGCCTTGTGTGAAACACCCACGTGACGGACCAACGATGGTAGGGTAGTGTACGTCAGCTGACACCTGGGAGCAGGGCAGGTGAAACGGCTCTGCGTTGGATGGGTGACACAAATTTCCACAGCTTCATCAGGAGCATAGCCTTCAGCAATCCCGTCATCTTCAGTCACCACATCAGCTCCATCCGATACATCATTGGCATCTTCCATAACCTATCTAAACCTATTGGCCTAATCAGAAAAAAAAAACTACAAAAAGGCCTAACCTAACCTAGCCTAATCCTAATGAAACTCTCTGAAACCAAAACCAATTACACTCGTAAGAACAGTTATTTCTACTTGATCTTAGCCAAGAGGCCGAGAAGCGATAACTTTATAGAAGTTTTGCATCGCCTTATATTCTTTGGACCAAAGAGGAAGCATATGGTAGGGTATGGGTTGTGGAGCCAGAATTAACAAATATAAACATGGCTTCTGTGGTTATGAAATGACCCTGGCGGAAGGGGGAGGAGGAGGCACTATGGCCATAAACATGTTAAAAAGGAGGTGTGAGGATAAGGGAGTGTGAGTAAAGATGAGGGAGATGTAATTGAGGACAAGGAAAGTGTGAGTGATGAGGGAGGTGAGAGTAATAATGAAGGTTGCATGAGTAAGGATGAGTTTCATGATGAGGGAGTTGTGTGTGAGGATGAGGGAGTTGTGTGTGAGGATGAGGGAGTTGTGTGTGAGAGTGAGGGAGTTGTGTGTGAGGATGACGGAGTTGTGTGTGAGGATGTGAGAGTTGTGTGTGACGATGAAGGAGTTGTGTGTGAGGATGAGGGAGTTGTGTGTGAGAGTGAGGGAGTTTTGTGTGAGGATGAGGGAGTTGTGTGTGAGAGTGAGGGAGTTGTGTGTGAGGATGAGGGAGTTGTGTGTGAGGATGAGAGAGCTTGTGTGATGATGAGGGAGTTGTGTGCGAGGATGACGGAGTTGTGTGTGACGATGAGGGAGTTGTGTGTGAGGATGAGGGAGTTGTGTGTGAGGATGAGGGAGTTGTGTGTGAGGATGAGGGAGTTGTGTGTGAGTGAGGGAGTTGTGTGTGATGATGAGGGAGTTGTATGTGAGGGTGAGGGAGTTGTGTGTGAGGATGAGGGAGTTGTGTGTGAGGGTGAGGGAGTTGTGTGTGAGGATGAGGGAGTTGTGTGTGAGAGTGAGGGAGTTGTGTGTGAGGATGACGGAGTTGTGTGTGAGGATGTGAGAGTTGTGTGTGACGATGAAGGAGTTGTGTGTGAGGATGAGGGAGTTGTGTGTGAGAGTGAGGGAGTTTTGTGTGAGGATGAGGGAGTTGTGTGTGAGAGTGAGGGAGTTGTGTGTGAGGATGAGGGAGTTGTGTGTGAGGATGAGAGAGCTTGTGTGATGATGAGGGAGTTGTGTGCGAGGATGACGGAGTTGTGTGTGACGATGAGTGAGTTGTGTGTGAGGATGAGGGAGTTGTGTGTGAGGATGAGGGAGTTGTGTGTGAGGATGAGGGAGTTGTGTGTGAGTGAGGGAGTTGTGTGTGATGATGAGGGAGTTGTATGTGAGGGTGAGGGAGTTGTGTGTGAGGATGAGGGAGTTGTGTGTGAGTGAGGGAGTTGTGTGTGATGATGAGGGAGTTGTGTGTGAGGGTGAGGGAGTTGTGTGTGAGGATGAGGGAGTTGTGTGTGAGGATGAGGGAGTTGTGTGTGAGGATGAGGGAATTGTGTGTGAGGGTGAGGGAGTTGTGTGTGAGGATGAGGGAGTTGTGTGTGAGGGTGAGGGAGTTGTGTGTGAGGATGAGGGAATTGTGTGTGAGGGTGAGGGAGTTGTGTGTGAGGATGAGGGAGTTGTGTGTGAGGATGAGGGAATTGTGTGTGAGGATGAGAGAGCTTGTGTGAGGATGAGGAAGTTGTGTGTGAGGATGAGAGAGCTTGTGTGAGGATGAGGGATGTGAGGATGAAAGGTTTTAGGATGAGGGTGGTGTGTGAGGGTGATGATGGAGATGTGAGGATGGGTATGAGATTTTAATGCCCTTATACTTGGAGGCCAAGGGATACCAGTGCTTGCAATTGAACTAAGTAACATCTTCTCCCCACACACAGCTAGACCCACAGAGTTAACAACCCCTATACTGACAGCTAACAGGGGAGCCACAAAGGGGCCTATAATGCCGCTACTTTGTATAATGACAGTGAAGATACGAGCCCTCACACTGGCTAATGTAGCACAATTTAAGGGGAGCCACACATGCTGCCCATCAATCCCCCACTAG
Organism: Spongilla lacustris; assembly: GCA_949361645.1. Lineage (NCBI taxonomy): Eukaryota > Metazoa > Porifera > Demospongiae > Spongillida > Spongillidae > Spongilla > Spongilla lacustris. Next base: position 4,113,130 of record OX442431.1, on the reverse strand, counting down.
TGGAGCCAGTGGAACTATTACCCCCACACCAAATGGACTTAGCTGCCTCCACAGTGCCCACACTACCTCCATCCTTCCTTACAAGTTCGGTCAGTAGCTCCCAAAGTAAGGTTCCACCCCAGCCACAAGCCTCACACTACCAGTGGAACGAACACACCTGAGCTGACTTACAAGGAAACCCTAGAAAACTGACGACCATTTTCTATACCTCGCCGTGATTTTCAACTACATTTTACTTGTCAGGTTATTTGGAACACCTTGACTTTTACATCTCGTTGCAAAACTGTTGGTCTAATCTCCTTTTTTGTAAATTGTATTCCTTTTAAATAGGCAGTACATTAGTGCATTATTTTCGTGCCATTACATGTACTTGCCTCTTCAGCCCCCAAGAGGACTTAATATATTAGGACCCATATTACAAGTTGTGGGCTGGTGGCTTCCCTGGTTATGTGGGGGCTGCTTACTCTGCTGCACCTCATGTATGGAACTACCATCATAAAGGAAGGGTGGTTTATGTGGTCCCACATGTAATCAATTCCAATGGGATGGTGGTTAAAATGAATGACAAAGGATATAAAGAAAAGGTGTGGTGATTCAACTGGTAGTGTCAAGTCTCCTAGCAGTTCGGGGCTGGTATTGTATATGTAGGGGAGCCTGGGCTGCTTTTGGTAGTTAATGGCTTTATTAAATAAGGCTCCACTTGTACCGTGGGGGCTGCCCACTCTGTTTGCAGCTATGGGGCTGGCCACATTAAACTGTGGGTTACACTGGTAATGGCTGGTGACATCTCTGACAGTGTACAGCCTGCTAACTCCACTTGTGTGGTGCATGAATTCTGATGCCTTCACCGTGCCACACGCATGGTAGCTGTGCCTGCAACTACTAGCGCTCACACACTGTCAGAGATGTCCATGGTGGCTACATATCCTGGCACATACAAGTGGAAGCACCAGCCTCCATACACTGCAGTGGATTATAAGCAATCACCACAATCAGGGTTTAATGTGGCCAGCCCCCTACGTGTAGCTAGCTGGTAGCCTCCACACTACAAGTGGAGCCTTATTGTAAAGCACTAGTTTCCAGTAAGAGTGACATACTCCAGAGTAGGTAATGTTTTTATGTTTAAAAAGCCACTAGTATGGATAGGGCAGGTAACTATTTCACCACTGATAGCATCACCCCAGATAAATTTACATTGTAATTGAGATCTACAACACAAAAATGTGTGCAGACTCTACAAATAGAGGCTGCTTCAGTGGTGGTGTTTCCATTTGTCCAATTGGGACTGGGAGCTCAACTAGTAGTTAATGGTTCCCCTGACAGTAAGTAGTGTGGGGGTTAATGGTTTCACAGGTAGTGGTCCTGAGGAGCTGGTGGTTGTACTGTGTGGGGCTAGACTTTGGCTGATGAGAGAGCTGTCATTTCCACTGGCATTGTAGAGGCATTCCATAGGGTAGTGTGAGTAGGGGGTGGGGCAGGGAAGGGCGGCCTGGTTGAGGTGAGGCTATTAAGTGCACTTGTGGTTTAATTGTGTCATTGGCCCCTGGGCTACTGACTCAACTTGCAGTGAAGGATAGGGGCCCAAGCTTGCTCCATGTAATTCCACTTGCAGTGAGGGCTAATGGCTCCATTGCATGTGTGGTTCCAGTTCATGGTTCCCCTCCACTTGCAATGTGAGGGCTGGGGTCTCCACTGGCAGTCTTGTGGGGACCCTGGTTATGTGCCAGTTAGTGGCTACATGTAACCTCATTATTCCATACATAAGGGGGGTGTTGGTTGTGTGGGGACTGCTGACTGAACATGCAGTGTGCGGCTATTATGTTCACTTGCCACTTTGGTTCCAATGGTATTGTGCGCATGCAGCGAGAGGGTGGTGGTTCTAGTGTGTGGGGGATGCCCCTGTTGGCCCCAGGGCCTCTGACTCAATTTGCAACGAAGTCCTGACTAGAGGGTGTGGTGTGGTCTGGGGGCTGGCCCCAGTGTGTGGGCACCAGTAAAGTCCACTTGCAGTGAGGGCTAATTTCCCCTGGTGGTACCGGTTCCATCGCCAGCTTCCTTGGCTAATGGTTCCATGGGCAGTGGGGGCATTTGTGGCTCCAGTTAATGGATCTCCTGAGATTGTGGTGGGTGCCAATTCCACTTGCAGTGTGAGGGCTGGTGTCTCAACCAGTATGCATTCTTGTGGGGGATCCAATTACCCCTGGGGAGTTGAACAGCTAGTGGTTCCCCTGCTGGCAGTCTGATAACTCCATCTGTCCACTGGTGCTAACTGGACTTTCAGTGTGGGCCTATTGCATTGACGGTTCCAATGATATACGGGATGGCCCCATTGGCCCCTGGGCCGTTGACACGACGGCAGTGTGAAGGACGTGCAGTTTGTGGGCAGGAGGGCCGTGGGGGCTGGTCCTAGCCTGTGGGGCACTTGCAGTGAGGGCTAATGGTTCTACCGGTAGTGTTTGGAGAGGGGCTGGTGTACGTACAGTACATGTAGGCTAGCTCATGGCTGCACGACTACGAGGGCTAGTGGCGCAGGATTAGGTTACCCTAACCTCGTCCGCCGATTAAAACCCTACTAGCTCATCTTCAGTGGACGTCGCCATATCGTTTATCTACACCGAAGAACAACGAATTAACAACTGTCTGTATTAAATATGTTACCAGTCGACCTTTGTAGGTGTGGCTAGATTATCGACCGCCGGTACCGGTACCGGTGACCACCGGAATGGAAGCACATACAATTGTACTGGCAACCCAAATGTACGATTATCGCTTATCACGGACGTATGTTTTTTTTAATTGTTTTTTTAATAATCAGCCCAGTAATCTAACAACTAGGCTGCGAAGGAAGCAGCAGTGTATTGTTGAAGGGTGCTCAGAATTAATTGCTCCCTCTATGTGGAAAGCCCACATGACGCTACATGCACAAGGTGTATTCCCTGGTGATGTGCCAATCACCTGGCTGGAGCAGAATGACCTCTACATTTGCCGCTACTGTTTTCAGCTGGTCTCCAACACAAGGCTTTCCTCGCATACCAAAAAATGTGTTGGAGGGGCAGCAGCTGCCCTACACTCAGAAAACACACCCACACCTTCTGATGATCCACCTGCTGAATTTCCACCCCCTGACCAACTTGAACCAAGTCTCCCTACATTTGAGGAGGTGTGCCTTCTTAACCAGCCAACACTGCGCTTCATTCCATCAAGATCCAGGCCCGCCTTTGCCCGGGCACTGTCATCAGCTTTGCGATGTGTCATTCAGGAGAATTCTGAGGAGGCATGGCTCAAACTTTTCATGCTCCCAAAATGTGTTCTCCCGTCACTTAGGCGCCAGGGACGTCATGATAAGCCTCTCCCAGTGGATGTGTTATGCAACATGTGGACAGACAATGACCTGGGTCCACTATGGAACTTGGCTAAAGGCAGGGCAATCAGCCATACCCTCCAGAGCACCTCTTCCATTCGCCAAAACAGTAACAATGTAGGCAGGGCCATATCACTGGGCAGATATGGCATGTTTGGAAAAGCTTGTCGAATCCTGCAGTCAAGTGGCATTGCTCCAAACAACGAGAACACATGGCAACTTCTGAAAGCAAAACACCCCAGCTGCCCTGCACCTGTAGTTCCAGTTGTCCCAAATGTGGAGTCTATTGCACTGCAACCTGATTTCAATATCCTCTCTGTCCTGCGATCATTCCCCAAAGACACTGCAGCCGGTCCCTCAGGCTTACGAGTCCAACACCTTCTTGATGTGGCCAGCATCTCTCTTCCCACTCCCATATGCTCCTCCCTTAGGTTAGTCATCAATATCCTTGCAGCAGGCAAGGCACCCACTTCAGTGTCACGGTTCTTAGCTGGGGGAAGTCTAATTGCACTGAACAAGAACAAGGAGGGGTTTGCACCTGACATAAGGCCTATTGCTGTGGGTGAAACCTTAAGGAGGCTGGTAGGGAAGTGCATGTGCACTTTGCTGAAGGTGAAGGCAGCTGATGTCTTCCAGCCTCTACAATTTGGTGCGGCATGTCGTGCAGGTGCAGAAAAAATCACTCATGGTCTGAGGATCTGTCTAGAGGAGCACTGGTTAGACGAGGACTTTGTGGCTTTCAAGGTAGACATGAAAAATGCATTTAATGTTGTCTCCAGACAGGCAGTTGTGGAGGAATGTGCCACATTTTTCCCTGAACTTTTGCCTTGGGTGTCTTGGTGCTATGGTTCACATCCTTTGTTATGGCACCCCCTAGGACAAATCAGTTCAGAGTCAGGGGTTCAACAGGGGGATCCCCTGGGTCCATTACTTTTTGCACTTGTCTTGCATAAACTAATTTCCAGTGTGGAGGCTGATGAAGAATGTGGGGACCTCCTCTACCAGGCATGGTATCTTGATGATGGTGCCTTAGCTGGAAACCGTCCAGCTGTGTTGCAGGCCGTGCACATCATTGAACAGATGGGACCTTCTCTGGGCCTGCATATCAATTTTGCCAAATGTGAGCTCTTCAGCAGTAAAGGCAACACCTCTTTCCCACCAGCTGTGAAGTACTCGCTTCTACCAAACCTAGACATTCTTGGTGCCCCTGTTGGCGACTACTTACACTGTTCCAGATTTATCGCTAACAAGTGTGCTGAATCCAAGAAATTGCTCTCAAGTCTGGCAGATGTGGCAGGAGTTGATCTCCAGGTGGCCTTCACATTGCTGCGCATGTGTGGAGGTTTTTGCAAGATGGTTCATCTGACTAGGGTCACTCCTCCTAGTGTGGCTTCGGATGCCCTTGTGTCCTTCGATGAAGATGTGAGGCAGTGTTTTGTGCTCTGCTCAGCCATTGAAGTATCAGACAGTGCCTGGAAACAGGCTCAGCTTGGTTTGAGGTTTGGGGGCTTAGGCCTTCGTTCTCTTTCTTGCCATGCAGCTGCTGCCTTCATTGCCTCACTTTCGTCATCAGGCCTGGGCCTTTCCAACAATCGCCATCTTCAACAGGCAGTCGTAGCTTATAACTCCAAGGTTTCCTTACACCACACAATTACAGCTGAGTCTGCTCTTGCTTCTCCCACTCCTCAGAGAGAGCTGTCCAGCAGAATTGATGAAAATCAGTTTAAATCTTTGTTGGAGGCATCTTCCCCAGCAAACAAAGCCCGACTTCTGTCCGCTTCAGCCCCTCATGCAGCTTCATGGCTGTCAGTGGTCCCCTCCATGGGATTAGGCCTACACATGGAGTGCAATGAGTTCCAGACTGCAGTGAGGTGGTGGCTAGGTGTAGGTGTTGGTGGGATTTTGTGCCCCCTTTGCACAGATGTTGCCCTTGATCCCTTGGGTCACCAGGCTGTAACCTGCATTCATGGGGGAGATGTGGTGGTGAGGCACAATCACTTGCGTGATGTTGTTGTGGACTTTTGTCGACGAGCTCATTTGAGTGTGAGCATAGAGAAGGGTCATGGTCTTACCAGAGATCACAGCCACTCCAGACCTGCAGATGTGCTCATAGCTGGGTGGGACAGGGGTAAGCCTGCAGCATTTGATGTCACGGTAGCATCGCCACTCTGCCCAGCCATATTGACGGACTCTAGTCGAATGTCTGGTGCAGCATCTGCAGCTGCAGAGGCCCGGAAGATACTAACTAATGGTCCCAAATGTCAGGAGTTGGGGTGGACATGCATTCCACTGGCTGTCGAGACCTTCTGCAATTGGGGTAAGGAGGCTCATCTAACTTTTTCTAGGTTGGCATCCCACCTTTCAATCATCTTGTCCTCTCCCAAACCTTGTGTCTTGGTGGATATTTACAGCAGGTTGAACATGACTTTGGTCAAATCCATTGCCAGAGCCATCTTGGCAAGGGAGCTCCTGCCCTCATGACTAGTGTAGAATTACTATAGGTGTAGTTTGTAATAATAATAATAGTAACAATATTACTGTAGATGGTAGCATATTAATAATGTTTTCTATTCTTGTATTCTCCTGTATCTTGTTTTAATAATAAAATAATGTTTTGTAAAAAAAAAAAAAAAAAAAAAAAAAAAAAAAAAAATTAATAATAATAATAATAATAAAATCAGTGATCCCAATCCATTGCATAGCCACTTCTTCTCAATGCATACCATCACAGAAGAAGCTTTCATCTGCTATTGATGACACCGTTTATTTGTCCCTTTGTACTTCTGCCACTCTTCCACAAGACAAAGCCAGGCTTACTGCTGTAGCAGCCCCACATGCCTCTGCTTGGTTATCGGTTGTCCCCAACAACAACTTGGGGCTCTATCTCTCTCCTCATGAGTGGAGAGCTGTGACCAGGTGGTGGATTGGAGCAGATGTAAACGCAGAGGATTCGGAATGCCCTTTTTGTCACCAACATCAAGACAAATCGGGGCACCATGCCACAGTTTGCAACACGAATGGCGAACGCATCAGTCGACACAACGCTATTCGTGATGTGATATATGGCATGGCATCCCAAGCTGCTCTTTCTCCTCAGTTAGAAAAGCAGTACATCCTCCCTGGAACTCAAATGAAACCAGCTGACCTTTTTATTCCAACTTGGTCTGCAGGCAAACCTTTAGCCATAGATATTTCTGTGGTCAGCCCGACACAATCACATCTATTGCTGTACAACCACACACAGACCGAAAAGCTTTGTGCAGCTCACTGGAGGGAGGAGCAGAAGAACACAAAATATCTGGAGGCCCTTCACAGTCAGAACATTCTGTTCATACCCATGGCAGTAGAAACATTTGGTGGATGGGGGTTGGAGAGCAGACCAGTTTTTGCCACTCTTGCGGACAGAATTTCGGGTCGCACTGGCCAGGCAAAATCGTGTGTTATCAATCAGCTGTACCAAAGATTGGCCATCACTTTGCAGAGGCAACATGCCTGTGCAATGATTGCCAGGCAGCCATTGTAAATAAGAACTTGAACATGAACTTTTCTTTTTAAAATGTATTACGTATTCTGTATGCTCATAATAATAATAATAATAATAATAATAATAATAATAATAATAATAAGATCAACACAAGCCACCATCTTCTCCAATCAATAGATTGGTTTAATAGCCTGGTTTCTCCAGCTGATGTTACTTCTACTGATGAATTGCTGACTTCACCCAAAAATCAGAAGGAGCTTTCTAGTAGAATTGAACGTAGTCAGTTTCATGCACTCTTTGAGTCCTCTTCACTGCCAAATAGGGCACGGCTATTATCAGTCGCATCCACTCATGCTGCTTCATGGCTTTCAGTTGTGCCATCTCCTGGACTCAACCTACATCTGGAATCTGCAGAGTTCCAAACTGCAATAAAATGGTGGCTTGGGATTGACCTATTCAGTGGGGAGAAATGCCCTTGTTGTCTTACCTTGGCATTAGATCCCTTGGGTCATCATGCACTAACTTGCCGATATAATGGTGATGTGGTCTCTCGCCACAATAGGGTTCGGGATGTTTTTTTTGAGTCTTGTAGGCAGGCTGGTATTGGTGGCCAAATGGAAGTTGGAAGTGGTTTGGGACATGATGCCCTACGTACAAGGCCAGCTGACGTGCTTGTTCCCAATTGGGTTCTGGGAAAACCTGCAGCTTTTGACATAACTGTCACATCACCGCTTACTCCAATTACTCTACACGAAGCGAGTGTGACAAGTGGGTCAACTGCTCAGGTGGCTGAAAATAGGAAACATGCCAGCAATGACGCAAAGTGCTCAGAGCTTGGGTGGGTGTGTGTACCTTTGGCAGTTGAGGTTTATGGTTGTTGGGGTCCTGAAGCACAGACAAACCTTTCTCGACTTGCGGCGCGCCTTGCAATTAGATCAAATTGTTGCAAGTCCCAGGCCACTTCGGCTCTCTATGGCAGGTTAAACCTGGTCCTAGTTAGAGCAAATGCCAGAGCTCTGCTGTCCCGTTCGATGGCAACTGGATGTTAGTCTCCTCACCTTCTCCGTTCCAGTGTATTGTTTTTTGTTTAGTAACTGTGTAGCTTAAACTGTAATAATGTTGTAAATGTACAAGGTATTTTACATGTATTAAATTATTAATAAAAAATAAGATCAAGTAATTACATGCATGATGTACACTAATGTGTACTAAAGGGGGCAGTCAGGCAGTAAACTAAAGAATAGATGTAATCAGGTCGACAGGGGAGTGGTTAAAGGCATGGTCTATAGTTGATCGGCTCTGATGCACATGATGGAGGAGCGTAGAAGGGAGAAGGAGAGATGGCATCGAATCCAGGCCATGGACTATAAGAGTGGCCCCACTTTGCTGAGAGCTGGGCAGCAATGCGTTTGTAAACCACTGTGGCCTCCCTTCCTAAGCCTCCAGTGGCAGAGAAGATGAGTGGGGTGAAGGAGGCATGCTCAACTTCGAGGATCCGACGCTCGTTTCTTTGAGGCCTCATAGGGTACGGTAACAGGCATGTATGATATGCTTACATACGTTTGGGTCTGGGTACGAGACTAATACAATGGCGCGATTCGAGCGGGAAATGAGTCCAAAAAAAAAAATGTGTACCAACTTTGCGCAGAACAAATCGTAAAGGACCACTCTTACCTTGAAGCGATTTGATTACTCTTACCGAAAATTAGAACCCGGAGGGGTATCGGACGTTGTAATACAGGCACGGAGCTAGTGCATAACTGTTTTACCGCATAGAAATGGTGTAGTATAAAGTGTCGAAAATAGGAAGCATTTGTACAATAAAATGCTTTTTTCGCTGCCTCGACCCCATTTAACTTTTTATCTTTGCATTAATTGCTCCCTTCGATCATCTCCAAGTTTGTAAATTTTATTACAAATCTAAATGGTGAGTTGAAAGGTTCACGAAGCCAGGCCAGAACCTAGTCCCACCCTCGCAAGGTTTATTATGGGCACAAACGCCAGCTAGGACAGACTTATATTCTTGTAATTCCGCTCCCCCCCCCCCCCCCCCCCCCCCCCCCCCTTTTTTTTACAATGGCGTGGTGGTGAGTGCGGTGTGATTTGTACATGTACGTATACTACATATTTCGAGCCATCAGCGTGTAATGTTTTTCACCGCTAGAGCCGCCTCAACGACGCATACTCTTTGCCTTTGTACACGTGGATCTCCTACTGGAACAGTGACCCTGTGAGGCATAATGCAACTATGATAAGCGGTGAGCACGTCCAGCTATTAACGTACTGTGGGTGGTTCGCTTTTTGGTTAACTACTAACAGAGGATTCCTCTGAGTGAGCACTTCATCGCTTACAGAAATGCCTGATCACGAGAGAAAGTAAAAATGCTCAATGATGCAATTAAAAATAACACCAAGCCCTTTTACCATCCAAGTACTGCTTAAGCAGTAGCTTCAACCTTCTGTTCTCCTCATCCAGTGTCTCCTTCTCTTTGTTCAACGCCACTTTTTCCAGCATCACCTGTTTGTCATACAAATTAGGGTGCTAATTTATTCAAAAGACACACTATAACCTTGTTGTATCTTTTCCAGAAGCTCTCCAAGGCAGAGTAGTCGTGCATTAACTGAATGAAATCGATGGACTCAACAGAGTGGTATGCATTAACAGGAGCCACTGTACCTGGGTAAACCCCTCCGATGGTGCTTCTGCAATGGAAGTGGCCATCTGCTCCTCTTCAGCAGTGAGTGATGAAGCATAGAATGGCAGCACCTGTAAGGCAACAATATCATGTCACATATATTGAAACTCAAATCCCCCACCTTTTCTTCTTCCGTCTCAAGCTTCCTGCACATCTCTGCCAGTCTTAGAATCTTTTCACTCTATAAGGCATAGAGATTTGCATGAGTTGGGCTGCCATCTTGTTATAATTGTACACTACCATTTCCTCTTTTGACTTTAGGTTCTTAACAGCTGCATCAGATTGCAGTGTGAGGGTAACAAGACAGTTCCTAATGATAGAGAAAATGTATCACCTGTCAAGTGAAGATCAATGAGCTAGCCTTTCAATCTCCCTTGCTTTGTTCATTTCTTGTTTTAGCTGCTGTGACTGTGATAGGATAGCTTCACGATCCTACTGGCACACTCAGACTGAATCCGAAAATCCATCACCTTAAGTCCTCACCTCTCTGATAGTCTTTATTTTCTCTTCACTTTCTCTTGCATTAGCACTCATTTTCTGTTTCAGTGCTGATATTGAATCCTGTGAACATCATAATAGATGTAAGGGATCTGATACTTTTTAAAAGCCTTGGTACCTGTAACTTCTGAAGTTTTTTCATTTGGCGAGCAATTGTTCTCGCACTCTCTTCATCTTTCTTCTTAAGTGCTTCAAACCGCAGCTTCTTTTCTTCTGTGCTCTCCTTGTACTGTTGGGTTTCTTTTTGGAACTCCTTCCAAAGGTCATCTAGCACTCCTTTACGCTGAGCACTGAGGGCATGGGTATCCTCCAGGTGCTATAGAGCCATGACCAATGAATGATAACATAGTCATTTTATTCCCTGGTGAGAACTGACCTTATTTTTTATTTCATCAACAAGGCTTTCAAATTCATGCTTAGCCTCTGTCTCTCTTTCACTGAATCTCAGTTCCATTGCATACATGATGTCATGAAGGTCTTTTATTTGTTTCTCATGTTCCTGTACTATGATTTGTCTGATGAAAATAAATAAAGCGTGATCAATATACTGTGCCACTAGACAAAAATTTGACACAACAAATTGATAGACAATGATTGAGTAATTACCACAACTATTAATAGTTATTAATCTAATGCTATTTGCAAGTATAAACTATGATCAAATGTTACTTACACTAAACACATCACAGATTTTCTACCTGTACTGTATGCACAATATTATGGTCTTTGTTATTCTATACATAAATGACTATTGTTAGCTAATTACTTGGAAATTTGTTTTTCCTTTTACCTTTCTCTGTCAAATTCAAGTTGTAATGCAGCAAGATCATGCTCATAGTCCTCTTCAAGCTCCTGCATCTTCTTGGTCTGAAACTCTGCAGAGCAGTGACGGCACTTATTGAAATACATATACCCCCAAATGAACTTTTAACATACCAATTAGAGAGTCGATTTTTTTCAGATGTGTGCGAAGGGCAACTTGATATCTGTGAGAGTAGGGGGTGTTGTACTAGTTACATGCAAAGGCGGAGAACATGACGTAGGACATCACTTACTGTTCCTCAGCTTCCTCCAGGTCTTTAGCCAGTGATCTTATTATTGCATCCTTTCTGTCAACTCTCCTTTCAAAGGTTTGACTCATAATTTCTACGTCTTTTTGAAGTTCTTCACTCTTTACTGTGCATTTAATGCAGTATTATTGATAAGCACTACTGATTTTATGGGGAAAAAAATTGCACTATTCTAATATTTAACCGTACACCCTATGGATGACAATAAATGGTGTCCGGGGGGGGGGGGGGGATATTGGGAGTATGTCCTGGGGGTGGACACAAGCTTGTCCTTGGGGTGGAACAAAATAGAAGCTTGTCCATCCGGGGGGGGGGGGGGGGGGGGGAATCTGCAAGTCTGTCCCCCGGGGGGTGGAGACATAATAAATGCTAAATGCGTGTCCAGAGTTTTTAAATATATATATATATATATTGACCTGGGGGGGGGGGGGGGGGGGGTGGGGGAATGGAATGTTTTGAAAATATTGTCATCCATAGGAGTGGTGTACGGTTAAATAATGGAATAGCCCATTTTAATTGCCTACTCACACGTTCTCATAATAGTTCTCCATTGATTCTGAAGCTTTAGCAGACTGAGTTTTGATGCTTTCTCTTCTTTTGACAACTTATTCTACGGTTTATAACAACGAAGTGTTACCAGAGATAATATTAATTAAGGCCTATCTCTGGTGGTGATACACTGACGAGCAATCCGTTACTCGACCTTCAAAAACATCGTAAGCCCTTCTTCTTTTTTCTTTTTGTTTTCTTCTTCTGCAAGTCTCTGTTGTTCAAGGAAGAGAGCGCGTTCCTCTTCTGACATTTTCGCCAGCTTTTTGGCAAGTTTTTTGTCAGCCATCTCTTCGATTGTTGATTCACAATCTGTTGCTAAGATGCCATCACGTGACGGATGAATACAATCTACTACTACAGGTCTGAGGTGCCATTTACCAAGCTGAAAGCAAACTACCCCCAGGGACGGATACAGGAATTTTTCAAGGGGGGGGCACGGTTAATAAAAGTTATAAGAAAGTGGGCGTGGACCCAAAAGGGGGTGGGTGCGGGAGGGGGATATGCCCCCTCCCGCGCAAAGCGCGGAAGCTTTTGATACTATCTAAGTATTAAAGCATTAAAACTATGCTAGTTTTAGTGCTTTATTTATATGTACAGTTAAAAATTGCACTACAAGAAAAGTATTTGCACCGTGCGGTTAGATGAGCAAATGGTTTCGGGCCTAAAATTGTTGCGAAAAATGCTTATTTATTATAAGCCATAACGAGCCATAATGCTTCATTTAGCAAAATAGGGATACGAAATATTCACTTTCCTTGTGATATAAGGCGCCGGCCTAGGTTGGTTTCCGCAGCAAAAAAATGTAAGAAAATCATATGAAAATCAACGATTGTATGTGCATGCAGGCTGCATGTAATCAGTCTGTATCAGTATGTATAGATGTCAGATCACTTGTAAAATCAAGTCTCAATTTGCAGTCTTCTTTTCATTTTTCCTGTGTTCCTCTCCCACAATATGGCGATAAATATGCATACTACAGTGAATATGCATCCGACACAATGTATTCCGTTCTATGGGTACTACAGGCAGAGAAAATATATCATCTTCGCTACAGCTAACAACTGTTCGATGTTAACGCAGGACCTACATGTGGCAGATCGACATCAATGTTATGATACCGTCTGCGTAACTGCTCGAGCATCAATCAACCAACCACAAACCACACCCGGTTAGGTATGAATTATGAAAACGATATGCGACGATACGCGCTACAAACGCTGTACATGACCGATCAGATCGCTCCGCTATCAGTGTGCGCTTGAAAACACATGAAAGCACTCAGATTATTGAAGAATTAACGATTAACGTGCCACGTCATGTGGATATAGTGGGATTATTGAATTGGGGGGAGGGGGGGGGGGGGGGGGGGGCACCAGATCCGCCCCTGTACTAACCGCAGCACTGTTTCGTGCAGTTATAATCGCACGCGGTACGCAAAATACACTCATGAATATTTAATGAGTCGTCCGGAAGGGGGGGGCACGTGCCCCCGGTGCCCCCCCCCCCTGGATCCGCCACTGACCCCATCTCTAGATCTAATTGTTGTGCACGTCACATGGTTAGTCTTTTTTGCTGCGGCGTTTCTTGAAAGCGAGTGACCTCTTGCTCAAAGAACCGACCGGAACAATAAAAAGATACGGTAATACTAGTAACTGAAGAGTATAATACTAGTAGGATCACATTTTGCTCTCATCCTTCTTCGCTTCTGTGGAGGATTTTGCAATCTCTCACAAATAGCAAGGCCAACACCTCCAACTCTCGCTGCTAAGGAGCTAGCCTTATTTGACAATACAGAATGCCTGGCTGGCAGTGGCTGTAGGCTTTATAGACTCATCTGATGCTGGTGGCCTTGGCTTAAGATCGCTGGCTCTTAATTTTCCTGCAGCATATATAGCTAAATTGACACAGTGCTTCATTTGACACTCCATTATGTAGTGAATGCAGAGTGTTGTCAGAAGAAGCTGTCATCAAAACTTTCAGTTTAAATGTTTGTTTAAAATACATGTAGGGCTATTATTTGTATTAGCATCACATTCCACCTCTATGGTGCCAATCCCTGGTCAGTGCTTGCACCTTGACCCTGAAGAGTATCAAATGTAGTCTCGTACCCAGACCCAAATGTACGTAACGATGATTATCGCTTACAGTATAACATCACGTACAGAGGGTCTGGGAATGAAGTCGTGGGAAATGGTTCTATGTTACCCTGAATTTGGTCGAACCAATCAAATTGCAGCGATTTGTGACGTATACATTCCAACGCTAATTGCATTTCTAGCATGCCAATCGCAAAACCACACCCAAAGTGTGATCGGAAGGTATTTCCAAGTCAGCGTTAGACCTAGATGGTTTTATGGCTCTTGCGTCAGAAAGACTACAGTAGGTTACTTAACTCTTTGCCGAAGCCAGCATAAGCCTAGAAGGCATTTTCCGCGCGTGGTTTAGCGGTGCTGTCTCTTTGTCTCATCCACTGTACCCTCCTTACTCCTTGGACCAAGCTCTTACCTCTACGATTGGTAGGTCTAGGCTGGCCACCTGACGATACTTGCCATCTTTGGCCGAAGCCACAAATTGTACTTGCGGGGTGCGCTCTTATTAGAAGATGCCCTTCCAGATGCCCTTCCAGACGGCTGGACTTTGCGATCGGGTGATAGGGGCTCAGAGGTTGGCCTCGGGATGGCCACTAAAAGCGAGGAATCCCCTATGCGGATTAGGGCTTAGCACGAGAAACAGTACCCTGTGTTCTAGGATTTTTTCACAAAACCACCGACGTCGGACGGGGCCGACTAGACCTGGCACACTGCCCAAGTATTAAACCCTAACTTAATACGGTGAGTAACCCTTAGCATAAGTCTCCACAATTTGCGACCACCCGCATAGGTCATAATTGATTTCGTGACGCAGCGGAACATTTGTGACGACATAAAAGTTACGTAATTCTCAACATTCCAACGACATTCCAAGAACCATTTCCCACGACTTCATTCCCAGACCCTCTGTACGTGATGTTATACTGTAAGCGATAATCATCGGTACGTACATTTGGGTCTGGGTACGAGACTATATCAAATGGTGGCTTGGCATAGATACATCAGCAGGTTCTCAATGCTCTGATCATTCCTTACATCCTTGTCGTGCACCATGCAGCAACATGTATGTAAGAGAGGGGGAAATGTTGTCATAGGACACAAACACAAGTGTTCATTATGAAGCTGGAATATGGTGAGCCAGGATAACCAGCTGACATACCCATATTGGTTCCCAATTGGTTTTTCAGCAAGACCAGCAACCCTTGGCTTAACTGTGATATCACCTCTGAACTCAGATGTCATTGCTGAAGCAGGTTTCACAGGGGGATCAGCAGCTGCATCTGCAGAAGTCAGGAAACACCCCTGGTTTGCCCCTAATTTTGACTAACCCACCCCCTGGTTTACACATATGCCATGTCAAAATAAAACTGCATGGCATGCCATTTAACAGGCAGAGGGAAAACTTTTATTTATGCCCACCCCCTATATAATTATAATTATATATATATATATATTCCGAAACCCACAAGCTTGGCAGTAAATCCCTGTGATCCAAAGTGTGACAAACTTGGATGGATGTGTACCCTTAGCAGTTGAAGACTTTGGGGCATGGAAGCGCATGTTTGGCCGGCAGGCTGACCAAATCATATGCAGGCAGTAATGTTATCTGAACATGACAGTAATTAAGGCCAAAAAAGTGTATTGTAGATTTAGATGTGTGGTGTAGTTATTTATGTATTACTTTCATCGTGATTATTGTGTAATTATTGTTGGTACCAACAAAATATGAAGTTTTATTTAAAATGTACATGTACTTTACATTAAAAATTATTATTAATAACATCTTCATAGCCCATGCTGTAGCAATATTTGTAGCACTGTAGTGTGCATAATTTTAAGTTGTTCTGTTGAGTTGTACGTGTGATTTGAAAACGAACACCCATATACTTAAGATCCAAAATGAATGTCAATAAACATCATTATAATTAGGATAGGAATAGAATAGTTTTTAATTCATACTCTCTCTTCTAATACATTTTATAATGAAATATGTGTTTAATTGTTGAGGTTTTCTTTTCCATCTTGAATAATTTGATTGAAAATTTTCCATACACACCTAATCACTAAAATATGGTGTTAAAGTACTATTAATTCACAAAAATTAGTACTTGGTACCAACAAATAATAGGAATAATAGTATACTTACATGTAATACATACATGACTTAACAATACAGAGATACAAAAAAATAAAAATAAAATAAAATGATAAAAAGTTCATGAAGAGATACTGGGCAACTCTGCTCCACCGTCCATTCCTATTGCACTCCTCCATTTGGTGTGAGAGTCCCTCAGACAGAGCTTTGTTGCTCTGAGAATTGCAAATGACAGTCCTGCTCCAATAGGTCACTGATTGACTTCTCCCACTTCTGAGCAAGTTGTTTGATGAAAAAATTTGCTTCTTGACCCAGGACTCCATCAACTGATACAATAAGAGGTGGGAAGGAGGCTCAACGAAGATCTGCTGCTTCAGAGTATTTCTTCCTCAGCTAAAGAGAATATGGTAGTAACAACTCAGTGTCCTATTTTTATTGCTATTATATTTACTCTCCATCTCCAGCAAGTATCCCAATAAGATTAAAATGATGCCTACCTATATAGTCTCTTGGTGTTTTTCAGGACTTATCACATTAAGCCAGTTTCTCCTCTCGGTTAATGGTCAATCACACCATATCATTGGGTCTTGATTTGTATTTTGATCGTAATGTAGTTCTCATATTAGGTCTAAGAACTTCCTAGATGGTCCCTCTGCCAATTGTGTATAGACATGGTTCTTGCCTAATGGACATCATGCTATGTAAGCATGGCAGAGATACAGTAACCTGCTTAGAGATGGTTCCAGAAATTTGTTAAAGTGCACAAAGTTAGTGGCCTCACTAAAGGCCTACTCTAGCAGATGTGTGTGGCAGCCTAAAACTGATCCTTATACAGTAGAACTAAAGCTGTCTCTGCTGAGGAGAGAAAAAATGCACTAGGAGAATGATCTAAAGTGTTTTGAGCTTGGCTGATCATGCATTTGTATTCCATTACAGTAGAAGGCATGAGCTGCCTTTTTACATATAGATTAGCTCTTCGGTAGTAAGGATCAAATGCTGCAGGTTTTCCTCTTCCTTTCAATTTACTAGTTATTGCAATCAATGCATTACAGCCAGGCGCTAGTGTTTAGTGGAACCATAGCTAGCTAGTCTGTTTCAAATTAATTCAGCATTAATTTTTCGTAACAATTAATATTATCGTATGAATTAATTGTTGTTTATAAATAGTTGTAGCGATGGAGCCAACGTTAACGAAGAGGCGTATAGGAATAGTTGGCTTCGGAAGGCTAGGTAAGTTGCTTTGAATCCTGCCTCAAGCTTGGCTTGCGTTGTGTGACCCATTGCATGGTCGCCTACTGGGGATAAGGCTTGCGCTGCATTTGTTGTTGTTACAGCTACATGTACAGTATTGTGCTATTCCAGTTTATAACCGAGTTACCCGGTGTAATATTGTATCGGGGTGTAAAATATAAGGAATATGTACGTGTCTTAGGTTTTTGTTTTAGTTGGGGGGGGGAACCCTTTTCAGGGAGATCAATCTGATTTTTATTATATCCAGAGGGGGATAAATCTGGTGTCATCGTTATTTGGGGTACATGTACAATTATTAATTAATCTTTATGTGATCAATTTTCAGGTGAATTCTTGTATAAAGAGATCACAGCAAGTCAGCACCTCCAAGTAACATTTGTTTGGAACCGCTCATCTGACAAGATGAAAGGTATTGTATCAGATGATCTTATCCTTGAAGATCTGGAAGGCTTTGCCACAAGGTAAATGGCAGATTGTGTTGATTTTGCATGTCCCTCAATTGCTCATGCAGGAAATCTGATCTGATTGTAGAAGTTGCCCACCCCTCCATTGTTGCTAAATATGGCTGTCTATTCCTCCAGGCTTCTGACTTCATGGTGAGCAGTTTGCACACGCTCCACAACTAAATACTTATCCCCATCCTGCACAGGTGGGCTCTCCTACTGCACTGGCCGATCGTGATGTTAGCACTTCACTGTTTGCAGAGGCACAACGCTCACATGGGCTGTATGTGGCCGTTGGGGCATTGTGGGGAGCTCAGGATATTCAGAAGATGGCAGACAGAGGAATGCTGGAAGTTGGTTGTTCTGTGGTGAATTTGCACCGTGCAAAACAAACGTCTCACAGGGCTTGAAGATCACTATGAAGAAGCATCCTTCAGCATTTAAGTTGTGTGGCTACCTCGCTGAAAAGCTTAAGGAAGTGGGCAGTGACCCTCTCACATTGTACGAAGGTACAGTTATACTAATATGGCAGTGTTATGTTGCAATATATTTGTTGGTTATTTTCAAATCCTGTACTTCAGGATGTGTGAAAGACCTCTGTCCACTGGCACCTAACAATGTTAACACCATGGCCTGTGCAGCCATTGCGGCACACAACCTGGGTTTTGATGGAGTGGTCGGATGCCTCGTTGCAGATCCAAGGTTAGCACATTAAGTGCTCCTGTGCTGCTAACAGTATAGATCTGTAGCCAAGTGACCTTCTGTGTACACCAATATGGTCACATCATGTACTGTTTTATACAGTAAGGATTGCTTATCAGCAGTGTACAAATTAGTAGTGATTCGGCTATCAATCAAATGTTTGATCAGCTCTGGTCAACATGCAATGAGATGATCAAATTCAGAAGTTACACACGTATGTAAACAGTGGGTTGCTAATTTAACTGCTGATTCATTTGAGCATCAATGAGCAAACGCATTTGGATCCCTACTGTATTGTTGGCAGCCATGTTGGTGTAGTTTGTGGTGATATCCTTGACTTGTGATGCCACATAATGTATTGGTGCCTCACTCCATCTTATCAGCCTAACAACCCATGTTGTCGAAATAGAGGTGGCTGGTCCTGGTGATTCAAAGGAGCAGTTTTCAGTTCATACAATTAGGACAAATCCAGCGTCATCGGGAGTGGTTACTGGGAAGCTCACTTATGCCTCATTCCTTAGCAGTCTCCTAAGTAAGCACACATTGGGGTGTCCTGCTTAAGTATTTATCTCTAATCATGTATAGGTGCGTATGGACGAGGCTGTGGTGTGCACCTGTGCTGAAACAGAGATTCGTGATCCAATTTTCTGTTTGTATCATTTTTGTACATGTACAGAATATAAATATGTATGGCCTTTATTATTTTAAGGTATGCTTAGTGCAGAAATCAGTCACCATCGTTAGAAGCTGTGCAGGCTCCTCGTACTGTGGCCAATGGCCTGCACCTGGTATGTATGATACAACAGCTTTTGGGAAAAGTCGTTTTATCTCCGGAATCCGTGTTTCCCTGGCAAAGGAGAGATTGGTGGTAAACATGCAGCTACCAACACAACTATGTGTTGGTACGTACGATATGTATTGTGATCTGGAGCCTCCTATGAACAGGGTGGGACCTTCGAACGGCTTTTTAAAGTGAGGAAAGTTGTGTAGTTGGCCTAGAGATGCCTGGATTACACCCAGGTTCACCCTCCAGTGTGGGATATCCTTTCCCTCACTGAACACCAGGTTGGTAAGCAGGAATTGCCTCAGTGTAGTGTCCTGCACAAGGCACACAAGTACACCACTACCCCATCTGTAGTACACTTACGGGCACATCCACCTTCAGCAGCTTGTCAGCATCTCCTCTGCTCCTTATTGAAGCGAGTGGAAGATTACTAAGAGTATTTACTAACTGTTCCATATCATCTGTCCCTGATCCCCTTGGGTATGGAGTAGGGGCAATGTCCACAATGATCAGCTGCTCTACCAGCTCGGGGTGAAGGAGGGAAGTCACCATTGCAGTCTTCCCTCCCATGCTGTGGCCCAGCAGGATTGACCTGCCAATGCCGTTGTCTTTCCATAGCTGCAGAATGTCCTTCGCCATGTACTCGTACGACATCTCCTTCGCATGGGGACTGTCTCCATGGTTCCTGGCATCCAAAATATACACCTGCAAATCACGTAAAGAAGAAAGTGATTCTAGCAAACAATACGACCATAAAACAGAAACTTGCAGCTCTTTCGAGGAGACTTGATATTTTACCAGCTAGTGGTCTCCAGTTTCGTTGTGACCCGAGTAGTCCATGAAGAATGATGAGGGGAGGTCTTGACTGTAAGTTGGCTCCAAACACAGAAAATGCAAGCTTTACTGCCCTAAAACACAACATGTAGCAGAGACCACAGTGCATAAGCCACCACATGTGGAAAGCCTTATATACGTGCTAGCTAGTAAGTGTAATGCTTACTAGACAATGTAGGCCTTATGAGTTTAATTAAGCGCATACTAGAATTCTATATTCTAGTGGAACTGCTTGCTTACATAAGCGACGATAGGTCTGCCCAGGGAAAGAAAGATGTGTTCGGCAAGTGGTCTGGTAGCCTCGTCCCCAAACATCCGTCCTATCATAGGTACAAATGTTAGTTTAAAGACTGGGTAGGAGGATAGAAATGGAGCTCGTTGTGGAGAATGGTAACTTACACCAGCCAGATTTACAGGAGCTTGCAGGAGGTATGCTATTATAGCGTCAGAAAATTTATTTCAACCGTACCAATTTATAGTGCTGCTGGATGGCCTGCAAAAGAATTTTCAAAATGTTTCTGTGGTAGCTGTTGATTGTCCAGACCTTATGTGCTCACCTTGGAATCTCGCTAGTCACGGTAAGGGATCCCATGCAGTTTTAATGATGCACATTTGCGAAACCACGGTACGAGTATTCGGCACTGGTGGAGTCTGGAGAAATGAAAATAGCCACTCCCCTAAGATGTCCAATCAAAGGTTATGCGCGCCACTTACAACGACATATGCAGACAAAGCCCCTAAGCTGATATACAAGCAGGTGCACAAGCTACAGCATAAATGTGAGAATGCGGGGCCAAGATTTCGTATGTGCAGGAGATGCACCAGGTACATCTTCAGGGCGAAATAAACCGTTGAGGTGGAAATATCTTGCAATGGAGATAAAGGAACACTCTTAGTCCTCCACATATGTCCTGCGCACCTTTCATTGAGAAATAGCTTCAAATTGGCCTAGTGGTCAGTAATAACACATAGTGGGCCTAGTAACCACAACATGTAGTGGCCTAGTGACCATAACACATAGTGGCCTAGTGACCATGACATAGTGGTGCAATGGCCATGATGCATAGTGGGACCATGTGCATACAGTGCATAGTGGCCCAGTGGTGGGTGATATATACAATAGCCAATATGGGCCAATAGCCATAACACATATGCCCAGTGGCCACTGACCAAAAAACATAAAGGTCTGCTAACTCATTCATCTGTAGGAAAATTGACCACGAACAGTTAATCAAATGAGAATTGTTGCTAAATGCTCTCTCTTTGATGTAAACAAGCTAAATATTTAATATTATATAAAATCAAAATTAATGAAAATGAATTAATACTTCTCGGTAACACCTAATCAAAAACATACCATTTTAGAGGCATCCAAAAGCTCCAACGTTTCCTTAAATTTTAATAATAATAACCATTGCCGTAAATTAAAACCACTAAATCAGCCCCTATATTGTGAAAATCAAAACATCAAGATTTCAATTTTGAATAACTTCTAAACAGAAGTAGTTAGTTAACTAAATATACAGCTTTTAACTAACCACCCGCCCTACATTTATTAAGTTTAATTAAAATCAATAGGGTCTTGCGACACTTATCAATATTAATTCAATAGCATGTTTTCTTTTGCTGTTAGAACTTTCTACAATAGTTAACTGCTTGTGGTTAATTTGATTGAGAAACACCCAGGTTGTCTGTATACCACCAGCATACCCTCTGATCTCACAGCTTCTCAGTGTACAGGAGTCAAGTTATAAAAAGTGGCTTTGAATTGTTGTTTGTTTACATGTGGGACCATTATTTTGCAATGTAACTAACGAATTCTTGTAAAGAAGAAGCCTGAATGTGAAAATCCAAACCCCATGATTATACATTAATTCTTAAATGTTCTAAAGTTACAGGGGAATAAAAAGGAAGCTCTATGGTTGGAGCTGCACTGTATACTTTCTTCTGATTTATTTTCTTCCAAGTTTATTTTTTGTTTTAGTCTATAAAATATGTATTTCACACAAGTCTGACTACCTTGAAATAATGTAGTGTGCAATAGTTGCTATGGCAACAAAGTATATGTTAACATGCGCTGAGTTATTAGTCATTGGTTCTATCACACTACTTAATGAAACCAGCGCTTTCCAAGTGTAAATCGTGCAATTGCTCTTCCATGTACCCATCTGAATGTACTAGCATCACAGCTGAGAGTTTATATTGAAAATAGGCTGCACATTATAAATAGCTTACATTCCACTGTATCATGTCACACCAAACTCTCTAATGTGGGCCTGGTCATTATTGGTCTCAAGGCCAGGCTCATGTGGACAGTGACATATCTAATGCAACATAACCATCTAACACAGTCACTTCAATAGCTGGGATATGCAGCCCTGCTGGAGATGAATAACAAACCTCAACCATTGAGCCTTGGTAGAATGCCCAAACAGATCTTGCAAGATTTGAAGTCAATCAGCACACGATTTCATTACTGCCGTTATACCGTAAACGTTGTCGAGCATACTCATGGCCCGGATAGGGCTGGCGAATCTCTGTGTATCCAAAGTAGTAAAACTGCTGATGCTCATACAGAGATAATACTTACTCATTCTGTGTGTGTTTGTGTGTGTTTGTGTGTGTATGTGTGTATGTGTGTGTGTGTGTAATAATACATGTGTATGCATGCATGTGTATGGAGGGGGTAATTGGATTCAGAAGTTCGTTTATTGTATATGTAATATTAATATAAAAGATTTCGAGACAGAAAAAATGTATGAAACAAGATATTAAAGGTGGGTACATGTATGATTTATTTGCACCATTTGAGTTAAAAGTAAGAAACAACAGATTACAGAATTTAAATTGCATCTAGCAAGGTCTAGATACATTTCCTAAATGATGCGAATCTGTAATATTTATGAATTCGCAATTGCTGTAATCTCATGTTTCCTTACTCTCAATCGGTGCATATATGTATGTACATGTACATCGACACTAGTTAAAATTTTATATCATTTACAATTTCTAGTGCCTAATATTTACCTCTTCTTACCTGAACTGTTCTCAGCAACTGACAAAGGACTACAGATGCTTTGGCTGGAGTACTTTAGACATGTACTGCTTCATCACCAACTCTGCAGCAGCGTCATAAACCCACTCTTGCATTAGTTAGAGCTCTCCAACGCAGATGGGGTAGGCTCAGAACATAATGCAAGAACCAAAGCTCTTCTTCTCATAGCCCAATATTCTCTCTTGCATGTAGAACTGCATCTGTTACTTGGAATTCCCAGTACTGAGTATCAATCATTGGCTTCTTGTGACATGATTTCTTAATATTCCCCCCAGCTTCTCACACTGAAAGCAGACCAGGGCCAGCAAATTTGTTGGCACTGTCTTCCAGTTAAGAATAGCAGGGTCATCAAAATTCCAGTTAAGAACTTAGCAGGGTCATCGAAATTCCAGTTAGGAATAGCAGGGTCATCCACATTCCAGTTAAGAATTTAGCAGGGTCATCGTCCTGTTAAGAATAGCAGGGTCATCAGTCTCTCTTCAATGCTTGTCTGAAGTTACTTCTGCTACCATCCCCATGGCCACTAATTACAAGCAAGAACACAAATAGATTTTTTTAAAGGCAGACCTAATCCAATTTTTGCTACGCAGCACGAATACCATTTCTTTTTTTAGGAAGAGTCACTGATCTTTGAAGTGTTTCAGATTGCTCAGGTTGCTTCTAGACAGTATGGCATGAAAGCATGACTATTCCACCAGTGGCAATATTCTGAACCGGGGACAGACATAACACAACATGTGCACGCTTTATCATAATTACTTCCAAGATCTGAACCACGCAGCTTGAAAGAAACTGATTTTTTGTGGGTTCAGTCAGCCATGGCTTTGTTTTGAGAAGCTTGCAATTTGTTTTAGTTGCATACGTATGTGTACATACACAACACACGCACACATGGTATGACTTTAAAGCCTGTTTAACGTCGAATTTTATATTTAAAAACACAGAAGGGTGATTTTGCTGGATACTGTCCCATATATATATATAATTATAATTATACAGCCGATATATATAATTACATGTGTGCTTAAAATGGTAAGACATAGTCTGGTGTAGCAGACCCTCGTGTGGACGTAGAGTATGGAAGGTTGCCTATTCTTAAGTTGTGCCGATTAGTTTTTGTTCATTTAAAATAATTGCATTGGGAGGGATGCAATTTACGTACTACCGACGTAATACTTTGAACAGAAAGTAATCGGCACAACTAGTGAATAGACAACCTTCCTGACCCTCTGTCCACGTGAGAGTTTGCTATGTCAGGCTAGGTACGAAACATGCCAGGAGAAAAGTTCACTGGAAGTTTTTAAACATATTTGAACTAGTCTAATCAGTCTACTCAGTAACTTACATGCAAGTACCAAAGCTATCCCTCTGAATTCTTACTCCCAAAGTATATTTTGTGGAGAAAAAATTATCAAAATCCTGAAATTCCCAAACTCACTTCTTATGTAAAACTAGCGTTAAAATACAAATGTAAACATGCTCAATGTAAAGTGCACAAAACGTTGTACTTGTCCACGTATGTTTTTTTGTTTAAAAAAATTAAATTTTAGATGGATTAATCCTGTTAGTGTAGATAATAGCCTTGGGGAGTGGGTGGGGGGGGGGAGGAGGAAGAGAAGGAACTTCAGTCCCCCCAGAGTTACGTGTACACATTATGAATATCTTGGAAAACGCAAAAATCAAATTGATTTTAATATCCATGATAAACTATAAATCAGGAGGGTACCCCTCTGGCACCTTTTTTCCATAGCAACGATCCATCAGTGATCCATGTGTAATAAATCGGTACATCACCACCATACATGCTTTGGATGGTGTACATGGTACATGCAATATTTATTTGAGTTGCCTGGGGGAGGGGGGGGGGGGGGGACATTCAGCCACTCCAGTACTGCACACCTATTGATGAATGCCTTGTTCTGAAGTGCAATGTTCCACATCTGATATGCACTGTATGGTCTTCATGATAAACTTTTTTACTTCAGAAGCAGGGCAAGAACACTTACTTGTTACATAACGCATGTATCATGTACATGTACATATCACAGTCTGAAGAGCCATATTTCGATCCATGAAATTGCTTTTGCATGTACCCCTGTAATTAGCTAAATGAGGTTTTCGTCATCATGTGTTGTAGAAATATTCTTGTTTCATACTTCCCTCATATCTCGGCATCCTTCCAATGTTCCAATAGGACTGTGTGGGTCTCCTCGCTTGCTAGACATTGGAGGAGTTCCTAACCTTGTTCCTGTCCCTACATTATCAAAGGTACTTACTTTAAGCTCTGAATTTGTTCTTTCTTGTGCCCGCACATCATCCTGCCTTTTAATTGATATTGTGCTAGATTGATTTAAACAAACACATGCTTCAACCTGTGTTCCCCAATGCTGGACTACAGCAGGACATTGCACAATAGAAGTTGCATGGACTGAACACAAAAGTTCAAGTAGTGGTGTCGACAATACATACAAATGCCACTAGGAAATAATATTTGAATTTTGGATAAACATGTTTTGTTGTGCTCTAATTGGCTATTGGACTGTTTCCAAACAGGGAGAGGTGGGGAAGGGTGGGGTGGTGTGTTATGCCTTGGTATGTTTTTCTAGAGTGTTGTGGGTGTATGTGTTTTGTTTTGGCTACATGTAGGTGATGGACTTAAGGCGACCATAACACTAGGCAACATGTTGCTTGCAACTCAATGAATATACATAAAATCTAGTAGTAATCCATTAATTTACTGAACTTTTATTGATATTCATTTGAGTTGCGTGCAACATGTTGCCTAGTGTTATGGTCGCCTTTATTTATATAATACTTTATCTGTGATCAGTATTATAGTATTCATTGGCAGTAACTATACATGTAAATGTTGCATTTCAGGTGTATGACCTAGGCAAGATGGCTGCTCTAGCAGAGCTGCCAGGTGCTTTTGTCATTGGAGCAGGAGCTGGATCTTGCAGAGTGGCTGGGATGAACTGTGAGGTAGCCTGGACACCATAGGACATGACCTTATCACTATGTTATGGCTGCACCCCATGGGCATGTGATCTCACATCCTGGTGGATTTATAGCTGTAGCGGAAATCATCTTAGGAATCAAATATTACAATTCATTACACATGTGTACATATGCTAAATAACAATTACATGTAATTCGGTTTTCACATGTTGCAACCGTTTTATGGCATCATGGTCTTGTGGCTTATGACATGTTATGGCTGGGAGAGGTGTTGTCATGATGTGAGCACTTCATCACTGTCTTCTTTGTTGACACACAGATGATGCCAAATGTTCTAACACCAAGCAACTTGTCAGAAGGATTAAATCTCACTCACATTGCTAAAGTGTCACCTCAGGTACATGTACATTGTCTGCTTATGACCTGTACTTGTTGTGCGTGCTTATCATAGTAACCATTGAATGTGAGCTCTGTAATAGAGTGCATGTACATGTATGCAGTAACTAGTTTGACATGGGAAAACACTTCATTCCATGTATTAATGCAGCTTATGGTTGCTGCAGTTGGTTTTTGCTTGCACAATGAATGCACTTCTTTTCACTGTTAAAACACACTACTGATGACCCTGTATTAAGCATCAATTTTGGTGTATGGCACTCGTATTAAAGAGCTAATAACTAGTGCAGGAAACGAGAAAGGCTGTGTTGTTCAGAAGCACTGGATTTTATTTCCGTTTCTGGTGATCCGTGGCAGAGACCCTTGCGTGCCAAATGAACTCATATGACCAATGTTCACCAGGCCTGGTGATGGGCTGTTTGATCATGTGATCCCAGTGTGAAACAGAAATGGTTGGCACTCGTGAATGTGCCTCATTGCACAATAGTAAATAGTGTTTCATATGTTTTCAACATATTGGCTGACTTCATACTAACAGTGTGGTCCTAGGGGGCAGTACATTTGTAATGCAAGCTGGTCAGAACTGGCTACAACGGAGTAAGCCATGCACCTCAATAGTAATTTACACATATAAGTATACACCCTGTCAGTGCTTTGTTTGGCACACTGAATTCTTCAATACACAGGGACTCTAAGACATTGCCCACACCCATCAAACAAAGCATTGGGTGGGAAGCAGTATCTATTGTCAAAAGCTACATGCCAA
This sequence comes from Spongilla lacustris, assembly GCA_949361645.1. NCBI lineage: Eukaryota > Metazoa > Porifera > Demospongiae > Spongillida > Spongillidae > Spongilla > Spongilla lacustris. The sequence goes on along the minus strand of OX442431.1, from coordinate 4,086,095 downwards.
CTTGCTAGATGACCCTACACAGCCCACGGTTGTATGCGGCTGGAAACTAGGTTTAATAATTGGATCATTTACGGTATCAATATAGAATTCTGAAGTGATGCCACATTATAACCACCTGATATTTAAAGCTTCACTGTGACTCAGCAGAATCAGCAAATCAAAAATGAAGACAAACTCGAGCACTGTACTTTGCCCACTCTGTACGCATAATTGCCATCCCATATCAATAGCATGCACATGCCATTTTGTAAGGTCACGTGGCACATATTTAGGAAGGGGCAACTACAAAACTCGACGATGTGGACTTCAGTGACTAAATTGGTGATACACATGCTATAGTGATGATCAGGAGGCAAGGTATTTACTAATGTAAAGTCGTGACGAATTTTCTATCACCCCTAACGCTTGCGTATTTCATGAATAATCAATACAAGTTGTGGTTTCATCTGTACATGTACATATACATGTATATGATCACATGTATAGGTATGGATTACCACACCCAGAATTGGCCAAGTGTTCTAGAGTGTGTATGGTGGAGGCTAGCCAAGTGCACATAGCTTTACATGTAACATTGACACTTCTGGGGAATACAGCCTGAACGGTTCTGAATGCACTGTAAGCTTTCCATGGAGAGAAACATGCTGATCTGGAATGCAAGGTACACTGTATATGTAAGCAAATGACATCATGGTGCACAGGATGTGCAAGCGGACACATCACTAGGTCAACAGTTGGTAGAGGCTGCCAGGCAGGCATGACACCTGATTCACTCATAACCCATCTTTGGAAGATTGCCCCACCTCCTGTTCTCTTTCATGACCCTAGTCCACCTTTGACAAGCATGAACAACCTGTCCTTCTTAGAAGAGCTGGTACAGCCTCATTGAGTGTGAACTGTCCCTGCTGCTCAGAGGATCGTCGTCACTTATACCTGAGAAGCAAGCAGTACACCCCTGTAATTCTGTTCACCCTTTAGCAGTGTACATGTACATACACATAAACCATGATAGGCTTGAAAACTGCTTCAGAAAATTCGTCATGACTAACCTGAACCAGCAATGGATAGCACATTCTATTTCATCTGTTCAGTCTCAGTCACTGAGTGTCGTTATCATTGTTTGAACACATGAGGTCTACACACACTGTGCAAAAGAAGCACCAGACTCAACAGTATTGTGAACAGCTGGTTCTATAGGGCATCAGTTGTCAGGTTCGTTGCTATGGGTGTACGTAACCATTGGGGCGTAGGGCCTAGTTTCCATGTGTTCAATGAGAGCAGACCACCAACCGTGAACCACTGACGTTTCATCTATAACACAGTCCCTTGCACTGATGTCATCTCAAACGTCTTATTTCCTGTATGATTAGTATTTTTAAGTAATAGTTAGGCACTGGAACCAAGGGATCTACGCAATTTATGAATAGCTGAGGGCCCTGGGCTGTAGAGGGTGCTGCTAAGGGCCAGAGTATTTAGGCCTACAATTCAAAATACTCCCAAAACCCTTGTATTACTGTACTGTCATCTACATGTAACTGAGCATACCACTAATGAGGTGATAATGAGGATCTGCTTCCTCTCCTGAGGGGTGGAGACACCATGCCTCCTGAGGGGTGGAGACACCATACCTCCTGAGGGGTGGAGACACCATTCCTCCTGAGGGGTGGAGACACCATTCCTCCTGAGGGGTGGAGACACCATTCCTCCTGAGGGGTGGAGACACCATACCTCCTGATGGGTGGAGACACCATTCCTCCTGAGGGGTGAAGACACCATACCTCCTGAGGGGTCTCCGGAGACACCATACCTCCTGAGACACCATACCTCCTGATGGGTGGAGACACCATTCCTCCTGAGGGGTGCAGACACCATACCTCCTGATGGGTGGAGACACCATTCCTCCTGAGGGGTGGAGACACCATACCTCCTGAGGGGTGGAGACACCATACCTCCTGATGGGTGGAGACACCATACCTCCTGAGGGGTGGAGAAACCATTCCTCCTGAGGGGTGGAGACACCATTCCTCCTGAGGGGTGGAGACACCATACCTCCTGATGGGTGGAGACACCATACCTCCTGAGGGGTGGAGACACCATTCCTCCTGAGGGGTGGAGACATCATTCCTCCTGAGGGGTGGAGACACCATTCCTCCTGAGGGGTGAAGACACCATTCCTCCTGAGGGGTGAAGACACCATACCTCCTGAGGGGTGGAGACACCATTCCTCCAGAGGGGTCTCCGGAGACACCATTCCTCCTGAGGGGTGCAGACACCATACCTCCTGATGGGTGGAGACACCATTCCTCCTGAGGGGTGCAGACACCATACCTCCTGAGGGGGGTAGAACAGTGTTGTAGGGGAGGATGTAGTGTAGTGTTTATATAACAAGGCGTGGTGTGATATTCAGTACATACCAGCATGCAAGTGATCTCCATATTGAGTTACATGTACTTTTCTTCCAAACTAGGATGGATCATGCGTGTTAGAAAAATATGCCTCTTTGGAAAGTGGATTGTTGGCAAATGTAATGGCTTGTGAAGGCAAACCAGGAAAGGTAGACAGTGTGAAGTTTTACAAGTACATGCACATGTAGGATGTAAGCAGTTATATGTATGTAGATAGAACCCATGTCAGTGCATATACCATCTTGTATGTAGCCTTTGTGATCACTTCCTTGTCGTCAGGTGCTTGAGATACGAGCTAAACAACGCATTGGATCTGAGAACTTTGTCTCCTGTATGCGCAAAACACTGAAGGATCACTATGGAGCAAACCCTGTTGGGTTAGGTGGTGTATTTCAGATACTGAGTGGGAAAGCATACCTCCATGTGATGGTTAGCATTTTTTTGGTGCATGTGCAATATAATAGTACGATTTTGCGGCATGATTTGTTTCCTGTCTGGCACTGGCAGCTGATGTGTTATGCGTGATCACAGCTTGAACCTTTGCATTCGGGGGAGAACTAATGAATGAATTATGGATACCTGTGAATTGAGACATTGAAGCAGCCTTATGTGTACTTTCCTGCACTGCATATTGTTGTAGAGAACTTGTTCACATCAACTGTCATAATTAACATGGGATTCAATGCATTATCCACAAGGCATCTCATAAGGATCTTTCGTGTATTATAGCCCGAATTTTCATGCATTCCTCTGAATTCTGACGAAGATGTCAACAACTGGTTACGATTCTATGACATGCCTGCTCCCCTCATCTGCTTATCTGTGTTCATCAGTCATGATCCTGTAAGTTTTTATTTCTGTTTGCTGTTGTCAACGTTTGTCTTTGTTCCAGGGCCTAGACCTTCGAGTAGAGCATACCCATTGCTTTAGTAATCATGGCTGTGGTGGCCACTATCACCATGATGTCACTCCACAAGAGGTAGAGTATCTCGCCTACTACACTGTTGCAGAAAAGATCTATCGCATTGACCGTCCCTTGAAAGCTCAATAGATGTTATGTGTGTTTGGACCCCTTTGCCTAATGCAGTTGTGAGTTGTTTGCTGAACATTTGTTTTATGCATTACATTGATTTATAGAATTTAGGATTAATTTAAATGAAGATACAATTGCTAATGAGTAATTAGATGTGTAGTAAAAAAAAGTATATATAAATACTCTCATGATGAGCCAGAATGGTTCACAGATATACATATACGGTACAAGTAGACACAGACATACATTTAGACTCATAACAAGTCATTCTGGTTTGACTTTGTCAATGTAATTACCAGACAAACAGATTGTACCCAGTATGTCAACATTGTAAAAAAAGGTTATCCCCTTACTCTTGAGACTTCATCGTCTCTGGCCTGCAAGCTTCAATGGACAGTATGGTAAAACACTTATCTGGTCAGATCAATCGAACTCACTCGAAATGCTGTAACCCAATCTTGCAACTCATCAGCTTTGACAGCTGCTAATACCCAATCACACCTGTTATTCCATGCACTTTCAGTGTGCACTGTGAACTGGAATGGCTGCTTTCCCTTTGCTACACCAAAGCAACGATAAACACATTGGAATGCTAACAGTATGCAGCCTACATGTAGGGTCCGATTCTGTCACTGTGACATTTTTCAATTTCACTTCACCGATGGGTTTCAGAACCTTGAGGGATACGACTTGCTTTATTATCTCTGCATAATGCACAGCTACAGTGTTACCCAACTCTATATAATGCGCAGTTATATATAGCCTAGTGAAGTCTAAGTACTAACTACAGAAATAAATTAATGATTACAACTGATTGCAAAAGCCTTACTTTTTAACACTATCGATCCCCACTGGACTTCTATTTCACATTCCCCTCATGAGGAACTTACAGAAGGATCCTTGTAGTAGCAGAAATAACCAGGATACAGCACAAAATATCTCAGCTTCCAGTTTTTTACTTTCCCACCTTGCTTATATATGAAGCCTCGTTTCTGAACAAATGCATGGCAGGCCCCTGGCAAAGGCAATAACACACCTTGTCATCCCATGAAATTGTGCACTATACTGACTGTTAGGTTTGTAACAGGGGGGTGGACGCAAAGAAATTGAAGCCATTGCCATGTGGCCACCTCTGAATAGAACACACAAGTTGTCCCTGAGGCTACTACCATGCAGCATATCATGAATAGCACAACATGCATCTTGCAGGACAATGAGATCATTTAGCTATGACAACAGTAAACAGTTTTGCGTTCATTTTTAAAACTACAAGCTTGTGCCTCCATTATCATAGTTCACCCCTCAAGTTAGCAACCAATAATTGCCACCAAGTTCCCAGGCCCTTGGACAACATTATCATGTGTTGTTATTGACTTGACAGCAATGATGGCTGATTTAGTGAAAGCAGAACAGCCAACCCCATGCACATATACATGCACATAAGGTAGGCAAATAGTAAGTGAATTGGTTACACATGTCAACAATATCAAATTTAAGGACAAGGTACCAATGAGGGAGCATAATAAAAGGACTTGATAAGGAAAGACAGAAATGTTTGCACAAAACATACAGAGGCATCTGAAAAGAAATTGCACAGTGATGAAAGAGCAGCTAAGGGGAGTAAACAAATATAGATGGCTAAATATAAGATTCCAAGAAAATGTATATGGCTACATATGATACAGGGTATAAATTATAGATTTCCTCACTACAAACATCTCAGCAAAACACTATAATCCCATTACACAGAACGTTGTGCTGAAATATATGGCCTTAACTGTAACTGTTGTCCAGTAGCTAAGAACAGTAGTGATGATTAGTGAACTTGTGATTTGATTTTTGAAACATAATATATATATTTTATATACGTACAATACAGAATAGTTATTTATCAGTGTTTGAACCAAATAGCACATTAATACTGCTGCCCTTAATGATAGCACCTGTTGAAGACAGTGATAATTAACCTTTCCACTCTCTTTGCAGTGGGGGCAGCTACTTAAAACCTCGATCATTGAGCTGATCTTGGTACAGACTGCCTTTCTCTTAGTCATCCTATGAGCAACCACGCAATACGTACAGAAAAACGTCTTTATCATCATTTTAACGAACGTTGTCTCCTTGCGTAAACGTTAGGTATAGAACTACTTATCATTATTGCCTTGTCTACTTGCTTTATATGCGCACTATTCCGTTCAAATCTTATTACCTCCAGTTAAGAGTAGTAATGCTCTATACAAGATATCCCAAGTGGTTGCGTGCGTGAGCGTGTTGTGTGTGCATGTGCGTGTCTGTGAGGAGTTGGCGTTTGTGAGGACGGGGAGGACCTCATACCAAGTGTTATATGTATGTATTGACACCCACTCGCCCTAAATTCTGGACAAAAGGTCAGTGTGACGTCTCACCTGCATCGATCTTAGAATTTTCGGATAACGTTAGTATCTCAGACTCGCTTTTCCCTTCTATAGGCCTACTATCGACTTGCTTTCTTTGCGCCACATCGTCTTCTCCGCACGAGTCACTATTGTCGCTGTTGTTGCTCAAAGACATACTTGGGATAGATACGTACGTAGGATAAATTATCTAACCTTGCTTTAGCAAAATGCAAACTCACTTTGCACACTTGACTTGCCTACGTAGTCAGGGGCGACAATTTTAATAGTATATTCATACATAACAATATTCACTTCCTTATTAACTGTTTTAAAAATGTTAATGTACCGTGTTTTGGGACAGTATCTGCGCCTATGTTTTATAACATAAAATAATCGTTTTGAATCGCTATATCGTCTTAACGGTAAAGGCTATCGACTTCCTATTTTAATGACTTCATACTACACCATTGCTCTATGGTAAAATACATTTTGGTGTCTTGCACTTGCTCCGTGCAAGCATTTCAACGTTCGATACCCCGCCTGGTTCAAACCCAACATATATAACTTTCTGTAGGAGTAATAAAATCGCTTCAAATTCGGTTTGTAGGTAGAGAGGTCCTATACCTAGCTATTAGTTCTGTCGTTAATTTTTATGCCATCCGAACTACGTGCACTTTTTCTCGCTCGATATGCGCCAATGATATAAATCACCACCTCCCATACATGATTTGCCCAAATCATTGGCGCGAATCGAGCGGGAAAAAGTGCACGTGGTTGTATCTCCGTAAGGGAGTTAACGAACAGAACAAATAGATAGATATACAGTGTAGGACTTCTCTACCTAAAAACCGAATTTGAAGCGATTTGATTACTCCTACAGAAAGTTATGTTGGGTTTGAACCAGGTGGGGTATCGAACGTTGCAATGCTGGCACGGAGCAAGTGCAAGACACCAAAATGCATATTACCATAGAGCAATGGTGTAGTACGAAGTCATGAAAATAGGAAGTAGATAGCCTTTACCGTTCGGACGATATAGCGATTCAAACGTTAAACACAATTATTTTACAAGATATAAAAAACATTCTCTCTGAGAAAGTTGGTGGTATATTCATGATACGGCACAAATCCTATATGAGAGTTACTCCCGTAACTCTCGATAATTAATGTTATAAAACATAGGCCTATAGGATCAGGAAGTCTTTTAGTTAATCATAATTAGCTTGTTGAATTGACTTGTCTCCAGGCGTGGTACTGTAGCTTTGTCTGTTAAATCTATGCTTTGTACTACTGAGCCACAATAAACAATTTTAGGAGAAGGTAGCCATGCAGTATAATACAACGTACATATGTACTTTACATCTAACTTTATCCTATTGTATTATATCAGCAGTCAGCTAGCTTTAATTATTATTGGTCACTGTAACTACTCTCTAAGATTTTTCTTGGGTCTATTTCTTGACGTGATGAGCTTTATTGTACAGCGAAGTTCCTTTCTTAGCTTTATCAAGCATTTCTTTGTTTGGTTCACAGGCTGACATAGTGAACCAAGCAAAGAAACGCTTGAAGTTAAAAAAGCAACTTCCCTGTACAACAAAGCTCATCACATCAAGAAATCAAACCCAAGATAATTAAAACTAGCTGACAAGGCTCTTCAAATAAGTTGAGGTATTTATGAGAATGGGCATGGCTAGCAGAAGTGCACAAGATGGGTGTAAATGCATGAGACTTATTGTATGTGTATGTGTGTGTGCGTACGAATGTATGTGTGTATGTATTGCTTAAGGACTATATAGGCCCGTATTCATTAGACAGCACTAGACAGAATTGTACACCCTAATTGTACTTGTCTAATTGCAGACACAAGGTTTTCAATGTCTGACAATGATCTATTAGCCTGCTCTTATGTGTGTATATACATGTGAGTGCGTTTGTGTTTGTGTGTTATATGTGTGTGTGTGTGTTTGTGTATGTGTATTGAATACAGCACCAAAAACAGCAGTAAAAATCACACAAAGTGAAACACATGCATATTGAGATGCTGACTTTCATTCTCTGCACATGCATTGTTTTTTTCTGGTATACACCCCCTCTGGAATACTAGATGTGCTGCAACATTCAAAATTTATTCTCCTACTGACTTAAAATGATCTGAGCTTGTTTTAATGGGCTCATATAACTGAGACATTAAGGGGAAAAACTTATGTGGGATGATGTGTTTTAAATAATTATTAATAAAAAAGCATGCATATAGGAATATGACATGTGTAAAAAAAAGCACAATGTACTGTTTATTGATCTTCATCTTCTCTGGCCTGCAAGCTTCAAAGGACAGTATGGTAAAGAACTTATCTGGTCAGAGATCAATTGAACTCACTCGAAATGCTGTAACCCAATCTTGCAACTCATCAGCTTTAAAAGCTGCTAATACCCAATCACACCTGTTGTTCCATGCACTTTCAGTGTGCACTGTGAACTGGAATGGCTGCTTTCCCTTTGCTACACCAAAGCAACGATAAACACATTGGAATGCTAACAATATGCAGCCTACATGTAGGGTCCGATTCGGTCACTGTGACATTTTTCAATTTCACCTTACCGATTGGTTTCGGGACCTTTAGGTACAACAATAATTGCATTGCTTTCATACTTCATATGACAATACTTCAAAAGTGTGCACAGCTTATAGATACTAGTGCCTAACCACCTCATCTGAAATGAAACTGCTTTACGACCTCCGCATCCTCAACTCTCACACCAAATGAGATTTCTATCTAGTAGCCAAATGAAGGACTCGATGTTCCCTCTCCCCATTACTATAATCCTCCCTTCCACACATTATATAAACTTACAGAATGGTCCTTGTAGTAGCAGAAATAACCAGGATACAGTGCAAAATATCTTAGCTTCCAGTTTTTTCTTTTCCCACCAAGCTTATATATCAAGCCTCGTTTCTCAATAAATGTAGTGCCTGCTAATGAGGAGAGGTGCATTTCAAAACATTGACCAACTGCCCTACATAATACATGCTGGTACGCGCGCACACAATGGTTTGAGCACTGCAGTTCACCTATAAGGTGTTTTCAACCCCCAAAACTCTTCACTAGAATATACATGTATATATATATATATATATGCTCTCAGTCAAACCTCTTATGCCCATCTTGGAAAAGAGGTTACAAACAAAATTTTCACTACATTGCTGCTCCCTTTCAAAATGAATTGCTGCTCAGCAACAGTAGTGAAATAATTTTAATTTCCCTGGTACAAATAATTGAACTTGCAAATGCTAGAGCATCCATTGCACAAGCTGGCTACAACACAGAACTCTGCTTAGAAAACATCTTTCCTATTGACCTCAAGATATCATATCTGGCTGTTTAAAGCTCTAGCTAGCTTATATCTTAATACACATAACCTCTGTCTGACAAAGCTATTATATATGCAAGTATTGGTACTGTACGTAACAATATATGCACCACTACCTATTCACAAATTAGCACATAGTCCAAGGGATCCACAAATGGGACGGCCTCTTGACTGAATGGTATTTCATATATACTTATGGAGAGATGGACTGACTAATAATTTAAAATTCATCATCGAACATGGTCTTTATGTATAAGTGCATGACAGTGGTCTTTATTTCAGTGAGCAAAAAATTTTAAAATTAGAAAATTACTCCCCCCCTTCGCACAATTACAACCATTGTTAATGGCACTGAAGGCAAGCACACTTTTTCTAGATAATACAAAGAAGACATCACCTCACCTGCATCATTCTTAGGAGATTCAAGCAATGTTCCAGCCTGTTCAATTCCTCGTTGGTTTTCATCCAATGGTGAATTAGTCTTAGTCTCTTTAGATCCCTTGTCGTCGTCAGACTCCTTGCTTCCTTCATGTCTCTTACTATCTGTTTCCTGCACTTTTGTCTCATCATCTTCTCCACACGAGTCACTGGAATCACTATTATGGCTACTGCTACATCCATATGTGCTGGCCACATTTATTGAGTATGTGATTCCCTTATCTTGTGTCAAGTTACATCCATCTGCAGAACACCAGCTGACTTCACTTGGCTCAAAGGTACGCTTCTCTGTTTCCAATGGCTCAACTGCTGTTTCGCAACCGATCTGGACCACTCTTTGGACAACAATTTCAATAGCATCACCATCATCACTATCATCATCATCATCACCATCACCATCATCATCAAAAACCATGACAGCCTGTTCCTCGGCATACACCAGATCTTCAGGGGCAGGGCTTTCACCATCACTGTCATAATTGGTTGCATTGCTTTGAGGCTTGAGGAACTGGTTAGCTATCTGATCCACACCAGCCATCTCTTCTGCACTGGGGAGTATGGATGCATCCATATTTGTTACTGTCTCTTCGTCCTCATTGTGGCTGTTGCCCACACCTACCACAGCGGCCACATCCACTGCATCACGCCGTACTGTTGGCACACTTGTGGAAAGCGGAGGCACTGCTGCTGTTTCCTTTTCTTTCTTTTGTGGTGTGGCTTGCACTATTGCTTCTATCCAAGCATCTCTCTCCGCCTTATCAGAAGCATTTAGTAGAAAGCTCCTGTGTGTATGCAAGGAATGACAGCTAATGAGTAGAGCGATAAAGGTAAAGGTAGAATATACATTAAATTTAAAAAAGGATAACGAAGGCACACCGTTTCTACGATATGGCTTCCGAAACCCCATATAGCAGTAATAACACGATATGTCTAAACTTCCTCCCAGTACGTGCACTTCGCCAATACACACACGCACGCACAAAAGAAAAAAAAAAAGGTATCCCACAAACGAGTGCTCACTGTCGCTTGTTTCGGGGATCTGATGCTTGAACCAAAAAGCCAAACCTGCAGCCTTTCGGAGCATAATCGGCTATTTTGCAAATCGCGCCTTTCAGATATACAGCGCCGATACGATTCTGTAATCAAGAATGTGCACGCACAATAATAATGTATTGCTTATATATAAGCTAAGTAGCGACGTACTCCAAGAGTGTCTCCTCTTGCAACGTCTGACTTCCATGCCAATAAATCGCTGTAGTACACGAGGAAGCCAGGATAAAGAACAAAATACCTCTTTTTGAACAGCTTTCCGAACCCCCCTTGCTTCAGGAGGTTTCCTTTCAGAAGCGGCGTTCCCAAGTGGAACGCAAACGGCTTGCTCATCCTCCTTCTCAGCCCTGCCTCAATTTGGGTTTGCACGCGTCACGTAACGGCAATGAATTGAGTTACGATATTCATATTTAATCATGCCAGCCGTGCCATGCCAGTGAACATTTTACCGCTTACGTCATAAATTATTCACAAAACATAGTTAATTGTAGAAACGGCACTGTAAAAAACACAGCAAGTACAGGATGCCTAACTATATATATTCCTGGCACTTTCGCCAGTTAAGTTGCCGAAAGTTGACCCCCCAAAATTTGTTAAATCCCTTACAAAAAAATGAAACTTAAACTTGTGATAATTTACTTCTTAACAGGAAAAGCATGTAGGACAGTAGGAGCTATTATGGTGAAGTTATACCATTTAAAAAGTTCGCCCTCCTAATTCACACGTGACGTCAGCAGTAAAAGGTCTATTTGAAATAATTCATAGATTTAATGTTTTCACACTGGCGGCTAGATATTATCTCTGACGATACTATGAAATAAAATATGACCATCCATCAGTGATTTATAAGTCATACGGTGATTACCTAATTGAGGGTCTAAACATTGATCCTTTAGATCTACTCGATCGATGCTTTAAATTGGTTATACCCTGGATATGAAATTACCTGGATAGGAAACAACTCCGTAATCTACGAATACGGGCAAACCATCCGCGTTGCGTTGTATAAAGTCACGTACAAACAGCCATAGGGATTGGAAACACCTATCTAAATGTATGGCGTGACGTCACATCCGCGTTACAGGCTCGTTTCGCAAAATTACTAAGCCTGCCAGTACTAGTACTGTCAGTGCCACACAAGGGCGGATCCAGCGAGGGGTCCACCCTCCCCTCTCCCCCAGGCCTCAAACCCCAGTCGATATTAGTCTGGGGACCCGACTGATGGGTAACCATCAGTCGGGTCCGGACGTCCCCAGACTAATCCATATAGGGCGATTTACAAAAATTAACCTTGGTGGGTTTGATACAATTATACATCGTTCGTACATGCGACAGTGACATCATAGATAATGGTATACAATATTACTCCGCCTCCCTAAGGCCCTCCCACGAGGTACTAGTACTAAAGATAATCACATCGATGTATGCAGCAGCACTCATGCTTGAATGAATGGCGTTATCCATCAAACTGGCTGGAGCTCCCTTTAGTCCAAAAGGCACGAGTCGCATGACATTGAAATGGTATAAACCAGACGGCGTCACGAAGGCCGTTTTGTGACGGGCATCTTCGGCGAGCGGCACCTGCCAATATCCACGGGTTAGATCGAGAGTGGAGATGTAATTGGCTGTTCCCAGAAAGTCAATCAGGTTGTCGATACGAGGCATCGGGTAGGTATCTGATTCCGACACGCTGTTCAGCCTCCCGTAGTCAACGCACAGACGCAGAGATCCATCTTTCTTCTTTACGAGGACCAACGGAGCTCCCCACTCACTGTTGGACGCTCGATTATCCCTGCTTGTAGCATTTCCTGGATCTACTGCTTAACGGTTTCCTGATAGGCCTGTGGAATCTGATACAGTGGTATAACCTGATGGGGCGTTTCTATACAGTGCTCAACCAGCCCAGTTCTTCCCGACTTGTTGCTAAAAAGGGGACGAAACTCATTGAGAAGATCACGTAACTCTTGCCTTTGGACTTTGCTCAGCTCAGTCAGCTGTTCACCCATCTGAACTTCTGCAGCATCAGCGTCCTCTTCTACTTCGTTCCAAACTGGTATATCGTCCTGTTCATCCGCATCCCTGTCCTGCTCTTCTGTCTAGCATGCTGTAACTGATGGACCAGGGGAGCTGCTAGAGAGGAACATATTGAATTTTTATTGATGTGGAACACCCTCATTTGCTTGCGACGATCAAGTAGTTCACCTTCCCGACCCTCCTTTCCACCTTATAGGGCCCTTGCCATCGAGCTGACAACTTGTGGGAAGACGTTGGCAACAGCACCAGAACCATGTCTCCCTCCTGCAAGGTTTGGTCACGTGCATTTCGGTCATACCAATTTTTGTGTTTCATCTGTGCCTCCTCCAGGCTGTCATGCACCACCTTGGTCATAAGATCTATCTTGTCTCTCATGGCCAGAATGTGTGATATGACACTGTCGTTGCTGTTACTCTTAGTGACCCATGTCTCCTTTATGACGTCCAGAGGTCCCCGTACCTCTCTGCCATAGAGCAGTTCAAACGGAGAAAAACCTGTAGAACTCTGTGGGTCCTCTCGATAGGCAAAGAAGAGCACATAAGGAATCATTTTGTCCCTCCTGGATCACCACCTTCTGAAGTATTGACTTCAGAGTCTGGTTGAATTGAATCGTTCAATGACTCAGTCGGTTTGCGGGTGGTGGTATGGGCTTGTCCTAGTGGAATGGACATATAGCAACCTATACATTTCTGCAAGCCATTGGCAAGTGAAATTTGACCCTTGATCTGTCAAAATTTCCTCTGGTAGACCAACCCTAGCAACCATTTCTTCTGCCACACTCTCTGCATCCACTGACTTCATGGGCACCGCTTCCGGGTACCGTGTTGCATACTTATTTCCCGAGCCATTTCTGGCAGGGGCCCCACAATGTCCATTGCTACATTTTGGAATGGCTAGTTTACAATCAATAGTCGTATCAACGGAACATGCTATCGTTGGTCCCCCCGGACCATCTGCGGCACTACCGATGGTCCCACTGGACCATCTGCGGCACTACCGATGGTCCCCCCGGACCATCTGCGGCACTACCGATGGTCCCCCCGGACAATCTGTGGCACTACCGATGGTCCCCCCGGACCATCTGTGGCACTACCGATGGTCCCCTCAGACCATCTGCGGCACTACCGATGGTCCCCCCGGACCATCTGCGGCACTACCGATGGTCCCCCCAGACCATCTAAAGCAGGTCCCCCCGGACCATCTAAAGCACTACCGATGGTCCCCCCGGACCATCTAAAGCACTGCACACGGTCCCCCTAGGACCATCTATAGCGCTACACCTGGTCCCCCCTTGCCATAGATTGCAAACATACCCTCATCCATAGGGGTGTACGGTTAAATAATGGAATAGCCCAATCAACTTCTGAAGACATCTCAGCCAGTGTGGGAGTGCCTGCCTCCAAGAAAATGAAAAAGTGTCCCACTAGTGAAATGAAACGTTGCGCTTCTGCCGTTAACGGTACATTCCATCCTTCTGGTCCTAAGTTTTTGAACATGTGGTTGTGGCAGCACTTTAAACTCTCACCTCGCGCTAACTGTGACAAATGGGCTTTGTGTGCTGTATGTCAAAAGTGAGGTGAAACTGTATGGATTCCCTGTAGTGATGGGTCAACTACGAGGATGAAAAGGCATCTGATTGATGTTCATAACATGTATCTTGTCTTCAATTTCATATATACGGCTCATCCATGCATAACTTGTGTTACAATAAGCAGACAGCTTCAATTGACTCCAAGGACGCTGCATCACAAGGGCATGCCACACTAGGAACGCTCAGTGGATATATTACCAAGCATTTTGTGCCACACTTCACCGCTGAGGAGCATAAGCATACACATTGATGGTCAAAACACATTCTGCAGCAATCCTTCAACCATCAATCAATGACATTCCTGAATTTCGTAAGTACTTGGAGTACATTTCACATGGTGGATATTCTCTTCCTCACAGAACCAAAACAATGGAGTTAGAAAGAGGATCAGAGAAAGTTGTCCATGGTATCAGAAATAGTGTTGATCAACACTGGGGGGGATTAGGATTTTGGAGTGCTGAAGGTGGACTTAAAGAATGCTTTTAATCTAGTATCCAGACAAGCATTCCTTGATGCTGATCTTCTTCCATGGGTTTTCTGGTGCTATGGAGTTCATCCTTTTTTATGGTACCCCTTAAGTTCTGAATCTGGAGTCCAACAGGGTGACCCATTGGGTCCTCTAATTTTTGCTCTTGTCCTTCACAAGGTCATTAGTGCCATTGATGGTGCACTTGAGGCAGGAATGGCCAGGTACTTTTGAGCCATCAAAGCAACATGTTCACTTCCTGGTCACTCCACCACTCCATCGCATTGTTCACATGCCAATTAATCAGTGTCCTCCAACACTATATATATATATCTCTTTTGCTTCTTTGAGTTTGACATACATTTCTTTCAGCAGCCGCTAAGCTATCACACTTAAAAATATTAATAATACTAAAAAATACTCAGTTATCGGTATAGATAGTATATTAATTAATCCAATTATATTATTTCGCTACAGCATGCAAGCTTTTTATAACAAGCTACAAGTCAGAGCCAGGTTCATCTGCTGTACAGTTCGAAAATCATATTTGACTTGCTGCTTGAAGTGTGAGCAGCCAATCGTGTGGCAAGAAGTGTGAAACACATCTGGGCTTCTCTGCCCCATCATCATATGATTCCACAACAAGAGGTATGCAGGACCATCCCAAATCGGTACACCTCTGACCATTGGCTGTGTGCTTCCTCACCTCAGCAGCCTGAGCTCATTGAGCAGTGAAACGACAGTCAGGTCCAGAGCTGCAGGCCTACTGTGATCCCAGTCAAAAACTAGAATGTCTGCTGGCCGGGAGTGAGAACGATCCTGGCTGAGATCAGAACCAGCTTCAACTTGAACATGAATGTGGGCCTGGTGGAATGACTCAACCAGAATGTCCCTTAGCTTGTTAAGCCTTAGAACAGCATTACCACCATGCACATTTGCAGGTCGCCACATGATGGCCAAGAGAGTCAAGGGCGCTATCAGGGCAGAGAGCACAATTGGAGCCATGAGCAGTCTCTATACCTAGCCACCATTTCAGAGCAGTCCAACACTCATCAGGATCCAAGTGCAAACCCAAGCCAACAGAAGGGATGACAGAAAGCCATGCAGCAGCATGGGGTGCAGACACTGAAACAAATGTGCTGTATTAGCCAGCGAAGATTGGTCAAGAAGAAGCTGGAAATCAAAGAGGTCCAGCTTTGTGGACAAAGATCTCTGTCTTGGTGGAAAAGCTACCAGAGATGTCACTGTAATAGCATCACTTGGAGGGACCAGCACATTAAAACGGGCAACTGCTTAAATAAGATGAGAATTGTCCGATGCAGCAAACCCAGAGGAACAGAAAGAGGCAATGAATGCTGCACAAGAATGCTTTGAAAGAGACTGAAGACCCAGACCACCTCTGGATAAACTGATTTGCGCCTGATGCCATGCTGAATCCATAATGCATTTGGTATATAAATGATGAGAGACATCGCTTAACGTGTCAAACTGCTGCATGGCCTCGAAGATAAGTGTCGTTGGAGTAGTTCTTGCCAAATGGACAAGCTTGGAAAAGCTACAAGGCAACCTGGGGGGTCTTTAATAGCAACGTCCTCTAGCTTGGTAAGGAGTTTCAATGCCTCTGATTGCTTAGAAGAAACAAAGCTAGTACAATATATGTAGTCCCCAATGGGAGCCCCTAGAACTTCAAAGTGTGGCAGTGTAGAAACCTTAAGGGCCACAGGGAACATGCTCACATCACTCTTACAGAAGAGCTCACATTTCCCAATGTTCACCAGTAAGCCAAGTGACGGGCCAAGCTCCTTGATCGGAGACACTGCATAAAGCACTGCTGACCTCTTACCTGCCAAGACACCATCATCCGTGTACCACGCTTGGTACAGCAGATCTAGGCTCTCAACATCTGCATCTGAGAGGGTACTCTCTCTACTAAAACTTATTGTGGAACGCGTATGGATGGGGGATGGGTTGAAAGGGTTATCTTTCTGCGATGTATCAATGCATAACTATACTAAACGTGTTCATGTCATTACAACACATGTATACAGTGTGTACTACTACGGTTCGTCCATAACCACTTCAATTTTTCCCAGTAACCGTCGATGGGTTGTATACGGTCAGATACCGTCCGTGAAGGTGACAGGGACGATCCAGTGTCATAAAAAATTCTGCACCCCCAATAATTGGCATCCGCCTTCAAATAACCTAGGAATTTTGGCATCCCCACTCAAAATTTCCTACAATAATTACATCTAATAAACAGCACCCCCCAGGATTTATGGTATCCTCATGAGTAAAAAAAGTATCGTCAAGTTCACTATGGAGGAAGAGGCTGAACGAGATGAAAATCTGTACGATGTAACTCTCCACTATCTACTGCACCAAAAGTATCCACATGGCGCTACCAAACAAGACAAATGAATCATCCGAAAAAGGGTGAAATACTATAGAGTTATTGACGGACAATTATTTCGAGCACTGACAAGCAAGAAAAAAGATACAGAGACTTTGTGTCGCATTATTAAAGATGCGACAGCAAGAAAACAGATATTTGAAGGATGCCATCGTAGATCATATTGGACGTGACAAGATGCTAGCGAAGATGATGCAGCAGTAATAGATTGGCATTGATATAGTTGGTCCACTGCCTTGCACAGAACATTGAAACAAGTACATAATAGTAGTAACAGACTACTTCACCAAATGGCCTGAAGCAAAAGCTTCACCTACTAAAGAAGCAGGCAATGTTGCAGACTTTCTGTTTGATTTATTTCTGTGTCATGGATGTCCAGATATTGCGGTCAGAATGTACACATATCAGTACTTGGTGTGTGTGTGTGTGTGTGTGTGTGTGTGTGTGTGTGTGTGTGTGTGTGTGTGTGTGTGTGTGTCTAGAATCATTGCAAAAAGAGCAATAAGGCTAGAGAGTGGAGGACAAATACCCCCTCCCTTTGATGTCACATTGACTACATTGTGCATACACTTTGTATATAAGATAGTTTCTTAATGTGCAACCATATCATGACAGTTTTTGGGATGATTTATCAGAGCCAGGCTGCATAATTGTATATTGCTACAGGTGTGTGATCTACTATTGGAGAGAGTAGAACATAGGGTCACAAGTGCATACCACCCTCAGACTAACAGAACAAATTAACACTGAAAGGCTCACTGATCCAAGTTGTTAATAATAGACAAGATGATTGGGACCAACACCTTGATAAGATCCTGTTTAGGAATTCTTGTTACACCCCATTACTACCCTTCCACTACCCCATTAGGGCGGGCTTCTAAAGATATAGTACCACTCACGACCCTTTGGCCTTTGACTATGGTAGCCTTCACTATACCCTTCCACTACCCCATCACTACCCCATTTTTTGTCACAATCATTCTTATCTCTTTTTATAGGACATCTGTCCAGGCTTCTACGGGATTTACACCTTTCTTCTTCATGTACTTTCGGGAAGCTAAACTCCCACTTCATGTTAAGATGGAAAGATCATTAGCAAGTGCTGCCCCAGTAGAACAATTTCCTACTTGCAGAGAACATTATGAGAATATTGATGTTCTAGTTGAATTACAGGAGTCATATCGTACTAAAGCAGCAAAGAATATTTCCTGTGCACAGGCTAGACAGAAAAGGCAATACGATGTTAAACATAACACCTTGTCTAGAATCTTGATAGTTGGAGATAAAGTATTGAAAGAAAATTCTACAAATAATTCTCAAAAAGGAGGAAAACTAGAAAATCCATGGACAGGTCCTTTTTACATTCATGAGGATCTTGGCAAAGGAAGATATAAGTTGAAAACGGAATCAGGAGAAATACTGAAGCAAACTATTCATTGTGCTCGTCTTAAGCTATATCGTGACCCAATTATTGAGGTAGAGGCTGAGAATGATCATTCCAAACAGGATGTGGTTGGTGATCAAAATGTCTGCAATGAAGTTAAATCTGGATGTGCTAAAGCTGCTGCTAGTAAACAAGAGGTTATTGAAGGCTCAGGAGAAGATGAAAAGTCGTGTATGAAAAATGAGTGTATTGTTGCAGTTAATAGTAGTTCTAGCAAAGATTCTGAAGAAACGCATCTCATCAAGCCATTTGGGATAAGCCTGAAAGCACAGCATCACATGCTCATGCTACAACACATCACCGTTGTAAGGTACAGTTATTGTATTGCATGTTAATAATTTATTTTTCATATGCAGCATGCATTTGTATTACTATGTTGCATGATTAAGTGTCTTGTGCTATCTATCTTCAACAGAGAACGCTGAGAATGACCTTCACCAAAGACATGAGGAAAATTCTCGAAAGTGAGGAATGGCTTAGTGATTTGCATATGTCACTTGCTCAGGAAATACTGCAATATCAATTCCCCCATATTGGTGGGTGGCAATCAACACTTCTTGTTCAAATTGTTCGTTCCAGTTCAAAATGATGCTATTCAGATCCATTTTGTCTCTGGGAGTCATTGGGTGACATCTAGCAGTGTTGGTCAAGTACTTTCAGTATATGACAGCAAATTCAAAGGGAGTCATCTGACATCATCGCTTACACATCAGCTATGTCAGATCTATAAGGCCCTGATTCAAATTAATAAAGGTGAGGAAGAATCAGCAGGGAAGCTGGTTGTGAATGTCACTCAGGTTCAGCAGCAGAGTGGAAGTAGTGACTGCGGTATTTTTGCTATAGCTTATGCATTGCACAATGTATTAGGTCACTCTCTTGCAGAGACTAAATTTAATCAAGCAATGAAGAGAAGCCACCTACTTAAATGTTTCACGTCAAGATTCTTTACCCCATTTCCAACTATCGAAATCAGTGAACCCAGGATGATTAAGCCACTGTCTTTGGAAATCAGTGTTTATTGCACTTGTATGATGCCAGACACATTTGATGACATGGTGCAGTGTGGAACATGTAGGAAGTGGTACCACATGAAGTGTATTGGGTTAAGCAAACTGCCTGATGCCAAAGAAGAGTGGAACTGCTCCTACTGCTACGTAGTTATTTATATTATGTGTTGTATCTATTCTATTAGCTGAACACTCAAGTCATGAGGGGTGTGCTATCTCCGAGATGCATACAGTATAGGCAATATATATATATAGTTGCATGGCAATGTGAGGTAAATCACTCACATGCATGCAAAATATCTTTGTCAGAATATTCGCTACCAGGAAAACAACAATAGACCAGCATTTATACGTGCATGCGTGTAAAGCCAATTTAGAAAAATACATGGGGGTGCAAATTTTCCAAAAAATATGCGCGGGAATATGGGGTTCTTCTTTTTCCCTGAAGGAATGCCTATTTTCCTAGGACTTATTGCATGGGGGTGCCGATTTTCCTAGGAAAAAATGCGTGGGGATACCAAATTTCCTGGGGTGCCTGTGACACCGGTACGCGGTTAGCCGTGATCGTGACCGGATCGATAATAGCCTAGCTGACGCAACACTGTTTTTAAGTACAACACACACACACACACACACACACACACACACACACACACACACACACACACACACACACACACACACACACACACACACACACACACACACACACACACACACACACACACACACACACACACACCTCCATTTCTGCCTTCGTTTCTCCGCTACTCCTTAAAGAGGTGGTTGAGCAGCTTGCAGGGGTCCACAGGGTCCCCACACTGCATGAGCACCACGTTCTTCACACCCGTGTTAGTCGCTTAATTGCATGAATTGGAACGTCGTCCGTCCTCTGCCCTTCCATCTACTTAACTTGGTGATGGCCTGCTCTATGCCTTCCCCACCATCACTGGTTACGTACGTATTAGTAAGAGCAGTTTTCAGGTCCATACAGCACACATAAAACCACACAAAAAGGTTGAAGGCTTTTAAAAAAAAGCGATTGTTAAGTGCTTGTCACGTGATTGTTACGCGCCAATAAAATGTACCAAATCGGGCGGAGTTCCGATGCCTCGTATATCTTTGTATATTATTAAACGGTCAATCAGGTGATGGAAGTTGACAAGAAGACAGGCGGCGTCGACCACGAAAGTGTGAAGACCAAACCATTGCGAAAATTCACTTGGCAGGAGCTAAGCCAATTGAATGGCCGTCACAATGCTCACGTTGCAGTTCGAGGAAAGGTAACACAAAGATTGGCACTGCATCCACACCTAGCTGTATACTCATAACATGCACCCCGTAGGTGTATGATATCAGTTCATTTGTGAGTCGACATCCTGGAGGTGTAGACCAGATTATGCTTGGTGCTGGACGCGACATAACTCAGTTGTTCGAGTCATACCACTCCACTGAAGTATACAAGTAGGCGCACGTATATGGCTTAATGTCCTGAAACATGAGCTTTATATAATTATCACGACGATAGATAGCTGTACCTGATTTATATGCCTGTATGTAGTCGTATACCGCATTCGTATGCAGATCAGTGCTTGCGTGTCCAAAAAGGGGAACATCAGAGCCTGCATGCGTGGTCATGTGATGTGTATAGAGAATGCTTTAGTATTATAACAATACCGTTGTCATTCAGGGTATTGGAGAAGTTCTATGTTGGGACTTTAGTGAACAACGAGCTGCCCGTATTTCCTCCCCCAAGGTGAGTAAAGGATGGTGCAGACCTTTTTTTTTTTTTTTTGTTGGTATGCGTGTTCTCTTGAAGATTTCTTGGTATTGGGTTTTATTTGAGATATTCACAATACATCTCTGGGAATATATTTATATATAATAGGTCTGTAGGTTTAGAGAGTTAATTTAGCATGACAAATGAAATCCCAGGTGAACTTTTTACATGAAATGATATGTTGGCATTATCAGTAAAATACACTTTTTTTAGTAGTACTTATTCCAGCCATAGTCTAAAGACCAGCAAACACTTATGAATATAGTATGATAATTACAAGCTGGAAGGCCTTGAAATAGCCTGCAAATGGCAAAGTTCATTATAAGACTCCTTACCTCTAGGTGTTTATATTGACCTCATTAAGTACATGTAGTGCATATTTGACACCTGCACTCTGCCTACCAGTTATACTTGGTTGCAATTGTCTGTGTTTTTTCTAACTTTGTAAATTTAATTATCAGCTAGCTGCAATTAACATAATCATCACTGCTTGTATGATCTTTTTGTTTGTTTTCAGCAAGTTTTATCAAACTGTCAAGAAGAGAGTTGATGATTATTTTAAGAATGCCAAAATTGTATGTCTTTTCTAATAATTTTCCTACCAAGTTTATATGCCTTATCTTTGGATTCAAGGATCCTAAAGTTGATTACTGGATGTTTTTACGCTACATGGTATTTTTGACTACGGCCACATCATTCTGGCTTGGAGGTGTAAGTACCCTATCAATTATCTGTGGAGTGCATTTCATATCTTGTGTGCTTTCAGATGGTATTTCACAATAGTTTGGTTGCTGTAATGGCATTCGGTCTTGGATGGGGCTTTTTCTCTGCTCTGGTTGCTATGTCGTGCACTCATGACGCAAGGTATACAGTTTGTACTGTGCTTACGAATTGGGCAATTAACATATTGATTTGTGTAGCCATTTTGCAGTTACTCATAAGCCATGGGTGTGGAAATTGGTAGGGGGTGTCCACGATTTCTATCATGGTGCCTCAATGTATGTCTGGATCCACCAAGTAAGCTATTTTAATGCAACTTTAGCTTGATGTGCATGAACATGTAGCAGTTACAATTTTAAAAGCTGTCACATACAATGTTCTGAATTGTTTCTTTGTTTCCATAGCACATTCTTGGGCACCACCCATATACAAATATTGATGGGGCAGACCCTGACATTCAAACAGCTTCTTCAGTAAGTATAGATTTGGTAGTAATTTGTTACTATAATAGTTACATTTTTTTTTTCGACATGTGTGTCCCACAATTAATACAACTGTTTCAAATGGTATAACTATTTATATACATGTAGTAGTCACTTTTCTCTTTGTGTCTGCTTACTTAGGCAAAAATAGTGCTTAGATTTACTAAATTATGATTGCAGCATCATCAACACTTCTACCTGTAGACAGATTTAAAAGTTTGACCTATTTATCAAATGCATTATTTTGTAAACCAAACTTTAAATGTGCCATCTATCATGATCACAGAACCCTCACTAGTAACATGACAGAATTGAAATCCACGTACCATTGAAGACCAACACACACATCTGTACTTATCATGCAGGTTGATGCTTGTTCAAATTAAACTGTCATCAGACACACTTAGGCACCTTTGGTCCCTATTAATATTAACCTTTGTAAGTTGAGTCTTGTTTTGTATAAGTTTTGCATCAAATCACTTTATGCACTTGGATTTTTATTATCAACTTCCTCTTCGTACTTAAGTGTAATCACACCTCACCCATGCATATAAACAACTGTGAGCAGCTGCTTTTCAGGACGATGTACAGCGCATCTAATACACTCGAACATAAGAGGACACACCCAACAACATACATTTATTCTAATACCACAAACTTAACATTAACGTAGATAGAGCAGGGGCTGCCTATAGCTAATTTAGTTTATTTAGAGATGGTGTGCCCAGGGGGAAAAAACCTCACTTGGTGTGGGGAAAAAAACATTACAAATTGCTCTGAATAAATGATATCACTATACAACACATCTAATCAAGTTCCTTCATAGGGCGTTTGGCTTCCATCTGTGTGGTTGTCATCTTCAAGAAATAATAATGTGTTTCAACATTTTTTGTACATAAAGGGAAATCTTGCAGGTCAATACAGCTCGCTCGGCAGGCCACACTAAATGCCCACCCAATGAAATTTGCATCTGTACCATCTACACATTTGCCTCGACAGGGCTGAGCACCTCACAATAAATGCAATATGTAAAGTTTTCAGACATGTGCACTGGCAACGTAGACTGGCTTTCTTCCCGCTCCCTTGTCCTTAAGGATATTGGTCCTCCACTGCATGCCATCACGTGCAGTACAATCGTCAAGATTTCACATACAAAGGGAGCACAGTTGCTATGTTTAACCAACAGAAGCGAGTATTGGATTGATGGAGCATGCCTAGATTCCTTTTGAAATATTTCTTTTGCCGCTGGGCATGACAGAATGCTTTGCAGTTTCCTATTTTAACCACTAATCTGGAAGTTTTAATTTTAATATGTTGTGTTGCCCTGTTCATACTATTTCTAGGTACGAGTAGTCCTATCACTTCGGAGTAATTTGGTTGAGTCAAAAGTTAATAAGCTAACCAGCACACTCAGACAAATGCACTATAACAGTGTTCTTTATAAACAAAAGTCCTCGATCACTGACGTCTGGAAATTAAAGATCAGCATTCTTACGTTGAATGAAATTTTCACCAATAAATTATTCTAACAGTTTATAAATTTCATAGCTGGCATGTACATGTATAATTAAGACGGGATGACCAACTGTAATTCCCGGAAACGCATGTTATATCTTATCAGTATTAATATTTGTATTGTAGGTTGCTTTTTTCTATTTAAAAAAAAAACATTCATGTAATTTCGTATCATTATGAGCAACACCAGTGGCCTTAAATTGATGCAAGCTGTGACGTGGGGATCAAATTATAATCCTACTTTGTACTTTTGATACTTCAAATATCAATGCTTCAAATATCAATGGTTTGTGAATTAAACATTGAAAACCATGACCATCTTTAGGGAGATGATGTGTTTGTGCTACCGGTGAGGAAATTCTACGGGGAACTCATTCATAATCACATATTGAACTTGAATAACTTACCATGTGGTTAACTCATACCATGTGGTTAACTCTATACAACACTATGTACATGTATGTGCCTTTAACACACTGAATTTTGCAAATGGTCTCAAAACTGGCTGCTTTAATAGTGTGTCTACTTAGAGTCTGTTAATCCAGTGTCACGATCATAGTATTTATATTTGTCTGGTGTTCTATAGTGATGTCACCTTCCAATATTAGACCACTCCTTGGGTATGCTACACCTGTATGGCTTCATAAGGACATTGCGTTGAAAGTGTTCAGCTGGCGTTACTTTGGAAGAGCCATTTTTAGACAAGACAAGCTTGTATACATGAATTGCACCCTGATCGACTCGCTAATTATTAGGCTTAAAGATTTTCCGTATGGAAGTATTACCATATTAAGGGAAACACACAAAAGCTCAAAATTGTTGATATTTTTTATGTCTCATCTCCATGAGCTAGGTCTGTCGCCATAACCCTTGCTAGGCAGTATACCAGTGTGCATTTTACACATGCCATTACTTAGCTATGCATTCTCATTGCGTGTAGGGGTCTTTTGAAAATGTGTTTTTTATACATGTGTGTGTTAAATTTACATGTAGCTACATGTAGTTTTATAAGCACAAGTGCTAACCTAGGATAGCATTGATGTACTTGTATCTAATCATTTTTGCCATGCTACACTTCAATATGCTAGATGTTCTGATATTTAAAATATGTTGCAAATGTGTACTGTATTGACCAATTTGCATGATCTTTTCCTATGTAAAATGTGCAGGAACTGTCAGATATAAGACGTATTAAATGGGATCAGAAATGGATTCCTCGCTACTTCTATCAGCATGTCTATGTCCCTATGCTGTACTGTGTTGTAAGCTAAACACATCCTTGGTATCTTCCACTACTGCTCTACATTGTCTTGCAGCTTGGTATCAAGACACGTCTGCAGGATTTCTACATACTGCTGATACTAAGAAACAGTATGTCATCAAAAAGTGTGTTTAGTTTCCTTTGACACTCTTTGCTATTCTCTGCAGCTACCATTAGAATGAATCCTCCAACATTTACACAACTTCTGATGATTTTGGGAGGAAAGCTCACCCATGTGACCTATCGCTTCATCATTCCACTGTACTTCATGCCCTGGAAAACTATGGTAAGCTGTATAGTCATTGTCTTGTCAAGTACTAATTACCGTTATTAAAGTAGCATGGGATTATAGTCAGTTCTCTGTATGTACTACATGATTTGTGGTGAAAGAAAAAAGCTAGTCACTAATTATGGTATAAGCTATCTACTTGTTGATGTTACTGGATTGTTTATTGCAGAACAATGTAAATGTACATTTCACAAGTTGAAGTACATTTTCAAGGATAGTGTGTGTATTTAAATGCTTACTATAAGGTGCATGTTTCCATATCTATAGATCTCAGTCCCCTGCAGATCTTAGTCCGTTTTATTATCATAGGTTAACTGTCTTACTGACTGTGTAGAGCAGAAGGAACCAGTTGTACAATGTAACTGAGGGAGGGGGGAGGAGAAAAGGGTGGCCACTTCCTCTTTTTATTGTACCTATACATTAGCTTAGCCTATTTTTGTTAGGATGCTATCAAATGGATTAAATCAATGCAGCACTAATATAATGCACACTCTGTGCAATTAGCGTGTGCTTAAATTTATTAAATTTTATGTTCACTTCCCTGTGCCCTGCTTGATTTTGTGCTTACCACATCATGCAGCTGCTGATGAATATAATTGCAGAAATTAGTGGCAGCTACTGGTTAGCTCTTATCTTCCAGACATCTCATGTGATAAGTGAGGTTAGTACATAATTGTATTTACATGTATTACAAATAACTCAACCATAGGTGGAGTGGCCAAAGCCAGACAAGGACAATGTGGTGCATATGGACTGGTAAGTCCAATGTGTACAATATTTCAGACTGTACATTTATGTGGACACTTCCCTATTGGTACGATATTAACCCCATCACTTACATGTGCATGTATATACTAGTTTAAAGTATACATAACCATCACCTTGAGTTTTTACTTGTATGTGAGTGGATCAAAACGTGTCACTGTGCTTGTGAACAAAACCCATCCATGATCAAAGGTTCATTAGACCAATATCATTTCTGCATACAAAATTCAAATTGCACGGTTGAAATTGGCCACTAAAGTATGGACAGAAAACTTGCCTATTGTATTTTCAATTGGCGTCCCTCACCCCCACCTCCTCTCCCCAGGGTTAGTGGATTGTTGTCATGAAATGCAATGACTTGTGATTATTATTATTATTTTAAACAAGCACCATATTGTTATCTCATGTGAAGCAATCTGTTTTAGTTCAAACTGGTCATTTCTATTGATTATTGTACAATAATCTGAATAGATGCATTGCTTTTGATGACGTTTCAACCCATAGTACCCATTCCATATAGGATTTCTACTGCATCATGAATGTCATTACTAATGTGGCCACGGGTATCGGGAGTCAGGTAATTTCAAACGTGTTTAGTTTCACTTTTGTTCAAGTAGCCAAGCCATTCTTTAAAAGAGCAAAAAAGCTTGTATTGTTCTCGTAACTGCAAAAGTTTTTCTCTCTGTCATCATCTTCTTATTGAACAATGCCATCTACATGTATACCCATTTTATCTGGGAAGTGTCCTTTGCATGAATAATACGTAGACTTTATAAGTGTCCCTAGATCATTCATGGAAACTGTGCTCTGAATAGCTAAATAGTGCCACAGATGCGGGCAGTGCATATCTGGAATTCAAGACAAGCTCACTGCAAGAGAATTCAGAAACATGAAATGGAGTTAATTTGCCCTATTTTATATCTCCTCTTGATTGAGTGTAAATTATGTCTGTCATATTAAAATTAAAACCTCCAGATTAGTGGTTAAAATAGGAAACTGCAAAGCATTCTGTCATGCCCAGCAGCAAAAGAAATATTTCAAAAGGAATCTAGTTATTTTTTAAACCAAAGATTGCAACTGGGCAGTCTCATATCTTTGTCTTTACAAAGCAGCTACTGGTAGGGATATATATATGTATTTGAAGCTCATTCTTAGTTCAACTAAACTTATATGTCAATCATTTTTCAAATGGTTAATTGGATAACTTGTTTAAGTGCAGTTTATGCAATGGAAGTCACATGTGGTTGATACTCGAGTTGTTTTTATACATGTATGAATATGCTCCTTTTTGGCATGACGTGAGCACACGATATCACTACATTTCATGTTATCGCTCATTGAACATTAAAAAGATATATTTGTGTCAATCTGGGCCCCTACTTTTGTTTTTACTAGGGCTGAGATGCAGGTTGCAACAACCCAGGATTATGCTACAGATAGCTGGTTTTGGACAGTATTTACTGGAGCTCTTAACCACCAAACCACTCATCACCTGTTCCCTGGAGTTATTCAATCACACTATATGAAGATAACACCCATTGTAAAAAAGACATGTGAGGAATTCGGATTGAAATATCATTATGTTGACACCACGACTGAAGCACTGGGGTGCCACTTCAACCACTTGAAGGTGTTGGGTCAAGGCGCTACAAAAAGTGATTGATAATTAGTCTTTTTAAACAGGAACTTTTATTTATGTATGTATAATTATCATCTAACTGCATCTGATATGTCTAGTAGAGCTGTCCTTAATTTTGTGTGAAGAGCTTTATAAAGTGCACTGTATTTAATGTAATGTCCAGTGGTAGAAGTGAATAAAGAACATTCTCTAAGAAAGTTGTAGTTTTTTTTTTATAAATAATGGAAATGTGTGTTATGCTAAAATTGAACTTACTCCTTTTAGGATGCTACTTTATATTGCTGAAATGTAGGACTATTTAATTATTAACATATTGAACAGGGGCTCTTCCTCTCAAGAGAGAAAAAATAACAGTAATAATGAGAAGAATCTCAACTGCTTATGATGTAATTGCCTACTGTATAACTCCTCAACAAAGTTCAAAATATACACGTTTGGTGCCCAGTGAGAATATTAATCTGTAAACTGTGAGACAGGCCTTCTCCTGTTGAAGGCCTTATTGGTGTAAGAACATCATGAATAGTTTTATGAGAAACCATGGTTACTGTATAAAATACATTTCCTCTTGAACCTCTCATATTACAATTCGGCTTTTCATGATATGCCTAGATGAATAAACTATTTGAACATTGCAGTAAAACTATTAAAGCATTCCCAGTTAAGCATCATGGGGCCTATGAATAATAATTTATCACCATCCTGATAATTACTCAAGTAGCAATGTTACCAAACTTACTATCAATTGGCCATCTCAGTTAAGAAGAGAGCTGGTTTCATGACCTCAAAATGGATATGTTAACAACTCTCAATTTAGAAGATAGAAGTAGTGTACACAGAATCATGATAACGAGGACAGGGTGGGAAAAACTGACAGACAGACACTACTATATTTTATGTAACTGATCAAAACAAAAACTAAAAGAATGAGGGTTGACTTCTTTTGCACATGATTTTCAATTTTGTAGCTTAACTCTTTGAGTGCCAGCAAGTATGTTTGTATACCGCTATACCACTCAAGTGCTGCATAATTTACTCCACAACTTTTCGATTCCTGGCTAGTTCTCGCTCTTCAAACATGTGCATAGTATATTACATGTAGAGGTACCTCAATTTGTGCTTCACAATTAATCCACTCCCATTGAAAGTAATTTCCAGCAACATGTTTTTGTTTTGTTTTTTTGTTTTGTTTTTACCAGCATGGGGGGGGGATCTGAATAATATGGCTGTGCAACCCTTATCAGTTTATGTTAGATCTATGTGACCAATAACGGTTTATCTACATAGCGTTTCAGAAATTTGAATAGTTGCGGTCCAGGAAAAAAAAAAAGCAAGGTACATCAATAGGCTGTGGGGTGTAATGAATACTCTAGTATCCTGTACATATAGAATACATACGTTGTACTAATTAGGTGTACGTATAAATGTATACATATAGCAAATGCCTCCTGAACTCTTTGCACTTACCAATATTGTATTTACAAAAAAAAAACTGATCTGTTATCATGCATGGACTCCATTCATACAAATATGCACTTGGTGCCCAAAAAGTTAAAGGGATGTGTTTGTAGCGATCAAACTCGTATCTCTTCATGTCTTGGACCAACAAAAAGTGCTAATTGGTATGTTGTCACAGCAATGTCTGGTGAGCTTTACACTACAGGTTTGAACTTTTGATCAATAATGGTATATTATTTAAAAATAATTACGATTTGAAGTTTTAACTGACTTTATATAAACAAGACTCAGGCTTTATAAGCCTGATCTCTTGAAAATCATCATGATATATCAAATCTGGCACCTACATGAGAAAGTAATTAACTGGTTATCAAATTTTGATGGCTCTTTAACACTAGCCATACAATGCAGACAATCTAAAATTCATTGGCTGTATTAAGGATTAAGACTAGACATTTACATGTACGTGAGGTGTACATGTACATCAATTTACAGAAGCTGTAATTTTAATACTGGTTGTAGCTATAATATAAATTGTGTAGCTTATTATTTAATATCCTCCGATTGCGATCTAGTATAGTAATTCTTTGCCAAAAGCTACTAGCTACAACTTTCAGTGTATATGCACCAGGCATTCAAACATTCAAAAGCAGGGACTAATAGTACACGCATACACTCTTTGTATGAAGACAAAGTTATATCTCAGTCAAATCCTCATCGCTTTCATCTTCCATGATGGTGGATGTTACATATGGAATACTACTGGCGGACAGAACCTGTGAAATACTAGGGGGTTCCTCTTGAGAACTTTCTTCTTCCTTTTCAAATTGTTTTTTTATTTTTGAAAAGTCAACTGGTTGTTCGTACCTTGTTTTACCTTCACGGGGAGGTGCACTTGCAGTTTTAGGAACTGCCGAAGAAGTGAATGCAACCACCTTTGATGCAATAGTTTCTGAAGCAAGCAGAGATGAAGGCTGTGGTAGCAACATTGGATCTTGACGTGAAATGTGAGAAACTGTGTTTGCAATGTCAGCTGGTTTTCTCTTAGCTCTTTCTGCACGTGACTTTTTTGCACTAGACCCTATGCGCTTTTCTGTAGGTTGGGATATTTCTACTCCCTTCTCTTCTGCTCTGCTGAGTCGCTTTAACTTTGTGTACGCTTTTGGTTCAAGTGAGTCTGTAAGGATGCTGTCAAGCGCTGCGACTTCAGCTGCAATTTCATTTTCATCAGTTGCATCTTCATTATCTTCTTGATGAGTTGATTTGTTAGAAAATGTGCGGCTAGTTCTGACAAATGCTGAGCTGGAACGATAACTCTCAGATCTTGGTAGAACAGAAGGAACAAACAAATTATGAAGCACAATTAAGCCGTCACGACCGCCAGATGCAAGCAAGGTTCCATCAGGAGAAATCGCTACTGACTCCACCTCCTTTCCAGTTGCATGTGGTGTCAAAGTTATGATATCAGTCTTATGAGAAGGTCGCAAGTCAGAAAGCCTAACAGAGCAACCACCAGCAGATGCCATAACAGGAATTGCTACATTCTGTTGTTGGGGATTGAATGCAATGCTTTTAACTGTATCAGTGTGACCAAGAACAGTTTTCAATACGGAGCGGGTGCGAAGTTCCCATATACAAACCTGTAAAACGATAGATGAGTGTAAGCTGACACAGTGACACTCATGCATGGCAGTTAATTATCATTACCTTGGTGTCACTTGATCCCGATGCAATAAGGGAGCCATCTGGAGACCATGCTGCGCAATAAATCCCGCTTGAATGTCCGCCAGAAAGAGTGGCAGTGGGTCTACAGCTGCGTGCATCCCATACAATAACGTTGCCTTCATCGCCGCCGGAGCACAGCTCAGTAGAACGAGGATGAAAATCAACAGACCACACGCCCTTTGTGTGTCCAGTTAGAGTACTTATAACATTTTGCGATTCGGGAGACCAGAGACGCACGAGTTTGTCCCAGGATGCTGTTGCAATACACGACGGAAGCACGTTAGAAAACGACGTTCCGAGAACCCAACCATAATGGCCTCTCAAAGTTGCCACGCTCCTTTCGGTTGAAACATTCCACAGAACGGCAGTACAGTCTGCTGATCCAGTGCACACAATATTTCCTTGTGGCTTCTGCCAGCATACTGATGTTACAGGCACCTTGTGCGCACCCTTTAATACGCACGTTGTATCGGGAGCTGCAAGATTTCTAACGTGGATTTCTTTGTCCCATCCTCCAGAAGCAAAGCGCAATCCATCGGGACTAAATGCGACACAAGACACTTGCCAACGATGCCCTTTCAATCGCAGGAGCTCTTCCGTAAGAACGGGCATTGCAGGGCTAGGGGTGGGGCTGTTGTGCCGTAAACAGTATCCATAGCAACCAATCTATACACCGCAGAAATGGCAGCAGCAGGTCTAGAAGACTATTTTAAAACAACCTTTGAAAACAGGTTGATGGTGTAAGTTTAGCTGATCGTTTGAGGGAGGATGTCATCATTAATAACATTTTGAAGGAAAATGCCAGAGCAAGAAGCAGACCATTTAACTCCTGCTACGCGGTTGTTAGAAAAGAAACGAGAAATGGCTGAAGTAGAGCAGGCCCTTGCGGCGCAGAAAGAAGTAATGAAGAGCGTCGATTACACGGTACATGTATAATATATTTCAGGAATTCCAAATGAAAATGGAAACTTTGCAACAAAGAAGAGACGAGTTACAACGGAAAGAACAAAAGCTTAAGGAATCGTTACTGAAATTCGACAAATTCCTGAAGGTACTTAACCAGAGCCTTCAAAGTTTTTTTTACTGTACTTGTACTAGGAAAATGACTTGAAACGTGCGAGAGCTTTGAAGAAAGCCAAGAACGAGCAAGATCTTTGCAGGCAGAAGGACAGGGAAATAGAAAGGTTTGGCACTCGACAAGGGCATTACAGGCAGCAATTCTATCCTATGCACGTAATATAGGCTCGTACAAGAAATTGAAGAACTGAATATCACAGGGAAAAAACAGAAGGCAAAGCTCAAAAAATTCACAGTGTACCGTCAATTTTTGGAAAAAGTCGTTGAGCAATCAGATGAAGTACGTCACAATTGTAAACTCTTATATATCCTTACACGTACTCTCACTTTGCAGTTCGATGAAACCCAAGAGATTATTAGTCGTTATGAAACTCTCAAACAAACCAGAGAAGTATGTACTGATAGAATAGCATTACAGGTATTCGATCTATGTTTGATTGGCAGGATCTTTTGGAGCGAGAGCACAGAAATCAAGATTCAATAGAGACGGAAAGGACAGACCTAATAAAATTTACTGAGGTACTATTGGTACTAATCAATTGTCGGGCATAAAACATTTGGAAATTGGTGCAATAGGAAAGGACTAATGAAATTCTAGGGTACAACAATGAGGTATGTCTATATGCCACAATCGGTGTCTCATGCACATTATTGGTGTATTTATGAACCCTTGTAGTTGGCTAATTTGCAAACCATACTAGAAGACGTTCAAAGTGAAACAGTTAAATGGTACGAGTAATTAACCTATTTTAGTAGACTTGATTTATCAGCTACGTTAACGTTACAGGGAATCTGAGTGGGCTCGAATACAAACCACTGCTGCCAAGAAAACTTTGTTACTTGGGCAAATTAAAATGGCAACACATAACCTGCTTACCCTAATGTACAAACATTTACAAAAAAAGATGCCACCTTCAGAAGCAGGACAGACATTACTTCAGTTGGAAAAGGTAACAGTACAAAATTGGTTGTATCTACATCAGTAACCAACCTGTCCACTAGGTTCAAACATTTATAAAAGATCTCACAGAAATCACCAATGAAATTAAGAGGCACGAAGGTGCTGCAGTACCTAATCATCATTTATTGGGACCTGTATCTTGAACATTAATTATTTACAAAGTACTTGCTGCTCAATATAGAATATTGCCAGTCATTAAAATTAACTGTATCTTGCATTTGTGATAAGGTAAAGCTCCATATCAAATAAAAACATACAGAGAAACAAAGACAGAATAAGTTAGCAGATAAACACTAGAGAAAATACTCTGGAATTGGTTTCTTTGTAGGCTCTCCTCTGATATCCTGCATTGAGAGAAACATGAGCAGTGTTCTCTCCCAAGCTTACAGAACTTGCATTTGGTGCAGCCTCAAATATGGTATAATTTTTCCGCAGATTTTCATCCAGTTCAAAAATAGCTGCAACATTTCCGCATCTAAAAAATACAAACATGACTCAATAAAGCACTAGAATCAATATATACAATTCTTAGAACAAACCTATAACAGTAGTTTGGAGCTGACCATACAGTTAGCACAGTCTCATTAAAGTGCCATTTGTATCCCTCCATCACAAGTTGATGTGCGCGACAAATTTGATCTATGTTGTTGGTTGCATTGAACTATAATAAATGAAGCAAGGTATCATTTGAGCACCCACACTTCATAATACAGGTTTGCAGTACATCATAAATATGATAGCATTCTATTTGTCATGTTTAAGATGAAATCCAACAGGGGGAAACTGGCTCACTGTAATTTTGAAGTCCTACCCAATGGCTGATCAATAGAAATTCTATAGTTTTAGCAGAATTATCAGAATTGCTGATTCCCAGGTCCCTTTTCAGCACTGGGAAGGTGTGTTGGTACCAAAATGTCCCCTGCATGTGACATCCTCCGTTCTATCAGGGAACTGTTGAGAGCTACCTTGTCTCCTTCCATCAGTGTAATTAATCATTATATGGAATTGTCAGGGTCTGGGAACCTGACATTATGACGGGCAGGATATCACAGCTGCCCATAGAGACTTATCCGTTTAGCTTAGCTGTTGCGGACTGACTCGTAAAAATAGGCAGCTGGACATATGTATAGTCATGTTTGATAGTTAATATTTAAAAGCGTATTCTGATGCATGTGGGGATCAGTCAAGTGCTATTGTGGTTGCACAAGCCACAGTGCTACATGGTACCAGCAAAACCTTTACAAATAGTGCTTGCATTTCAGTGCCTTTTTAAGTAAGTCCATGACAATTATTTGATGCATAAGAATTATTTGATAGAGGAATTTTGCTATTCACAGACAATAAAAACTACCCACTTATAACCTCATACTGTAATGGACAGACAAATATGAGTATGTATAAATCATTGTATTTTTAAATGTCACTTGCTATTGTCATTGTTTATTTATGTATCACTTGGGACAGTTTCCATGCAAATGGCCCTGGGCACATTTA
The DNA here is from genome assembly GCA_949361645.1 of Spongilla lacustris. NCBI lineage: Eukaryota > Metazoa > Porifera > Demospongiae > Spongillida > Spongillidae > Spongilla > Spongilla lacustris. Next base: position 4,051,308 of record OX442431.1, on the reverse strand, counting down.
TGTACCAGAAATGCTTTGTGTTTAATTTTAAAACGGTTAGCCCTATCAATTTCCCATATTGGTAAGGTATATTCTGCAGTCTTGCACTAACTACATGTATATGTATGCGCCATTATCCCCAATCAAGGAACAGAACAAATCAAAAGCTACAGGACTCATCTACATAAAAATCAAATTTGAAGCAATTTGGATGCTCCTGCCAGGCTTTGAACCCATGGTATGTCATCCATTATGGAGATGCAGTTCAACAAACAACATGCACTTGATTGATGACAATCATATAGTCCCTACATCCCATATACTGAGTGGGACACAGTTTGCCTAAATCTTTGGCATGACTCATGTGCAAATAGTTTTTTTCAAACTGTGTATGGATGGCAAAACAGAACAAATCAATAGCTACAAGACTCCTCCACAGAAAAATCAAAAATGAAGTGTTTTGGATGCTCCTACCCAAACATATATAGTGGCTTTGAATCTCATGGGGGTAATGACAAGTAGTACAAGACTGCAAAATAGGTTTTACCGTAGAGAAATGCAGTGTTATAAACTATCGAAGAAGAAAGTCGATAATTTTAGATCTACATGTACATGTACATATACAAAAGCCTTGAAATAATAAGGGGTAACATTAAAGAGGACAAAATAGAAATGAATGACACACTATGGTGTGCTGTTGCTGCATGGTGAGCAAATATTTGAGGGTGTACAGTTCAGGTAGTGCAGATGAACAAATTCCCTTCTCCTACATCATGATTCACATACCGTTGCTACAACATCAGAGCCAAAGAGATATCCTGCTCCCCTAGGACTGACTCCCCAGCCTTCAATATCTGTGCAAGTTAATAAAAACATTCCACAATGAGCAACCCACCTTTTAATTTAAATTTGACATTACCTTCAGGGTCTGACCATAGTAAGTCACACATTGGTCCATCATGCGGTACTTCCTGTTTCCTATCAATAACCCTGATCTTTAAAGGAATTGAACAGTACACTGAACAATGTATAAAAATGCTTTTGAACAATGACACTTTTAGGTATTGAATTAATTCCATATATGTGGACAAAACAAACAAATCATATAACAATTATGCAGTCCCACCATGAGCACTGCATTATTTTCTGCAGCAAGCCAGAAACTACCATACACAATAATTTATGCCCACTCCATTGATACACTTCTTACAGAAAAAGAGAAATACACGTCTTATACTAATGGATGTAACACTGCGTTTCTACATGTAAATACAATCAACTGCATTGTGCATGGACAATAATACATTGTACTTCTTTGTGGTTTGAAATGTGTACATGGTTACAAGGTAATCATAATTATAGCATAATTCCTGATTGTAAGATAGTAATATTATTATTACTTTAGATATTCCACTTGGCCCTATAATTTCTAGGACCCCTGCTGTATATGCATCTATTCCCTGTATTTTATTATTAAATGACCAAGTGATGTAACAACCAGGCACAACATTATTCGAAATGCGATCTACAGCACCTTTCAGCGAGCTGGTTTATCTGCACACCTTGAGGATGGCAGTGGATGGGGACATGATAATTCCAGAACACTGCCTGCAGACATCCTTGTTACCAATTGGGATTGTGGTACCCAGCTGCCTTTGACATCACAGTTACATCCCCGCTTAATTCACACACTATGTTGGAAGCAGGCATGTACCAGGGTGTTTCAGCAAAGGCAGCTGAGCACAGAAAACATAACGAAAATGATCCCAAGTGTGCTGAGTTGGGTTGGCGATGTGTACCATCGGCAGTGGAGAACTATGGGGCCTGGGGACCAGAGGCATTAAAGGCCTTCTCGCAGGTGGCTTCACGGTTAGCCATTCGTGGTAACACCCCCAAGTCTAAGGTGGTAGCTGAGCTATATGGCCGCCTCAGCCAGTTATTGATTAGAGCTAATGCTTAATCAATCTTTGTACGCTCCTACCCCCAATCAACCCAACAGGACAGTTATCCATGTATGTAGTTGTTTGTGTGTGTTTTGTGTGTTATTTATGTGTGATTATAATGTTGTCATGTATCGAAGTCGTTGTTATGATTCACATAAAAAATGACCAAACTATCATACATGGCCTACAATAAAATGATACATTATCTAATTAAATTGTCAAGCAGAATTTTAAAAAGTACAAAATGGTCAAGCTATTCGGCTTTATCTCTGATATCCGAGGATATCCCCCAAAGCCGGATTCATGCCACTGCACCACAGTAGGTGCTATTGTATACAAAGGGAAAAAAGGCCCCAAATAAACTGAATCATTTTTATTGGATTTGATTGTATAGGTAAATTTCTTATTTTATATGCATAATAAGGTTTGTTTGAAATCTTAATGGAGAGTTTTATTTCGATTGATACTTGCATGAAATATAATGTAGCACCACCAAATGTACATGTATATTGAGACACCCCAATTAAATCCCAACATAAGTCAGTCCACAACATACCTGGTCTATTGAGTGGATTGATGGGGAGAGGCCACCATGTACACAGAATATCTGAATAGAACAACAAAAGGTGGATAAATGTAGCCTATTGGCTTTCTATCTTCTACCTTTCCTTCTACGATAGCTGATAAGCTGAGGTAGTCGAATATTTCAGTGCAGTAACGCCAAACATTGACTGAACCGTATTTCCTTCTGCATTCGTCATAAAATCCATACACCTAACAGAAACATCATGCAAATGAGAGTACTACTGTGTTACTTGTATGTCATCATTTCCTATTTAATAAGCAAAGTGAAGTATTATATGATTCTAAAAATGTAATTATCTATCAAATTGTGCACACATGTATACATTGTAGGCTTGCATAATTTCTCCTTCAAAGTACACAGTATTAAAAGATATTACTACAGCACAAAATACATTTAATTATTTAATTATAAAAATTGCTTTATCTTTAATGTATATCCATCCTTAAGGATGGAAATACTGAATTAAGGATGACTTTATGCTGCTCATTTCAGCTGCAATTTGCATCGTGGTTGGATATTTGGGGGGGGGGGGGGGGGGGGGGGGGGGGGATATTGGCTTTCGTCTAAAGAGCGCTAGCTATCTAATTAGTCGTGATATGTAATTCCAAAGCAAAACCACTGTTTAGGCTTTGTTTCAACGTTCGTTCACAACAAAGCTTAAACAATGGTGGAATAAAAAAGCATATCACAACTAATTAGATAGCGCTGTTTAGACGAAAGCAAATATCCAGCATGATACAAATTGAACTTGATACGAGCAGGGTAAAGTCATCCTTAATTCAGGATTTGCATCCTTAATTAAGGATGGAAATAGATTAATACTGATGGTCATGTAAACACTGCTCCTATACATGTATATACCATATCCATTACAAGTACACACATGTACATGTACATTCAATTGACAGTAAAACCCTTAAAAACTGACGACATTTGCATGGCAAGAACAGTGCTAGCACACAATTTCACTTTACCCTGTTACTTCATACAAGATAGTGCCACAAACACACAAGGACTACGGCATCATCCAACTATGGAGCAATAGACAGTTGGAAGATGTTTCATGGATCAATTGGCAAATATGTAGTACAAGAAACAGGTAATATTTTGCCAACATCATCAAATACAAAGCATCAAATGGACAAACAGATAGAAGCCAATAAAGCAAAGTATCGTCTATTAGACCACACCCTTTAAAACCAACTTACATGTATAGATAATTCAATAGTGTACATGTACCTGTGTTATCTGTCTGCTTTCATGATTGCCACGTATTAGAGTGATCCTATCTGGATACCGCACCTACATGTATGCATACATCATTTATTAAGAGATATTGAATGAATCATATAAACTATTATATAGAGTTGCCATTTTGTTGGAACCATAATTTGCATGGATTGTTAGCCAAACCCCAATCTTATCTTCCTAAACTTACCTTAAGTGCAAGTAAAAGAAGAAAAGTCTCTACACTATAAAATCCTCTGTCAACAAAGTCGCCAAGGAATAGATAGTTTGTTTCTGGAACATCGCCTCCAACCTGGGAATTGAAGGTTCTATTTATTACCTACACAACGAGGTACACATTTTACCTTGAACAATTCTTTTAGATCATAGAATTGACCATGAATGTCACCGCAAATCTGCATTATATACTACCAATGAAGAACTAATTCGACAAACAACACCTTCCCCCTTACTGTGACAGGTGGATCTACTCTTTGGACATTGCTTTCTTCAATAAGGATCTCTCTGAAAGCAATAAAATTTAATGATGATCTACATGAACAATGCACAAACATGCAAAGTGTATGCTGAGTCATGGTTTTAATAACAATAATGGTAGTGGAAGAATATTATGCTTGGGACTGAAGCCATGGAGTCACTGTCACATCTGGCCTCTCGAGAACCTAGCAACTAGCTCCAACAAGGCCAAGCAGTTGTCCTTGCTGATCTTTATTAAAGAAAATCCAACAGCTATCCTCTCTCTTCTGACATTGAGTTTTATGTGTGTCTTTTACATTAAAATGGGATGCTGATGTTTGTATATACATGTAATGTATTTGTGTACCACTAAAAAAGATGGTAATAATGATAAGGATTATTACCTAGCTTTGGCACATAAAACCTTTACTTCACTCTCCTTGATAATTTCACACCGCCGTAACTGTTCTATTTGCCTTTTAAGTCACAAATAGATGGTGAGATATACGATAACATCAAAAGCTGTTACCTGTCAAGATCTGAAAACGTTGTCATTTCTTTCAGTTTGGTATAGGCCTAGGACGCAAGTAATTTCATAAGTTCAAACAAAATATGTACTGCATTACCAGAAAATAAATTCCACCGTATAGAAAACATCAATATCACCTTACAAACACATTTATCAACTCAATTGCATGTTACAATAAATCGTTGTGTTACAGTTGTGTGTACAGTACTAAAATCCAACAAGCACAACGACAAAGAGGATTTATAAAAACTTCATAAACAGGTCCTCCTTCCCAAACCCTTATCACGAGGGTTGGAACCTTTCTCACCTTAAAAAAACGCCAAAGTAACAAAAAGGCACACTTGTCGCGTGAGCGCGTTTCAATTGCCTTTGAAAATATACATCACGTGAACTTGTTTATCGTCGGGGGCCCCAATTTGGTCTCGGAGGGCTGTTTTATAGGCCTCAAAAGAACACAATGGAATTGGGTGCGTCGCAGTATGAAGTTCGATACGTAAATAGAACTGTAGACTGGTTTAGTTGTAGTTTTACCTATCGTAGAACATCCTGTATCCACATTCTAGTTAGTATTTCCTGTTGTATTCACTCGAGTAATTGTATCACTTCTCGCTTCATCTGGGATGCTTAATCCGCCAGACGATCTTCTGGAGGATCTCCAACAGGCACTTCCACCGGAGGCACAAGCTCATACCTCGCCCAATGCGGCACAATGGCAAAGCGCTACACGGGCTTCAGCTGAAATGACCGTTGCGACGTCTCCATCTCAAACTCAGGTAAAAGAATTCAACTAACCATGCATTACGTGAGCTTTTCCTCGTCCAAAACATAAAAAAAGCAATTTGACGAAGCCCAATACAGTGAAGTGCGAAGGGGACCAATCTACACTCCTAAATCACCCCCAACTCCGGTTTCACCACCCCCTACCAAACCACCCAGGACAGCTCCACCAACATCCGAAGGGCTTTCGGAGCTTGACAGCTTGCTTGCAATGCTTGGTGATACGCAAACAACCATTCAAGGTAATCATAAAACTTAAAAAGTGCATGTAATGCTGAAGTTTCTGGTTGCAAAATCGTACTTAGATCCAATCTAATTCATTTTGGTTTGCATTACTGCCAATTGCAAATCACGTTTATTGCCTTATAAAGTCAAATGTACAATGGATTCCTCATTGCGGTTTCTTTGTGGGCGTTTATTAGCAGATTGGATTTTGTGGTTATAAGAATGTGTAGAAAGACATCTGTGCTTTATCCACCTACCAGTATTTATGCCCAAATTTGGTCCTTCCCACCTAAGTTCTGTTTTGTTTCATGAGTTTCTATGAACTTAATCATAGATAGACCGTTCGCTGTTAAACCATGTGTTTTAACATTTTAAAAAATAGTTTGTTCCTATACCTCATCGCACGAGCTTTGACTGATTCGAACTAATCTAAAGCATGAGTGTCGCCATTTTACGTTGTCAGAAGAGGTATAAGCCCGGATTTGGCACTCGAAACTAACGTGTCTCTAATACTAGGTACCTACTTTTGCCTACATTTAGTTGTCCGCGCCACAAAACAACAAACAAGACATAGTAATCTTCTAGATAGTGCAGCTGTACACTGTAGCTTTTTTCCAAGCTTCAACTTAACAAACAACACTGCGCCTTCACCAGCGTACGAAGTTATATAAAAACAAGAGTAACGAAAAGCAAAGGTGAAAAAACAACTTCTGGCGCTCCAAGTTAATGAGATTTGCAGCTGAAGTATAGTTTTTAATATGCCTTTATATAGAGGTATAGAATCGCAGTGGAATAATGTTAAACGGGTTTAACACTTTGTTAAACCAGTTTAACATCGGACAATCTATGTATGATTAACAAAATATAATTATGTACGCATATGTGCATGTTAGTGCTCACAATTAGTTGTTGTGTTTCAACAGGCAGTAATTTTGCATTTTCATGTACAAATTCATTCTAATATCACCAGTGATAAATAGAGCGATCAAATTCAAATCGGATCACCAACTAGGGACAGTAATATGATAGTGCCATTTAGAGTGTCCATAGGTGTACACTACTTTCTAGAAAAAGGTTGGACAGGAGCAGCCAAGGGATACATGTATTCCACCAAATGCACTTTCAACACACACCAATTTGATTCTTCATTGAAATCAAAGTATTCCTGTTGGAATGTCACAAATATTGATCATCAGCCTTGCAGTTGGTAAACACTGTTGGCAATGCCTGAATGTACAATAAGTGAACTTCAAAGATATACTTCTATTTTGTACTGTGTGCCAACAGGACAAAAAGAATGGCATTTTCCACAGTTATTGTAGGGTTATAATTATGCAGCTTTTGTTGTGACAGTCTGAATGGGATTTGAGAGCATGCAATTCTACAGCCTCAATTGTACATGTAGTAGTCAATGAGGCTTATTGTTTTAAAACTCTTTTTGTAAACTGTTAATAAGTGCTGTCCAAATCATAAGTGGCTGTTTTTATTTATTTCAGTACTTTTCAAATCTGAAACTTTGATTTGTAGTTTGTTTTGAAGATAGTAAATGGTTTTTGATAGAAGACAAAAGGGAGGGGTAAACAACAACCCCATTCTACAGCCTCAATTGTACATGTCTCACATAAAAGAACTTATTCACCCATTGCCATTCTATACATGTGATACCCGGGTACAAACATAGAACTCTACTTCGTTATTCTAAAGTCTCCCATGTTTTGGCTTGAAACCGTGTTACTTAAAAAAAAAAAAAATCTGCTTGAAAATACAACACAAAACTTTTGTAGCAAGAAATAAACCGGTGTTGTTTATTGTTATCGCTGTGGGTAGGCTTGAATTTTCTAAATCCAGTCAAGCTTTCACTTGTTTTTCTGACCTGAGCATTAAATACCACCAATCATAGTAAGGGTAAAGAATGGTCAGTACGGCCAGAGCTCTCTGTAAGCTACAAAATTAAAATTTGCTTTGCTGTCATATACATTTCTTTGATTGCACAAAACCTGTCTTTAACCATTCCTAGCCAACAAACCAGTGAAAATTGGCTGCCTATAGTTTCTAAATCATTACTGCTTGATAAAAAAATCTGTTTTGAAAATAATGGATCTTTTATGCTGTTTCTTCTCTCCTAATTAATAATTTTAGAAAAGCCACCTCATGATACTGGGAGCAGTCGTCCTACTATTTCAGCTTTTGTGGATGAGCTTACTCAGTTAGAGGACCAAGTCAGCAACAAGGGCAATCCATCAAAGCTCCCAACTAACAGTATTCCTGTTGCATCTGCAATCACTGCATCCTCTGCAACAAAAGAACTTGACGATCTGATGGCAAACTTGTCGAAATTTGAACCTTCCTCTTTGTCTGTGCAAGACGATGGGTCTGCGAAGGCTTCAAAGGGTGCGCAACCTAAGGCAAGGTCTGCACTTGAAAGTTTAAATTCCATGCTGGGATCACTAGAAGAGGACATGTCAAAGAGACATGGAGTCAGTACAGCTGCTAAAGGCACGTGTGCTGCTTGCAACAAAGTCATTTTGGGAAAAGTGATTAGTGCTCTAAACAAGCAGTGGCATCCTGAGCATTTCACTTGTGCTTCATGTGACGCAGAACTAGGCCACATCACATACTATGAAAGCAATGGACGACCCTATTGTGAAAAGGATTACAACGAGCTTTTTGCTCCTCGCTGTGCCTATTGCAATGGGCCAATTCTAGAGGTAAATAATACTTATTGTTGGTTTCAATGCTTTACATAATCTGAAATCAAAACCATCTACCCTTTACATGTAAATTCGATTAATTTGGTTCCCAACCATTTATTATAATTTAAAAATACTTCTGTGATGCATCTTTTATTATTTAGAAAGTGATGCGTGCACTGGACAGAACATGGCACCCTGAGCACTTCTTTTGTACCCTTTGCGGTAAACATTTTGGAACTGAAGGGTTCCATGAGAAAGATGGGAAGGCCTTTTGCCGTGAATGCTATTATGAGAAGTTTGCTCCGCGCTGCAAACGCTGTGAAAAAGCTATAATGGAAGGTTTTATCACGGCACTTAATGCACAATGGCATCCAGACTGCTTTACTTGCAAGGTAAGAGGCTTGATTTTGAGATGTTAATATTACTATTTCATCTTCTCCATCAAGGTTTGCAATGTGCCATTTCCCCGTGGCAACTATTTTGACCATGAAGGGGAACCACACTGTGAGATTCACTACCATGCAGCACGAGGAACACTCTGTGCAAGTTGCCAGAAACCAGTAGTGGGGAAATGTGTCTCTGCAATGGGCAAGAAATTTCACCCTGAGCATTTTACATGTGCTTTCTGCCTCAAACTCCTTAACAAGGGTACCTTCAAGGAACATCGGAGCAATCCATACTGTCAAGCCTGTTACATTAAACTGTTTGGTTAAGTAATCAGACGGGAGCAGTATTCATAGGCCTAGAAAGTTTGAAACTTATATTGTGCAGATAGGTATGTGTACATGTATCATGTAAATATTTGAGGTGTTCCTGTTGATTCTTTTTTTGTACGTGTGAATAAAGAAGAACATGGAATATAAGAAAAATAATACAACAAAGAGATAAATGTTGTCAGTTTAGGGTTCCCCTGCAATTTGGTGCACCACATAGACAAGGAATCTTTTCTTCTTCAATTGGAAATTTGTAATCATATGTTATTTCTTCTCCCATGGCTATGTCTCTTTTGGAATATATGATGATCTTTTTCTGTAAGCCAAAACTGATTACTTTAGCATAACAGTTGGGCTGGAGGGAAAGAAAAGAAAAATCATATAATATTGCACCAAGTTTTTTTTGCATACATCACAGCAGTGATTAATAAAGCGAGCCAAGTTGCCATTTCTTGTAGCATCAATGATATAATCATGATCCACTCTGAACAAGTAACTGCTGCCAATTCCAGCAGCTTCATATCGTCTCTCACGTTCATCAGCTACAGTCTGGCGGACAACCTCTCCAATGTACTCAATAACCATCTCATCTGCAGCAATATTCTCCATTGCAAAGAGTCCCCAGTTATGAATGGTAGACTTGGCAAATTTGATAAGCTTCTTTCTTGCCTATGAAGAAATGGAGTGTCAGATGTCAAATTTTCCATACTAACTACAGGAAATAACCACCTTGAGTTGGTTATATTTTGCCAAGTCATTTGATATATCTCCACTATACACAGATGCCAAACGTCTTTGGTTTGCTCTGTTCACTCTTCCACTGCCTGTTGTTTTCTTGATGATAAATAAACAGATCACTTATAAAATAAATAAATTATGCCAACCTACTTGTTTGCTGGAACCCCCTGCAACCTTCACTCTGTGATGAGGTAAGTATTTTAGCTTTTCTTGAACATCAATTTTGTAGTAGCCTTCAGACCTAGCACAACCTGTGCTGTGGTCAACACGCCGTCTCTTCAAAGGAATGTTTGTAGAATTTAGGCACAGTTAAGAAAATATGAAATACAAACCATAACATACAAAGTATACAATAGGTTAAGAGGATATCATGAGGATAGTGAGACCAGTGAACATCTGTGACTATGTCTTCATTCTCATTCTTAAGTTCACTTAGGGCAAGTCTAAACATCTGTACTTCCTCCCAGTCCAGTCCTCTTTTGAATATATCAGATGCCACACTTTGTTCTTCATCAGGTGAACGCCGCTTGAATACTGCCTTTGATGGTGTTACTGTAGTTCTAACAGCATCTGGTACTCTTTGAGAGACTGCTTGTGATGAAAAGTCTGACTCCATACTCAACACCATTTCAGTGCCCTTCTCCAACTTATGGGAACCTTCCTTCACAGGCTTTACATCTACTGCGCTTTGATGTAATTCAGTACTGCTAGAGAGTGAGTGTTGAATGTGTAATTCACCATAATCAGAGTCCTCATTTTCATAATCACTCCCAGTCGATTCTGCACTGCTAAACTCATCTCCACTACTGACATCTGACAGGGTGGCAATGTAAGATTCCTGCCGTGGTTGTACTGTTGCTTTATCCCCTACAATGGAAAAGAAACTTATTTCTAACAAGTATAGTGGTAGATCAACAGCAACACCATTTGGGTATGTGATAGGTGTATCCTTTTGTTACATATTATGTCAAATACATTTTTTTGGACGTACCTTGATCATTAAAAATTCGCCGTCTTGTTATAACAGAAAGGTTTTGATCCCTTCTATGGCCAATACGATTAACAAGTGGAATCTTAAAATTAAGTAACCTCTTCCTAGGAGTCTGCGAAGAAGCAGTATCTGATGATGTAGCTACATCTTGACCCAGCTTGAGGCCAGGCAACATGCGACGATATGGTTCGGGTGGTTTCACTGGTTGTTGTTCAGCATTCTCTGTTCTCTGCACTCGTCTCTATAATAAAAGTACAAAAATACCACTGAGTGCACTTCTCTGTAATAAATCTCAACAGGCACTAAACATGTTAGCATGGCCAGGCCATACTTTATAAAGGCTTCACACAATGCTGCTTGCACATTTACCTCTTTATCCCAAAACACATCCAGTACACTGAATGCTGAAGCTTCAACGAGTTTTTTCTGAACATCATTAAATAGAATTGTTTTAAGCTGTTCAAGTGCCTTGACCAGCACCTCTAGGCTAATAGCTTCTTTGGTGTTCTTCATCACAGTTTTATCCAATTTAGAGCTCAAGTGTGATAAGTGTAATGTATCAGGAGTGTTAGGGGGTTCACCCTGTACTGTTTCAGAAGAAAGTGATGGCAATGGTGGAATAAAGTGTACTGATGGAGAATTAAGCTGCAGAGATGAAAAATAAACATTATCCTCACGAAGACAAGGAGGAAACAAAACATGATGCAGTGAGGGTTGTGTGATATTCAGCGCAAAAGCTCCTGTTGGTTTGACATTTAGCTCTATCTGAGCAGCTTCATCATCGGAACAGACTTCCATGTCATCACCACCAGCTACAGACTCACCATCAGATATACTTTCCAACTGTAATGGCTCAAAATCACCTTTGTATACCATTATAGGAGAATCATCTCCTGATATTTCTTCAACTTCAAGTTCATAATTAGCTGACGGAAAATGTGGAGAATGAGGTGCACAACTTTGAGCAACATTGGAAACAGAGTTGCTTTTCAAAAGAGTTTGCAAACCCAGTGACGGATCATACCTTGCATGATCTACCAACCTTAGCTCAGGTGATTTAGATGGCGAAAGGGACACAAAAGTTGAAGTTGGCTGACATTGTTCACCTTCATGATCTTCATCAGAACTAATATTCTCTATAACAGTGTGAGGGTCTCCTGCAGGTAAAGGTGGAGGTGGGAGTGGTGGCACAGTCTGCTCAGTAGGTGGAAGTGGTGGAGCAATTTCCAAAGGAGGAAGAGGAGGAAAACTTGCATTAGGTCTGCATACTTCTAAAGGGCTTTGAGGTAGCTGACTCTTTAAATCAATGGCAGGTGAAGCAAAAAAATGTAAGTCACGTGGTGATGGAGTACTGGCATTCAAAACTGAAAATGGATACAACTTCAGTGATGGAGATAGTGAGGTGGATACACCAGTAGCGATCACTGAGCTTAACGGAAGAGACTGTTCTCCTTCAGACTCACTGTGCTCTGGACCACTTTCTGAAACAGAGCTTCTTCTTAGTGCACTATCATCAAGGTCATCTGCCAACTCATCCTTCATCTCCTTATCTTGCAGGAACTTCAAAACAGGCTCTAAATATCGTCCTAAATGCTCTCCTATTGATTATAAAAAAGGGGGCATGAGGACCCAGTATCAATAAAATAGCGCATCCCATTAAAAGTACGAATATGTGCTCATTATATGTAAGGAGTGCTGTGTATTATCCCAACCATATCAAGTGCACTTTTTGATATATTGAAAATCAACTGTGGATATTTAATTATGAACACATCACCATGTAATTCATAAATAATAAATGGGTGTGGAAGCCATTATCTATATCTACATGATAAGACAATCATGACACATCAGGATTACCCACGTATTCAGCTCAAACACCACAATACAATAAAACCTAAAACTACACAAATGACTTAAACTAAGGCAATATACATTGTTGTAATTACTAGTCATGGACAAATACAAGTACATTATCATAATAAAAACCTTGGTCATCCAATTCTGCTCGTAGGTAGCAACCACCAACAATCACACCATCAAGTTTCTCCACTGCCTTTTTCCCACTTCCACAATAACAGAAACATATAGTGACTGCACCAAGAAACGCCTTCGTCTTTGGGTGGCGATGAAATTTTATAGACTGTACTGGTGCAACTGCTGAGCAAAGATCCTTCAGGTGAGACATTTTCACACTCTCATTCAGTCCGATAACAAATACATCCCTTTCTGGCGGAGGGCCAATCCAATACTTGTCGTACTGTATGAAAAGTTAGAAACTAAACAATTTTAAATAGTGAAAAAGAAATAGTAACACGATGTCCTTACACACCTTGAACCGTGGCACCTTCATATCCAGTGTTTTTCCAGTGACCCCAAGCACAGTTTTCTGTGCTCGAGGATCCTCTGGTTCTGGTGCAACTGGTACCTGAATTTAGAAAGACACATGTAAAATGTAGGTGGGAAATTGTGTAAACTGAATCATCATCATTAAGCATGCTATGAGTCTCCATGTGCCAAAAGCTTTATATTCTTATCAAAACAAGGATGATATGAATGCGGACAGCAGCCTAATTTTAGCTGAATGCCATTTGTAGAGCAGTATATATATATATATATACCAAGTGGAAGTATGGTCATCATAAGGTCCATTTAGATGTAATGATAACTAACACCTTCAACTGCTTGCAACTTGCACAACCATGTAGCAAGTTCAAAATATTGACTACGATTTAAGAGTATTATATTACTGACTATACAGCTGCTTGCTACCTTGTGATTCACCAGCATGCCCTCTGGTGCATATGCATCACTGAGTGTATATTATCTTAAATGTGTCCGACTTTGGTACGGCAAACGAAAAGCGTACAGAAGAATGGTACTGGTAGGTTGTTGTAGTCATAGTGCAGTGACGTAAAAGACGCTGCAAGAACGCAAAAGGAAAATATTCCACCTGAAGATTCTTGCAGTATCGGAACTAATTCGCTACGCCCTCATTCGCCAACTGCACTGATTACACAACATATGCGAAATACTGGAAATGATTGCAGCATTATTTTCGTTCCAATTAGAGAGCAGCATCGACTTACCCCTTCGCCTGCTTTTCCATTGATTCTATAGATCTTCTTAGCACCTTTCTTCAGTTCAGGGTCTGATAGCAGCTTATAGTTGTTCCTCTTCTTCAACTGTAAATCACTGGCTGCCATGTACCCTATTCTAATTGCAACGACAGACAGATGTGCTGGTAGACCGTAAGATTTAAAGTTCGGATTTCATATCACATCGAGAAGCACCATAGCCACTTTGAATCACAGCTTGCGTACGCGCTATAGTATTGTTGGGGTGGAGCACACAAGCTGCATAATGAGTGCCACCTCGTTCCCAAGTAATTTGCCGCTCTAAACTGTTCCAATTATTTACGCGACGTTTCATCATGGTTTCATAGACCAAAAATAAGCTTTACTGGAGACCAAATTGGTGTGCAAAAATTACATATCAATGATCACATATGTTCTGGACTGATAAAACAATTCCAACCGAATCACTAGTATTAAAAAATACCGGGTACGAGTACCCCCTGTAGCGGTAAGTGATTAATTAAATGCGGCAGTATCAATTTCATCAAACTTCATGCAGCTGGGCGTTTCTATTTATTGACTATGGACAACGACAAGTGTTTACGTCCGATACATCAAGCTTACTAGTATTGGTTACGTACCCAGATGAGTGTAAACATATTTATGAAAAACATTCTTAACATATCTTCAAAGTTATATTGAATTGAATCAATTTCACTGTTTCATATATATATCTACATCGCTACAGCATGCAAGCCTTTTATAACCTACAATAAATCAACTAGGGTGAATGATCTTGTGACGATTGCTCTGGCAATTGATTTAGTCAGAGACAGGTTCAGTCGGCTGTACAGATCGAAAATCATCTTTGACTTGCTGCTTGAAGTGTGAACAGCCAGTCGTGTGGCAAGAAGTGTGACACACATCTGGGCTTCTCTGCCCCATGCACCATTGGTTGTGTGCTTCCTGTCATACCAGCTTCTTTAAAATGTTTGCATTGATTAGTGAAATGACAGCCAGGTCCATAGCTGCAGGCTTGCCATGATCCCGGCCCAGTCAAAATTTAAGATGTCTGCTGGCCGGGAGTGAGAACGATCCTGGCTGAGACCAGAACCAGCTTCAACTTGAACATGAATGTGCCCGGTGGACTGACTCAACCAGAATGTCCCTTAGCTTGTTAAGCCTTAGAACAGCATCACCACCATGCACATTTGCAGGTTGCCGCACGATGGCCAAGGGGGTCAAGGGCGCTATCAGGGCAGAGAGCACAGTTGGAGCCATGAGCAGTCTCTATACCAAGCCACCATTTCAAAGCAGTCCAACACTCATCAGGATCCAAGTGCAAACCCAAGCCAACAGAAGGGATGACAGAAAGCCATGCAGCAGCATGGGGTGCAGACACTGAAAGCAAACGTGCTTAATCAGCCAGCGAAGATTGGTCAAGAAGAAGCTGGAAATCAAAGAGGTCCAGCTTTGTGGACAAAGATCTCTGTCTTGGTTGAAAAGCTACCAGAGATGTCACTGTAATAGCATCACTTGGAGGGACCAGCACATTAAAACGGGCAACTGCTTAAATAAGACGAGAATTGTCCGATGCAGCAAACCCAGAGGAACAGAAAGAGGCAATGAATGCTGCACAAGAATGCTTTGAAAGAGACTGAAGACCCAGACCACCTCTGGATAAGCTGATTTGCACCTGATGCCATACTGAATCTGTAATGCAATATGCATGATGAGAGACAATGCTTAACACATCAGTGTCAAATGGCTGCATGGCCTCGAAGATTATGAAAACATCATATGTTTATTTTATGTTCTAGAATACGTAATATATTATTGTAGGCTGGTGATCATGGTCATGTAAACACTTCTCGTGGTCCACCTCTGGCTTTGAGGACTAGGCAGTTTCATATGGCTTCATTAGGCTAATGCATCACATAAATGTATCCTCTTTACATGAGTTGTGCTCAGCTAAGTGCTTGCATCAAAATCATCAATGAAATTCAATCACTTTGTATGGTCATTTTCTTCTATCAGTCTATGCTTTTGCCCCAGGTGCTTGTGATGTGGTACAATAGTTATCACACAAACATGAATTTGATTGATACTATTAGATTAATTTTTTTTCAATGTTAAATTTTTTTTCAAATGAACAGCCAATTAAATTAATAAAAACATGAAATACATACAATTAGATGATAAGTAATTAAAAAGAGAAATAATAAGACAATAAATTTAATCCATGAATGAGGCCAGAGGAGCACCATCTTCAAACCCCAGCCCACTTCTCCATTTGGTGCGGGATCCTCTAAGACAGAGGCTCACTGCTCGAACCCCTGCAAAAGCAAGCCGTGATCTGACATAGCTGCTGCTATTAGATTAATCGGTAATTAATAGAACAAATAACACATTCCTTGCGTAATATTCATTACAAAATTGTTCACACTATTACTCTACATCTCACGCAAATGTCCCAATTTTGTCACTACACGACAAAAGCAAAGCAATAATCAATATTAAAGTTGTACAATTAATATTTTGAATTGAGCAGTGACTCCTTTGATCCAGATAAAGCAGCATTGAGCTCTATGCTTCCAGCTGCATATCCAGAGACTACTTTGAGTCTGGAAACAAATATGACAGCATGCAGACATTCCTTCCCCCAAAGGCGACCTAACCAGCTCTGTAGCTGGGCCAGGTGGTATGAGACTCCTCTACAGCCTTACTGCAGTTAAAAACCTTATCCTTTCTGGAAACACTCCTGCCATAGTTCATGAATCCCTTTTTATTCAGTGCATCTTCAGTCCCTGAAGAAAAGAGATGGCGGCAACTGATTGGCTAGCATGGCAATTATGGTGCACATGGGCACTTCACTTTCCAGTTCGACTAGTACGGTGCAGAAGCTGATGCCCACACTGCTAGACTTTACCTTGCTAACCTGGATCCATGTCATCCTCAAGCTAGACTTCGAGAATAGATTTAACAAGGAGGGATAAAATGCTTGACGCAGCTAAGCTACACCTCAGAGCTGCTCCCCCTGCTATTCAACCCCTTTTCCCCTCTATTTTAATGACACATCATCGGCCCTGCAGAATGGGTACAACAGGGTGAGCCTCTTGGTCCATTGTCATTTTGCCTTTATCTTTTTTTAATTACTAAACTCAATGATGTGACCTTGGAATGCAATGAGGTGGATATGTGTGACAAAAAGATGATTGAAAAGGAAAGCCATTTAACTATCAAAAGTCAGAACTCATCTGTGCAGCTCAAGCTCTATTGCACCTGGCTGCTGACTGTGTAGGGTCAGTCCCAACAACACTACCTTGCCTAGATCACCAATTGGTTTATCTGTTGATGAAGCATTACTTAATAAAAATGGAAGCTCTTAGGTAAATGAAATCTTGCCTCTGCCTATTGAGCAGCCATGATGTCTTGACCCTACTCCCGCCACTCACTCACCATCCATAAGATTCTGTGCATGTAGAGGATAGCTCCTGGTTTCTTATCTCCAAGATTCGCATGTTCTGAATACCAATCTTTCTTGTGAGTCAGCTTGGTCTGCTTGTCAGTTTTGGTGGTATTGGGGTTCGTGGCTTGCACTTTCTACCTTCTTAGCCTCAGCTGATGGTTCCTATGACCTCATAGACCAAATTCTGCCTGTTTAACTATCTGGCATTCCACACTTAGCTGTTGATGCCATTGTTATTCAGTGGAGCAGACAAAGGACCAACCTGTGCTTACAACCATGCATCCTCTCAGCAGGCCATGACAGATGACTAACAGCCATCTCATTCCTACTCCAGCAGGGCAATGCTGCCTCTGTATTGGGCATCTCAAGTTTTATGTGTATATTGATCATGATACTTTTCAATACTATATCATTGACATTTGCTGAAAGTTAGAAAGTATAACACTAATGTTAATTTTGAGTCAAACGTACAAGTTCGGTACAACTACTACATGATGAACATTAAAACAGTATTCACGTCAGAGCACGAAGCTGGTGGAACAGGTCATTCAAAGCACCCAACCCAGCGATTACGATGTAACTAATTCAATTCCCTTTTAATGTCCTTCGTAACCTTGTCCATTTTTGTACCAGCTTTTGCCATTTTCTTATCTACGCGATCAATTTGTGCAGCGGAGTCATCTAATTGTTCAGACATAAGCTCACCAATCCCACGAATTTGGTACAAAGCTTTGGACATCTCCTCTAAATTCCGATCAACAACTGCATCACCAGTACTGGCACTGCTACTGGCACTTTGAAAAGATGGAGAACTGGACTTTTGTTTTGGTTCGTTACTCAGAACTTTTTTGGTGCGCTTTACACTGGTTTCATCATCAGATTTCGTACTCGAACGGTTGAATAATGAATGAAATGGAGACTTGATAACGTTCATCAATCGCCTGCTGTGATCCAGATCGTGGTTCATTTTATCAAGATTCGTTTCTGTACGCTCTAGCGATTCAGCCTGTCGCTCTAATTCCTCAGTAGTCTCGACACCCATGCGAAGTGTTTCATTAAGGACTTGCAAAGAGCGCGTAGTGCTCTCCTGAATCTTTTTTTGCTCTATCTGTACAAACTCATCTTCTGGTGAGCTGGCCATTTCATAAGTTTATTACTCACGTGATAATAATTGCAATAAATACACCGGTGCCATGACAGCCGTCCTACGTTGTAATGTAATAGGTCCCGAAGGCTCGGGAAAGACCACACTTTTGAAGAGATTGAAGCATTCTAATGAAAAATGCACTGTTTATACAACCATCCCAACTGTTGGAACGTATGTAGACGAGATATGGTTGGGAAGAAAGATCAAATGTGTGTTGCGTGAGTTCGGAGGTTGCATGGCTCCGATTTGGGGGACAGCGTATGAAGACTGTCACATGATTATATATGTTGTCGATGCATCGAATGCCGCTCAGCTGTCTACAGCAACAGTGCTTTTGATGGAAGGTCTCAAAGATGAAAAGCTCGCCGATAAGCCAGTGCTGGTGTTGTTTAACAAGACCGATATTGCGTGGTGTTCTCTTTTGGAGATGAAATGGGCGATGAGACTTGAAGACTTGACAACAAACTACAAACTTTCAGTAGTTGATGGTAGTTACAAAACAAATGAAGGACTCGACAGAATATTTGACTGGCTAGTGGTTAATAGTGAAAGTATTGACTACAAAAACAAATGAAATTATGCTGTAGAATGTTATTATATGATATAATACAGACTTACCTTTCAGGGTGTGCGTGCAGTTGGACAATTAACAAGCCCACGCTCTGGTTTTACATGTTTATGTGTGATACAAGCATGCTTATGCTAACGCAATTGCATTGGAATAGTATATCCCATGCCCTAAAGAGTATTAAAATTAGGGAAAAACTTCACTTCAACATTGCAGATAAGAAAGCTCTCTATCAGTGCGTGGATTATATAATAGTAGATTTAATCATGGTCATATAATTAGAAGTGTTTTCCAGTTTGAGATACATATACTATTACTAATCCTGATTTTAAATAAACTAAACCACTACCCTAGATGTTCATGAACATAGAATAAAAGTGATTTCCAGTTTGGAATATTCATAATAAATACACTATTACTAATATCCAGATTTAATATAGTATGACTATTTAGCTTGTTCCTGGTTTTTAATATAAATTATGTTAAACCACAAAAGTGATTTCCAGTTTGGAATATACTATTACAAATATATTAAAGACTAAAGCACTACGTTGTAGTACAACTAGATGCATAGTATGTTCTGATATTTATGTCCAAAGTTTAAAAACCATAATTTTAAGTGATTTCCGTTTACTATTACGAGTTCAATAAATTATGATAAGCCATGTTGGATAAAGCTTGCCTTGTTTGGGTATCTGCAGTCCTTCCTCAAGACCGTTAATAACAGAATTTTGAGTCGTGGGATAATTGTGGAAACAAAGGTTGATTATGCTTCTAGAATTGTGCAAAAATTTATAAATTCAAAAGTAGAGTAATCAATTAGGCAACAAGTAGGATTCACATGTGGTACAAATATAGTCACCAATAATTGTGTCATCAGTGTCAATTGATGACACTAAGATTCTGGAAACGACTGATGAGCATCCCATGTGCTTCTCAAAATGGAAAAGTGATTGTCCAGCCATTAGATAATGATATCCATGTGATTGCATACCTTTGGAGAACAAAAATTAACATGAAAAAACAAAAAGTATCTACCTGTATGTACACTTACTGTGCAGTTCATTATGATATTTTGAATTCCCAAAGTATCTTCCAGACTGAACACAGGTTTACCACAGCATAAACTACTGATATAATGAAAGACTTATAAAATGGTGATCTGTTTGAAATTCTTAATTACCTGTGATAAGCACAACATTCCTCTAGCTGTTTCCGAATATAAGAAAGTGTAACACCATCCTGCTATGATGAACACCACACAAAGTTATAGGTTAATTTTAATGAACATACACAACCTTATTATAATGTCTACAATGTAACATAATTTAAGTATTAACTATCTTGGTATGTCCTGCTAAGGATTGCCCTGATATTTGCCCCAACATGGGTCAGGTTCAGTCTCCCATATAGAGCTGCAATGGCTGGACGTTTGGGCAGCTAAGTTGTGGCTAATCAGGAAGAAAGCTTAGATAGTACCCACTTTGTTTCTATACCCCAGCAACCATACATCTCCACTGCATATGGGATGGACATCCAACCCAGTTCAGCACATTTGGCATCGTTGGATCTATGCTTGTGTTCCTTGGCTGTATATATATATTTTTTCAGGAGGCTTGGTTCCAAGACCTCTTTTCTTTATCCCTGGATTTGGGTATTGATTATTATGGTTTGTGGATACCAAACTGTTGTTTAAACCATCCTTACATACACATGTACATGCATGTTTTTAGGGAGTACCATGTCTTTTATATATGCAACACAAATGTAGTTTCTGATATAATATGAACCTTATAACTTAATAAAACTATCTCAATCACGTGGTTCAACTGGATTCAATAAAACTCTTAATAACTGCAAATATAACTGTAGCATGAGAATTAGCTCATATTACTGAATTGAGCAGGTACATCTAGGAATGCCTATTTAGGCATTCCTATCATGCATTTTAAACTGCATCAATTGATTCTCTTTCTCGAGTTCCTCATACACACACATATACGAGTGTACACACACAGAATAAAATGATAATGTAACTCACTGCAGTGTCCAGACGTACACCACATGAACAGAATATGATGTGCTTATTTTGATGCAATATATCCCTTCAATTCATAAAGAAATACATATATAATGAATATTAACAAGAGTACATACAAATCATACTTTTGACAAACCGGACATATAACATCTGAAGTAGTAAGGCATTCAATTGCAGCACACAAAGCTTCTTCACTAAGTTTGGTGTTTTGCTCATGCTGAGCAAGAATTCTCTGCTCTGAATATAATTTATGTGGAAATGTAGTGCATTAATAAATATATCAATCATATGCATACAAAGCTACATGCAAACTGAATTATTTGGGACAATGACATCAATGAGCAACAAAGTATTGCTATGAATAAAATAACTATTCAGCAAAAGCAAATAATCATAGAAATGTGGATCTTGTACACATTTGGAGATGACTGTAATAAGTTTAGATCTTCAAGAATGTTAGATTCTTGATAAAACAGAATTCTTCAAGACCGTTATGTGAATTACAATTCATAAACAGTCATTGCTTGCACGAAATAATACTACATCACAAACAAGGTCAAACAATGTCAGATACGTAACCCATTTACTAACTGATACTTGAGCATACTGAGAACAGTAATCAATCATAAGTATGTAGAAGACAACTTTAGCTTGCATGTAGGGTGATAATAACCATCGCACTACCTTCCAAAATAAGTTCTTGAGTTAGCTCTTCCACAATGCTCAAAACATATTCAACATCACAGCCATCTGAGGACTATTTAAAGGTAAATGTATTGTTCATTTTCCATCCTGCTAAACTCACATCAAAGTCGTCTTCCTTTAAGGACTTCTTTTCTTCACAAATAGAGTCTAGAAAGCAAACCCCAGAGAGATTTAAGGTCAACGTTGGCAAAATAACACGGTGACATGCCAATATTGTTTGCTTACGTTGAGGTGAGGACGATAACTTCTGCAAGGTGCTATTTTCAGCTTGCATCTTTTCCCACTCCTTCATCATAACATCATGAACAAATGAGTTTTCTTTTTCATTACTTTCAGAATGTTGTTGGTTTTGTTTTATACGATGCAGTCGCAGCTCCTCTAGGCATCTCTAATGCAAAGGATATTATTACCTGAAATATTAATCTAACCGCCTGTGCTTATTCAATACGACATATCCAGTAGACCTCGCTAAAGACACCTGTATACAGGCAGAATATGCCATTGCCCAGAAGGTTACTAAGTAAAAACTGCAGGCTACAATAGTTGTAGCGGATGCGGTAATACATATAGGCCTAGTGGAGCCATTACATTAGTATATGTACAGCATATTATACGCACGCCATTGCAAATAAGTTCAATGTTGAAACCATTTATTTTCTAATGCATACTCCTTTAGGATACATGTATAAGCAGACACAATAGTGCTTAGGCGCTATCTGCCAAAAAAAACAAACTATACTAGTACTAGTAAATGTGGTTGTTACCTTTCGCAAGTCGTCTTTCCATGCAAACGTGGTGTGCTTATACAGAGAGTGCCGATATCTTTCCCTCTCTTCTGGCGATTTAGCTAGAAGTGGACGTCTAGATGACATCGTATTATCATGTGTTTAAGACTCGTACCCAGTCGTATAAATATTTATAGTCTGGGTACGAGACTGTATATAATGTTTATGTGATCATTAAATAGAATGTTATTATTGAATGGTAGTATTAATAGTGCAATAGTTCGTCTTTGATATGGCTATTGTTGGGGGTCTGCAGTTTTGGAAGGATTTTAACATTCCCGAATTTCAGGTATCTTTCAAATGTAGATCTTAGTTACATGTGCACAGATGGGCGTCTCAAAATTGGGTGTGGAAAGTTCAAGACGTGACACAAAGAAATAGCATACTAGAGTACTTCCCTGGTTTTTCTCGTGGTGAACGTAATAAAAATTATGCAAGCCATTACCTGCATAGTTACAGAACGAACCGAGAGTACCAGTTTTCCAAGGATTTGAGCTATAAGTTAATTTTATTATTGCAGAGATTTTTGGATTCACAAGCAACTGATATTGCTCAAAGACAAGATGAATCAAACCAGTCAAGAAAGAAACTAGTTGAACTTAGCAGAGAATTTAAGAAGAGTTCATCCGAAGTAAATTTTTTATATACGTGTATCATTTCAATCCACATCATCGCTTAGTAAATATTAATATTTCATTGCAACCATTAGGAACTTCGTCAGAAAATGGCAACACTACTGAAGTCATTTCAAACTGAGATTGATAGCCTTTCAAAGAGAAGTCAAGCAGCTGAATCAGTTTTTCTTCAAGTGTATAGAAAATTGATTGATGTTCCAGGTAAGACTCCTGGTGTTATGTGTGATTTATTTTGTACTATAAATAATATACTTAAAGCTGATTTTATTTTGTCTTAGTGTAGGCATGAATGAATTAGTAAACTGATATCAATCTTGTCATACAAATGGAAGTGAAACATTTATCAGATTTTCTTTGTTGGTTTAAAACCAATTTGAAGGAAATTTACTGTATTGGGCATAGAATAAATCGAACCTAGAGTTCCCAAACCATCTTATTGTCTATCAATCTATCAATCAATCTATCAAATATGTGAAGCAAAAGTGACCTTTGGATTATGAATTTCATTTTTTAAAGCTGTCATGCTTGCGATAGCATATGAACCTGGTTCTTAACTGGTATCATCCTTATGAGTGTCAGAAGTACTTCAAATTTGGAGCACACATGCTGTTATTCAATTTTAGATCGTGGTTTGAATTTTGTTCATACAGAGATATATGTACAGTTTTGAGCATTTACTCACTGACTACATGCAGATATCCAAACAAGTGGTTTGCGCAAGGACGGAAGCATAGCCCTGAACATGTGGCAGGGTTAATACGATACCTATGAAGTAGTTGTTTTTTTTAAAAATGAACTAGTCCTACAATTGGTTCAAAAGTAAACTATATTTCATGCACTTAAATTGAAATTGAATGAATTTTAGAGAAACTAACACATTATCTATTATACCAAAAATATAATTCTTTACATAATAGTCCCAAAAAAAGGACTACAACTGTTTTAGCAGTTATAAGGATACATAATAAGCTGGCAGTAAAAATTCAATATTAAATTATTTAACAGTTTAAAATTGTGAAGAATTATTGTATAATAATTCTTTACTTTCATTATAGAATACAATAATACTTGACATTTTATGGGCATATTGACTGCAGTGGTCAACATTAACGGTTGCCTGCTGGCCCGAAATTTTCATTGGGCCTGTAATATTACTACCCTTTACGAGCAAGTCAAATCCTGCAGTTTACAGGACCCACATGTATTCATTCATTTAACTGTTTAACAAGGAAGTGCTTACACAAACTGTGGTTAAACATCACAACATTACACAGTCAATTTTCAGCACTGTAATAGCATTCCTAATTTACATATCATCAACTTTTGTAATATGCATTGTGTAAAATCACCACGTGCAAAAAATATATATGGTATTGTATATTAATTAATTGCTAATGGCCAGCCAATAACTTGGGCCAGTGGGTCATTCTATGGCAGAACACCCAGAGGGCATGCTATTTTGGCACCACACCTTCCCAGATTTGGTTTATATCTTTCATATATATTTATTATATTAGGGAAAGTACTGATGCCAATTATCACCTTCGTATCTCTATCAGATATTGAGAAAATTGATTTTTAAGTATTTATTACTATTATTACCCTAACATGTTAAAAAATTCGTATCTTTTGAACTGTTGGTCATGGAGTGACATAGAAGGTATCATTGGGAAGCCAAAACCATGGTTCATAACGCCATTGTGCTATATTAGGTTTCAATAAAGTTAATTAACCAATAACGTGGGATGCAATGTTTAGCAGCTTATGGATAAAAAGGGACAAGTTATTCTACAATGGTATTATATTTACGTCATAATTAAGTATAAATATTGGGTTGGCTAATATTATACGTCAAGAACCTAAACATGGGAAGTAGCAGCACTTCATTTAGGTTACATCTAAGACAAAAGCATAATAAAATTCATTGTTTCGACAATGCACCACATAAAAGGATAACAATGTTATACATGTACATGTATTCCTGCAGCAACTTAGGAAAATGGTAAATGTCAGGGGGCCCCTACAAATACATTTTATCCCAAAGACTACGAGCTCTTTAAGCTTTTTTGAGTGATTCACATGAAAGGGTGTATCCTCTTGAACTGGTCAAGCTAGGTGGGTCAATGGTGCAAAGGATATCACTTTCCTCAATCCAGCATGTGTCATCTACTTCAGGGAAAACAAACTTGTTCATAGGGCCAGTGGGGTGCATGAACTTGATAAAAAGGTCTCCAAACTCTTCAGAAATATCATTTACTATACCATACCACACCTTTTTATCATATATGCATGCTACATAGTTTCCTTTGGCCACATCACGGATGTCAATTTGCAATGCCTCTACAATGCTGACTACTCTGGCCTTTGGTCCAGAGGAAACCTCATGCACCGCCAAAGTATTTTTTGGATAGGGGAACATATCTATGATACCTATGAGTGCCTTTGAGGGTGTGGCATTCACTGAACCATTGCTGCAGTGCTGCGTCTACTTCCTGTATAGTTTCATTACTTACAAGGTGAAAATGCACACCATGTATGTTGTCCCTGCAAAATGCAAGCATGTCTTGAGGGGTAAGGATTTGGTTCGAAACGGGTCGCTGAAGACTAGCATTAAGGGTAAGCCATTTTGCTGTTCCACCAATCCCATCACATGCAGTTTTACCATGTGATGTGGCAAAGAAATGCCACTCCGCAAACAATCCTTTATGGTGACACAGGTTAATAATATTATAACGATTTTTATATTGCCCTGCACAACCATCTGAATAGTAGTGTCCTTTTGTAAGGGAAGGATGGGTTACTTTTATGTTATCCAGCGGCGTTTTCTGAAAAGCATAGACAGTAGCTGTTGTGTGAACTCTGGTGTTCACCAACCATGCAATAGCTTTCAACACTAAGCAAGTAGGGGCAACCAAATGTATGTATGGCTTCTTGCTTTGTTGTGCTTACATTACAACCACAATTTTTCATAGCAGCTTGTGTTAAGCAAGTACAAATAAATAACACTACAGTTTGTGAAATTCAATACTTAATAACCCTAGATATAGCCAGTTCAATTTTGATCTGAAAAAAATCTCTGATGATACAGTTTTCTTATGTATTACTTAAAGGTTTTGTCCTTTTAACCTGACATGTGCTGCAAATGAAGAAAATCAATTATGAGTTAATTAACCTAATAAAATTATTAATTTTATTGGATAATGAAATATTTTATTGATTTAACTTCTCAGTAATACCTTGCACTATATTATGTGACATATTGACAGAGATGTTAGCAGTCAAAGATGCAGGGTCAGTGATATAAATATAATGATTAGTTGACAATATCTTGCAATCAGATAATGCTAATGAGATGATAATGCATTTGGTTACTTTCCCAATCATGGTGAACATGTGTCCTTGATTTCATACAAATCTGTAATGGTGTGGTGCCTTTGACTGGGTGATCTACCCCAGTGGGTTGTGCAAATTATTTGCCACAGGGGGCTAGTAGGTTCCATCAACCAATGGCCCCACAGGGCAAATAGCCCAAAGTGCTTAATCTTAACCCCTGATCAACACACAAAGGATGGAAAAGGCAATTTTAGCTTTATTGTACACATGTATCTGACTCATAATACAAAAAATCATCGTCAAAATGGCAAGTTGGTTTGTTAGGTATTGCCATGGTGAAGCTTATGATATTCATTTGAAATTTGTATGTTAGTAGTAGTTTTTTTTTTCAAATTCATGTTTCTATGTAATTATAGTGCAG
Source organism: Spongilla lacustris (assembly GCA_949361645.1). Lineage (NCBI taxonomy): Eukaryota > Metazoa > Porifera > Demospongiae > Spongillida > Spongillidae > Spongilla > Spongilla lacustris. Next base: position 4,024,249 of record OX442431.1, on the reverse strand, counting down.
CCTTGTGTGCAGTTAGATGAGATGTTATTTGTAAAATAAAAACCTGTTTTATCAAATGATGAAATTATACACGAAGTTATGCATGAATTGTATAAATTTCATTTAATATCGATAAAGATTACCGGTCTATTGATTCACCCAAACAATTTTTTAAAAGTAGAAGTAGGACAAAGATATGAGCGTATTGATGACACAGAGGAGCTTGTTAATGAAATCATATATAATGGAGTAGGCTTGAATAATTAACGCCAAGTACATGTATCATGGGCAACCCGAATAAAATCACAGAAACCATGTAAGTGCTGGCCCTTGCAACACAATAACCAAAGTATATGAAACTGCAAGGACTGAATCATACAATCGTTCTGTGCAACTAACGAATCAGAACAAAGTTTTAATAGACAGAGAGACAGGCCAACATCAAACAATATGTGCATTTTATTATGGAGTTGAAGTGATCTGTTTTCTAACAGGTTTAGATTTTCTTAAGTGTCTTTCAGTAACTATCCTGTACTGCATGCTCAATCCAGGCACTGGCCAATGAAAATCCCCTAACAGTAATCCAAGCCACTCCATTGTCCTCACTCTGCTGCATTGATACTAGGGACCCTACCTGCCTCTGTCACTTACCCGTATCTGCCTCCCCATCTGCTGCTCCTATTTAAACGATCCTATGAGTTCTCTTCAGTTTTTAACAGGCAGTGCCAGAGGCTGATACTTATAGGGGCAGTGAAAGAGGCAGTGACCCAGTCATATGAGGGTCAATCCAACTATTGTGAGCAAGAGTTGTGACTCACGTCTTCCAATTTTGCTCCAACTTCTCATATATGTTGGTCTTGGTATGAAAATGACGTGTACCATTTATTGAGTTAATAACCTTAATGGTTTACGAAATACATGTCACTGAATAATTATTTTTTTCATAAATGTTGCAACTTGGCACACTCATATCTTGACTGCAATACTATTGACAGCAGAGTTTTTGGCATCGAATTGAAGTCCATGATCAGTAGAACTGATATATGGTGATTATTTCGGGGGGGGAGGGGGGGGGGGGGTAAAGGGGGTTAAATTTTTAGCAACATCAAAGTACCTTTTTGAAATATAGAGGCGTCTACCACGTGAAATACAATTTTTTTTACGAAACGGAAGGGACTATCAATGATATTTTTTATAAAGTCTGTACCTGTATATTGATTACCTCTGAGAACCACACTAGATTTCACCAGAGGGCGCCATTTTTGTCTCATCAAAATTCAGTTTTGTTTACATAGATACAGGTAGTATTATGTAAAGTGTCTTACCACAGCTGTGCTTCCTTATTGGCGCCACATACATTAGCACCTTCGAGTTGTAGAAAAACTTATAGAGTAGCTGAATATCCATTTGCGAAGTGGAGATGCTGTGCCTAAATGAAGTTCAAACGCATGGTTCTGAAGTGGCTTAAGCAGTCTTAGTAGTAACATGCAGGGCCTAGCAGTCTTTCTCAGGAATGGGTGTGGGAAAGACTGCTAGGCCCTGTGTGTTTGGCAGCTACTTCAGAAATATGCTTTTGAATTGCTTTACACACAGCAAGTCTCCACTTCGCGAAGACAGAGATGGATATTCTGCTATAAGTTTAGACTGGTGCAACTCGAAGATTTGAATATATGCGGTGCCGATATCGATGCTTTTTGAACGGATACTGGTAACAATAATACTTGTAACGATTGATGCACAAAACACTTGAAATAGGACAAATCGCGGGCACATACCCAAATAAGGAAACATTACACACCCAACGGTGCAAATATTTGGATCAAAAAAGCTAAATATTTTTGATCCAAATATTTGCACCGTTTTGGGTGTGTATCTGGGCAGCTGTGGTAAGACAGTTTACATAACACTACTTGTATCTATGTAAACAAAACTGAATTTTGATGAGACAAAAATGGTGCCCTTTAGTAATATCTAGTGTAGTTCGCAGAGGTAATCAATATATATAGACTTTTTTCCTTGAAAAATAATGCCATTGATAGTCTCTTCGGTTGTGTAACAACTTGTATTTCACGTGGTAGACACCTCTATATACTTTAACTTACTGCCTTAGTTCCATTACATGTGTGTTTGATATTCTATTTGTAGTGTGATACAGCATCACACTACAGATAGAGTATCAAACACAAATGTAGTGGAACTAAGGCAGTGTGATTACGGGCATACTTGATTATAGGGAATTTCAGCTGTGCATACCAGTGTCTGTTTAACTTCACCAAATACGATGCTGTAGTTACTTATTGAATACTTAAAAATACGTATCTGTATTACATATTACTTTTATGCTGACCTATATTATTTATATTCTGCTACTTCTACACCTAACAGTCTTCATTTACATGTATACTCACTCACCCTTCCACTTAAGTGATGAGACCAAACTTGAAGCAAAGGAAATGATGCGGCAGGAGGCAAAATGGACAAAAAAAAATAGTCCTGTCTTTCATTGCATGAATAAAAAAAACCCCCAATACAATTATACTATAGGAGCCGGTCAAAGGCAATAATGGATGCCGGTTTAATATCACTCTGATATACATGATAAGAGCAATAATTGTCTTTAGTATATGTTGTTTAATAGGTTGTCCTCATCTTCTGGATGTTTAGCACTAAATTGAAGTGTGTAGCTTTGTGTCTACCAATAAACAGTACATTTGTTTGTGTCGTGATCAATTGCTATTATAAATTTCAGATCCTGTACCTCTGTTTGACCAAGCAGTTCAATGCCAACAGAAATTAGTCACTGCCCAGGACTTAGAAATAGAGAACAGACAGCTTCGTGAAACTCTAAATGAGTACAATTCAGAATTTGCCCATGTTAAGAATCAAGGTTAGTACCTAAGATATTACAGAGCCACTAGTGTACTAACGTTTGTTTGCATGTATTTTTCTGCTGCTGGGTTACAGAGGTAACCATCTTGCGTTTGCGAGAGCAGGTAAAAGATCTGGAAGAAAAAATGCAGCAAAGTATTGCAGTAGGTGTAGAAATATTATAACTTTTAAAATATGTAATTTATTCTGTGTTCTACATTTAGACTAGCTTGTTCGAAAAAGAATCTGAATTGCAGCAACTGTTTAAAGAAAAGGAGAGGTGCGTGTTTCTGATGAGAGGCTATTGATATACATGTTAGTGTATATTATATCTCACAGAAAAATGGAACTTAATCTTGCTGATTCATTGAAACGGCTTGCTCTTGCTGACAGCAAAGTTGCGTTGTTAGAAGCAGGTTCAGTTAATGATTCTGTGGTTGTGATTGTTATTTGTGATTGCTGTTCATGCAATTACACTGATTAGCTCTTCAATCAACTCAATCAGAACTATTTGAACTGAAAAATAAGTTTGATGACGAAGCAGCAGCTAGGTAACTTTGTTTCAGAATTTATTGCGATGTTCCATGATCCTCACCCCTGTTTGCGTTAGGAAATTCTGCAGGACAAGTAACTCATATTGATATATATGGCTAATAAAAAATTCAGCATCGTTCAATAGATCTCAATTTGAAAACCTGATATGCTTCTTTTTGTTTAGCACTTAATGTAGTTATGAATAATAGAAACGCTGTGTAAGTAGTAAAAAGCTAGAGATCGAGATGCAAGATATATGTAGCATTGCATTTAGCACTGAAACATGCACAGTACTAAATGATGTTGATTTTGCACTTTTCTTCCTCTGTTTTGTTAGTGTATGGTAGTGACAGTTCACTACATACTTGTGTTCATATATCTTGCTGCATGTACATGTATTTAGGCAGCATTATGATATTCATAAAGGTGGGCATTCAAGATTAATCATTATTGTGGTTTTTGCTCCGATCGTGCAGTGAATCTTTAGTACATGTACCATGTTTGCTTTCCCCATAAGAATTAGGGTTTTTTTTAATGTGGTTGCTTCCAGGTAGTAAGAATACTTAAATATGGTGACGTTTATGTCATACATGTATGTGGTGAAAATCTGCTTTTTAACTGGATTCCTTGTTATAACCATTGAGAATTAGATGTTGTGATATATAGTAACTTTCCCTTTATCTATGTGTTTATACCGTGTCTCTAAAGTGTACCATTTCCCATCTTCATCAATCATGTAAACTTTATGGTCAAATGCTAAAGTACATGCAGACTTATTGCAGGCACTAAAACCTTAACTCCATTCTGATCATGTAAGAAAAATTTATTATTTTATTTGTAGTATTCCTGAAAAAAAAAATCACAACAAGATACAGAAATGCTTGCTCATACCAAGAATGTATTATCTTTTTTTTTTTGTTGTTTTCTGATTACAAAGGGCTTGATAGCTTGATAGTGGTTTCTTGAGAAGTTTTTTAATTGGTCAACATACCTGCATCGATATATATATATATATATATATATATATTTCAAAATAGGGGATGCTGTACATTTATTGTTTGATTTGTGTCTTATTTTTAGGACCTCAGAAATTGAAATTCTTATGACTGATATGGAGAGGGCAAACCAGGTATGTGTTACACTATATAGTTACATGTATGTTCTGTGCTCATTATAGTATACTGTACAAGGAATCTTGCAATCACAGAAATCGAACATTAAAACATAGTAATGTTAACTTACCGAAATCAAAATATGCTCATTATTTACATTTAAAGGTGTTAGCTATTGCTATGAAATTAACAATGAATTTACAATCAAGTTCAGTTGATTTGATCAAAGAGCTTTTTTGAAATTATGTGGCGCAGCGTTAATGGGAGTACAGTTAATAGTCCATAGTTTAGCTCTTCGTTACTATCAAAGTTAAGTTGTTCAAGTCGCTAGACCTTTAGAGCAAAATTGTTATCATGCCTGGATCTATTTTTTCCTTTGTCGTCACCATTGTCTTCTTGAGATTAGGAGCAGTTTTGAAGAGTGCCAAACAAACCAATGGCATTAGAGTTTATCGGAAGGATATCCGTTGATATCAACTACATGTACACTTACACTTGATACTGGTATTCGTATTATTATGTGATTGCTTTGTCGTGAGTCCAATGAACTCATATATCGTTGTAACTGTTTTTATCCAGATTATTGAGATGCTATTTATGAAATTCTACCGTGCATGTGATGATTACTACTACAATGTACAATTACAATCCCTCTACTGTATACTGCTCTGCTCAATGTAGCGGACTGTTTATCTTGAACGGCAGCTAGAATTAGCCAACCAAGCTCAGGGGCATAACTCTAGGAGTGAGATTGTGAGTGGTATACTTGTGTACTTGTACATGTATATTATATAACACAAAATTTGCAAAGATGTATCCACAGATTTTATATGTAATTGACTGCTTTTGGATGTGTCAAGCACAGTAACTAATCACTAGAGTTAATTTATTCGAATTCTTCTAAGTTCAATCTCACCCTAAACTTCAGTTTGTGTTTGAACACAAATATGCAAAGCGAAATTTACTAGCTACTTGTAAATAGTTATACAAATTATAATACTAAAAAAAAACTTCTCTCCGAGAAAGTTATTGAAGGCAATGATGTAGAAAACAAGGGTTTGACGTATACTTAGCAACATATAATACTAACTTCATAAGTTGATGGAAGATTTGTAGCCACATAGCAGGGGTAGTGATTAGAGTGCTAGGCATTGTAATGTGTGTACAAATACATGCACATGTAAATGCACCTTCTAGTTCTCAAGATTAAAAATGGATTTTCCCTGACCTACATGCATTACCTGCAACTGGTAGTGCAAATGTTATGCACATCACACACTATAGTTGTCCATATACATGTGGTTAAAAATATCATCAGTCACAAAAATTGCTGTATTTTTTATTATGTGCCATTAAAAATAGTGTACAAAAATATATTGGGGTGCAAAAAATTCACCTAAGGTCTAATTTGTCAGATTATTACCATCTCTTTAAAAATGCAGAGTCAATCTTTACAACCAGTGCAGGACTTAAGGGTTCAATTAAGAAATACATTTGGATTTATCCTAATAGATGTATACCTGGGTATTAACAAAATTGGGTGTTGTTTTATGTCACCTTGTATACATTGTAAACATTATCAGAACTCAAAAATTCTTAATTGCTTTATAGTAATGTTATACATAAAAACTTCAGTGTAAATCGGTGTATTTATGGATTTTTTTTTGTTTGTACTCCTAATTATATAGTTACATAAGACATTACATATAAATTGTTGACTTTTCAAGAATGTGCATATGTCATGGTAACTACAATAAATGAAATATTTTTGAATTAAGCTAGAAGAGCACTCCTTGGAATTTGAAACTATAGTTCATTCACTTGCAGATTTACTCCAGAAACCCTGAGTTAGAACTTGAGCTTCAAGCAAAAGACAAAGAGGTTTGTTCTCGCAATTCACATTTTCCTATCTGTACCTAGCTACAATGTATATCGTTGTGGCTCTTTAATTTATCATATCAAAATACTTGATCACAGATGCATACATGTGCAAGGAACATTCCGTTGTTGGCAATTGGGCTTTTTACTGTGCCAAATGGAGAAGAAAAAACTGTTTGCTTGTAATTTTAGAGGTTTACAGGCTCTTTGCAAAATTTCTTTTTGCATTCAGCCATCATTTCTGTGCAAGAAAGATACATGTAATGTTATAGTATGAAAACTTTAAAATATTTTAAAATGCAATACCTTTGAGAAGCATAGTTAAGTGTTCATATATTTGACCTCTTAAATCAAAGTTTACATGTACATGTAGTTCCAATTTAATTTTTAGCGGCTCTAATGTTTGCCAGCATCTCTCAACTCTTATATGGTGGTTTGAAATGTGTTTATGATTGATTACACAGTATCCATTTTAAAATTAGACTAACAAAATCACTTGCCCATGTACATGTACAAGTATAACTAGATGTATTAAATTTTAATTTCCCCACTCGTTATACAAGTGTAAAAGTGATATCGTGTAATAGTCAAAAAATATACTTGTGTATGGATTACATGGATCACTGATTTATTAGAATTCTGGTGAACTGTCATTGCACCTTGATAAATGGAGAATTGGGACTGATCTTTCCAACTGTTGTCTCTTAAAAGAGGTTCAACGTGTAGATTACACAAAATAAGGCTCCAGTACACTGTACGTACATTTTTTTTAGGAAGAAATATATATGCAATACACCACTAACAATATTAACATGTAGTAAATAAATTGGAACACATACAGTAGCTGCGCTCCCTACAGGTACTGCAATATAATATTTACTTTGCCATTGTTCTAGCTATTGCCAGCGCCATTCTGGGAAAATTTTCAGCCAGAAGCAATTCTGTTTTTAAGTGGACAACATGTTTCAGTGTGCATTTATTTGGGGTATTTATCCTGTGTATGTAAATACATTCCCATTGTTTTAGCTCAATTGTACATGTATTCCTTCTGCCGAAATGATTGCTTAATTTGAAAATTTAAATACATGTTACCAGGAACATTGTACATGTATGTTACATGTAGGTTTTTATAATTTGGAAATACACAATCTGTATATGATAATGCTAGAGTACATGTATAATGCATAATTTTTTTGTAACCAAATGCTTAGATTGCACATCATCTGGAAGATATTGGGCAACTTCAAACTAAGCTGGCAGCAATTCGTGAAACATCATCTAAACACTCAAAGATGTTGGAGGTGCAACTGTCTCAGAAAGAAGAAGCGTTGAAGAAAATGGAAGTCAGATTGGCTGCACAGGCTGATTATGATGAAGTGAAAGGAGAGTTGAGGTATTTGTATTGGTGAGATGTACCGATTGTGTTCATGACATGTACACACTGTAATTTCTCAATAGAATGATTAAGTTAATGGAGTTCTCTAGTGGTGCTAATGAAAGTCTTTCTGCAGAGGTTAGTTTGTTGAATTTGGATCAGTTTAGTTTTTGGTTCTGGCTTCAAATGTCCAGCCCTTGTAATTAATTCTTTCTTCTAGGCAGTAGTTTCAAAACCACTAGAAGTTTTGCTGTTGGAGAAAACTAGAGGTACAACAGTGTAAAATATACAATGGGTATGCACATGTGTACGTATTACATGTATGAGCTTCTAATTAGATAGTGATAGTCCTAATACGTACTTACTTTACAACCAACTTTTGATTTGTTCTATTTATGTGGGTATCCAGGAAAATATTTCTTTCTTCAATGATACGTTGAGTTCATTTAATAATACACAATAGTAGGGCAAAAACTGACATGCAGCCATGTAAGAGAACTACCTTGCACTTATGTACAGGTACATGTATCTAATGAGATAGTTCACAACATAGTTAGGAGTTAGTTACTTGTACATGCATGTGATGAATTTAGAAGACTTCTGATGAATTAGTGCACAGCTGCTTTATCATCATTGCTCAAGTGGCTATTGTTGAGCAATATTCGATGAATTGTTTAAGTGATTTAATGTGATACAAAATCTATTTGGAATTGTTTATCAGCATTCCTAAATTGCTTTCTTTAGGTGTGCTATTTAATAGTAAAGCACACTCAGAAACGATTGTCGTATACATGTACATATACTTTATTTTAGCTGTTTTCAATATCTTATACCTGCAGGGCTACAGAATGAAAACACTTCCCTAAAATTGGAGCTGTCTCATCTTCAAGGTGGTTGGTTATGTGCTTTTAAAAAGCAAATAGTTGGGTACTTAGTTATTATTTGTTTCATAGACAACTTGAGTACACTTCAACAGCAATATAATGATGCTGTGAAATTTAACCAAGAGCAGAAAACTCTTATATCCCAATTGGAGGGAGATTTGCTAAGGGTTCAGCCCTTTCTTGCACCAAAAGCAGGACCAGAGGTGCATCTAGAGATTACATGCTTTGTAAGCTCATCCTTTGTTGTTTCATTTTATAGGATGCTATTTTGACTTCGTCTGAAATAATATCAGAAGCACTTAAAAGTGTTCATCCAGAACAATTGTGTAATGCTATTAGTTTATTCTGTGTGACACTAACTGAACTGTAAAATATAATTTCAAAAGCACCAGATTTAACTTCTCCACTGCTGCCTATTGTTACAAATCAGCGAGAGAGATTGAAGCAGCGCAACACAGAGTTAGAAATGGTATGTTAACTGGTTAATGAGATTGACTTGCATACATGTAGCACATTGCAAGCTCTTTCTTGTTTGTTTGACAATATGGGAGGTTCTAGGAGAGTAGGAAATTTTTTCAAGAAGAGGTGGTCAATTTTTTAATTGGTTGTATTACATTTAGTTTCTCTTGTTATTGAGGTATCTTGCATCATTTTTGATCTTTGCTACTTTTCTGCTCTCACAGTGCCTTGTGACTAAATGAAATGATTGATTTTCATTTTTGATTAACATCATTATGTATAATATTACATGCAGATGCAATGTATTATAATAGCATAGATTATTAAGCCAAGCAGAAAGAAACATTGTACTTGTACATAACTTGCAATAAGAATGATGCTCAAGAAAGTACTGTAGACTGTAATGAATGGTGTAAGGGCATACATGTTACTAATTAAATGGAACAATATTGTATTTTAATTCAAATTGCCACAATCACATTTTAGTCATTATAATTGACTTGCCAAGACTGTCATATTTGGCATATATACATGTACATGTACATGTACAATACAGAACAGAAAGATCCAAATACATGTACATGTAGTGTGCACACCATGTTGTACCATTATGACAGAGACCTTTCCAACTGAATGAGTTGCCCGTGGCGATATCCAGTAAAACCATTCTCTAAGTCAGATAGATATGTGTAAATAAGATCGAATGGTGCTTTTTTTTTGGGGGGGGGGGGGGGGGGGGCAGCTTTGATCTTAACAGCCCTAAATTGAGGTAAATATGATATTGAGATCAAATAAAAGGTTAATAAATGTTTTCTGCACACTGAATGCGATTATTTTGACTTGCCCACTTTCTGCGTTGTGTATACCATTTCCAAGAGCTGCATTAATGCTATATGCGCATTTGTGGGAATGAGTCAATGCCAATGGTAGGAAATGTGCATAACATGTTTTGATGCACATTTACTGTCTGTCAAAAAAATGTATATACATGTGAGTGTTTCTTATCCCCCTAGGAATGTAATCAGCAAAAGCAAACAATATCAGCACTTGAGCGTACAGTTGAGTCCTTACAAGGAGATAATATCAAGCTGTATGAAAAAATCAGATTTTTACAGTTATATCCCAGTAAAGTAAGTGAGATTGGATTATGTTTTGAGCATATAAAGAGTGCTCTCTACCTTCATGCATGGTAGGTTGTCATATTTGTTTTTGTGTACTTTTTAATAGCACCACTTAATAGCTTTACTTCTAAATCAACAAGGTGATTTGTTGTGCAGCGTCTGAATATTTTTTGGCAGATATGCTTTTGCAATGCATGCACCTAATAGTAAATCCCATTTGGAGATATGAAGTTGTTTCAATTCACAAGTGCACTAAGCTCTTTGAAAATGGACCATCTAGAGAATTTCTAACTCAGTCCTTTATAGATGCACACACCAGAAGTTTATTATTTTAAAGCCTGGTTTATATTTTTAAGGTTTGAGTAGAAAAATTTACCTATAGTTAGAAAAAGACATCTATACATATTATTATATAATAATAGTATATACCTCACAATACACATGTTAAACACAAATTTCAATAAACTATATAACTATGTATGAGTCAACCATCTAAGTAGAGGTCTGAGACTTTAGCACGAGGACCTGCCCTTGCAAGAAATGCTCTGGCATTCGAGCGCACAAGGGAAAGGTTTAGTCTGGAATAAATGCTGTCCAGAGTGGTTTACATATGAAATTTAATCTGTTTTAGTATCCATTAAATCTTTCAGTTGTATGAAGTTTAATCTCCCTTTGCCCTACATGTATGTGTGCTGGCTATTGAACTGTTTTTAGTGCCATTGTAGCTATCATGGTACGCATCATGTGATATTTGATGAATTAGAGGTACTCTTGCAATTTGGGTACAACTTGCCAAGCTTGTTGTAGTTGCAACTACTAGAGCTCTATACATGTATTAGGATTAAATAAGAACACACCTAGAAATAAGAACACACCTAGAAACAAGGGGTAGTTCAACTGGGTCTCAGACACCTCCAATAGCAAAAGATTTATTACAACATAAAGAATATTTGTTTACCAAGCATTTCGAACAGTCAAGAATGTTTTTTTGAGGCAAAGAGGAAGAAAAGGTGTAGTGAAGGTGTCAAGGCTGATATGGACATGCAATCTACAGCTACTGATAAGAGTATTAGGTCCTGTGCAGAGTAATAGGTCCTGTGCAGAGTAATAGGTCCTGTGCAGAGTGGATGGAAGTTCTGAGGTTGGTACTATGTGTTAATTGAGCACCCATCCCCAGATGTTATTCGTTTTTCACTCTTATAGTAATGACATGGCTGTCACTGAAGGTAACAGTGAACCCAGGCCTACGAAAGACTTAAAAATTGACCCTGTAAACAAAACACAAATGTTCACGATGTTCAATTCAGATAGCCTGAAGCTCTAGGATAAACAAAGAAGTGTTCTAATATGCGTGTCTTTGGTTGCTCTGGATTGAAAGACTCAATGACCTGTATGGGGTGTTGTGCCTTAAAATTCACCTGTCTTAGTTAGGGTTGTTAGAATGAGCAAAAAACGAAACTGTAAACATACAATGTAGTAATGTGATTCTTACATGTATGCAGTAATGTTATACCAAATCAGATTCATTATATAATAATAATGTGTGTAGACAGTAAAGTATGTACAAAATATGATACAAACATATGATGTCCACCGAAAGGCATGGTTAACAGTTGAGTTGCCCCATCTTGATATCAAGCTGAAATCCACTTGTCCAATGTCTTAAAACTTGTAGTCCTATCAAAAGACTGGGAAAGACAAACATAAACTAAATATTTAAATTGCATTGAGACATAATGCTCCATTCAATGGCTGTACCACAAATAATTTCTATCCGTGGGTGTATTGCACAGCAATAGCATAAAAAAGGTACACATGTATGCCTTTGAGTCAGGACTTTATGATAAAACTTCTTTAGTATAGTCATGGCTATTATTAAGCATATGAAGCATATGAATACAAAGTACACCACCAGAAGTGTACGCTCTGATGATGATCAAATACTAAACAGTGTGGCTCTTATGAATTATAAAATAAACTAAATTTATGCGTTCACGATATCTCAATATTGCCAGGACAGACTATTTGTTTCTGCTTGGCCTTCAAAGAATACTACTTTGTTTTGTGCAAAATGATTTCCTCTATTGTTTACTGTATTTGCTACCCTGCATGTAGATGTGTATTATAAAATAATTTCATTACTTTACAATGGTTAGTGGTACAAACTATTAGTACTTTGTACAGTACGTAATGTTACCATAATTTTAATGCAGAAAGAGCAATCTCTTCCTCAAGAGACTGAATCAGTGAGTCGATACTCAGCACACTATGAAGCGCAGCTTGATCCTTTTTCTGCATTTAATACGAAGGTACGTTTGGCTCTTGCTTCATTTTAGAATGTTCAGTCATGCTGCAGGAAAGGCAAAGGAAGTACACTCAATTAAGTGGTCCAGATAAAGCAACCTTGATAATGGTAATGCTGATGTTGGTTGATTTTTCAAACAGCTATTTTTTTAACCCTTAATTGCATCAAATAGGGTCGCTTTATACTTTCAAACAAAGTGGCAAGAATGTTCACTTTCTTCTATGCTATATTTCTACATCTTCTGGTGATGCTTGTAAGTGTGAATTTGAGTAACTCTTAATTTTCTCATACTTGTGTCACTAATAAAATGTACTGAATTCCCTTTGAAGGTTCTGTTTCGACTTATCAATACGGCCGCTTGTGAGTGGGAAACATATGTTGATTGTTCTCAAAAGTACGTGCATTTTATCATTGAATTGTTAGATCATTATCACATAATTTCCTCACATAGGTTTTCAGAACATATGCAATTATTTCACTTGCATGGAGATAGGAAATCTGATATTACACCTGCATAGTTTTGTTCCGACCTGTTTTGACCGAATTCTGTTTGTATTTTCATGGCATTGTATTGTGTATTGTGTACTTGTAAGTATTCATTACCTTTATAACTACTCACATCGACGTAAAATCCAAAAGTGCAATTGTTTTGTTCAATTGTTTTTTTGAAATAAAACCCTTACACTACTTTACGCACAATTTTAACATCATTTACTATGTATGTACATGTATATATTATAATATACAAGTATTTGTTCAAAAATATAAAACTATTCCAAGAAATACCAATCGTGCACTAGGATATGCCAGGAATTTGTATACATGTCTATCTTATAATTTGTATTTGTTTATTAAAATCTGCATATTATTTGCCATGGTCTCAAAAAAGAAATCATTATGGTCTGACATTGTTTATCCTAATATGCCCATGATCATACTCAGACACTTATCTTAATGCATCTAGGACATATAGAAGTGGTCTAGTTATTCAATCTGAAAATTTTGACTCAGCCAAATTTACTCTGATCTGTTTGGACTACTTGTATCTGTAAAGATTTCACAAGTATAATATGAACAGCACGTAACTCATATAGGTTTTGACACCAATTATGAAGTCATTAAAACGGGACTCCTATCAATCGGATCGCTTAGCTCTTTGTCATCATCGAACAAGCAGTCAAAAGCGAGCAGTTTTGTGTTGGTTTGATGTCATAAAACCGCGTGGTTGTGGAAGAAAAAACCAGTCCCATGTATTTCTTCTTCTTTGACCATGCATAACTCGAGTAGGAACACTTTTAAGAAATGAAAATCACACCAATAGCTTCAGAATTCATTGGTATTCTTGCTTCAGTGGTCAAAATGTATCGAGGCTACATTGTATATCATAGGTGGTTGGGTTGGCAAATCAGCATCCTGTATCTGACAGGACTCAAAATGATCAGACTTGGTAATATTTTGCTCATGAACATTGTTTATGGACTGAACAATATGTATCATCCATGGCTGAGTTATTTCTGGTTATGACATGTACATATACAATGTAAATGACATATAAACCAAGTTCAGATCGTAGCTTAGTTGATCAGTGTTTAGCATAATTGCAATGATTATTCATGACATTGTTGCATTTGTACTCTTCACTATTGGGGTTATATAAGATTAATAGTGATGAAATGTCTGTTGCTAAGTGAATATGTTTAGATGTATCGTGACTGTTGATAGCATCCAGTTATGAATAAAAAGCAATGAAACAAGTAAATAAAAACATTCTCTATGAGAAAGGTATATAGGATTTGAAGGCAATATTTGTTGAATGATAAGGAAAAACGAAATAGTCCTATGTTTAGCACATGCATGAACAATGTATTGTCCTACAATGTTTGCTGGGCTAAATATCTATTTCGTTTTTGTAATGGCTTATTTTAACATAACTATTAACACAAATACGCTGGTTTTTAACAAAAACCCATCTGGAGCAAATAGCGTAAAAATCATCCTGGGATTGAGCGTCCAGGGTGGGAATAAATATGGTTCTACCTTGGTTCTGTCGAACAAAAACCATGTTGAGGTAATAATTATATTCATACTTCATCAGTTTTGTTCGACAAAACCAGAGTAGAGCGACATGGATTTTACACTATTCCCACCCTGGACTTTCAATCCCAGGATGGTTTTTACACTTATAGGATGGGTTTTTGTTAAAAACTAGCCTAAAAAATCCAGGCTGGACATTTATAACTTTTCCCTGTGTGTGAGCATTTTACAGCCACTACAGACCTGCAGATATGCTCATTGCTAGGTGGGACAGGGCCAAGCCTGCAGCATTTGATGTCATGGTAACATCGCCATTCTGCCCAGCCATATTGATGGATTCTAGCCGAATGTCTGGTGCGCAGCATCTGCGGCTGCAGAGACCCACAAGATACTAATGGTCCCAAATGTCTGGAGTTGGGGTGGACATGCACCTTCTGCAATTGGGGTAAGGAGGCTCATCTCACTTTTTCTAGGTTGGCATCCCACTTTTCCATCTTCATGTCCTCTCCCAAACCTTGCGTCTTGGTGGATATTTACAGCACGCTGAACATGACTTTGGTTGTAGAATTACTCTAGGTGTAGTTTGTATTGGCTGAGTAGAGCACAAAACACTGCCTCACATCTTCGTCGAAGGACACAAGGGCATCCGAAGCCACACTAGGAGTCACCTTAGTCAGGTGAACTATCTTGCAAAACCTCCACACATGTGCAGCAATGTGAAGGCCACCTGGAGATCATGATACTCCTGCCATATCCATCAGATTTGAGAGCAATTTCTTGGATTCAGCACACTTGTTAGCGATAAATCTGGAGCAGTGTAAGTAGTCTCCAACAGGGGCGCCAAGAATTCTAGGTTTGGTAGAAGCGAGCACTTCACAGTGGTGGGAAAGGGATGTTGTCTTTAGTGCTGAAGAGCTCACATTTGGCATTGATGCAGGCCCAGAGAAGGTCTTATCTCTTCGATGATGTGCATAGCCCACAGCACAACTGGATGGTTTCCATCTAAGACAGCATAATTGAGATACAATGTCTGGTAGAGGAGGTCCATACATTCTTCATCAGCCTCCACACTGGAAATTAGTTTATGCAAAACAAATGCAAAATGTAACAGACCCAGGGGATCCCCCTGTTGAACCCCTGACTCTGAACTTATTTGTCCTAGGGGGTGCCATAACAGAGGATGTGAACCACAGCACCAAGACACCCAAGGCAATAGTTCAGGGAGAAAGGTGGCACATTCCTGTCTGGAGACAACATTAAAAGCATTTTTCATGACTACCTTGAAAGCCACAAAGTCATCGTCCAACCAGACAGATCCTCAGACCATGTGTGTTTTTTTTTTTCTGCACCTGCATGTGCTCCAAAAAGCAGTGAGTACCCTTAGATGATACAGTTAAGAAGAGGGTTGACTCAGCAATATCCTTTACTTATCACAGGATGGTCTCTTTGGTAAGGCATGCCAAGTATTGATGTTACCTAAGTTAGCACCTAACAATGGTGAAACATGTAAACCTTTAAGTGGCTAAAAATCCTGAGAGTCCTTGTCCTTCTGTTCCCACCTTACCACCTATTGATACTGTGATCCCTCATGACCTTAATCCCATGGCTGTCCTTACGTCCTTTCCAAAGCTAACATCAGCTGGACGGCTGGACCTCAGGTCTTTGCATTCAACACATCATTGATGCATCAGAAGTGCCCCTTCAGATACCTCTCTGAAGGGTTTCATCAACCTACTTGCAGCTGGTAGGGCTCCATCTGAGGTTTCCATTTTTTTTGCTGGTGGCAGCTTAACCGCTCTTAACTAGTCTAAGCTTGGTAGTACCCTTGATGTCAGACCGATCGCAATAGGTGAAAGCCTACGTGCCTGACTGGCAAATGCCTTTGTGCTGTAGTCAAAGTAAGGGCGGCAGAGTTTTTCAAGCCATACCAGTTTGGGGTTGCTTGCAGCAATGGAGCAGAAAAGATTGCCCATAGTTTGAGAGCTTGTGTTAATAAATATTGGCTTGACAATGACTTTGTTGTCCTAAAGGTGGATATGAAGAACACCTTCAATATGATCTCGCGGGAGGCATTCCTCTCATAGTGTAACAAACACTTCCCTGAGCTGCTTCCTAGGGCCAGCCACCTGGTGTTACAGTCAGCACCCCATTCTGTGGCACCCTTTGGTCTGCTTTCATTAGGACCAAATGGTTCAGCAGGGTGATCCTCTTGATCCTCTGCTTTTCTCTCTGGTTTATAATAAGTTAGCATTCGAAGTAGCCACTAATACTGTGTGTGCTGATTTGTCCTACCATGCCTGGTACCTGGATGATGGTGTGCTGGCCGGTCCCAGGCCTGCTGTTCTTGAAGCTCTCTCCATCATATGAATGCTTGGTCCTAGTCTTGGTCTCATTGTGAATGATCCAAAATGTGAAATTTTAGCACACATGATGTCAGCCCATTTGAAAATATCCCAAACCCCTAATATCATTATTCTCGGCATGTGCGGGATTCTGCAAGCTGGCCCACCCTGCTCGCAGCACACCACCCTGTCAGCCCATGAGGCTTTCGATCGTGACATGCGAACAGCCTTTACCAAGTGCACAGCAGTTGACACCTCCAATCAGGCCTTCATCTCCAGCCTTCAGAGTTCCAGGTGGCCATGAAGTGGTGGCTGGGCCTAAACACCTCATGTGGCTCAATTTGTCCTCTGTGTCCTGTGAGAGTACTTGACCCCCTTGGCCATCATGCACTCACCTGCAAGCGTGATGGAGATGTAGTAACCCACCACAATAAATTGCATGACACCCTTGCTGAGACCTGTCGCAGGGCCCACCTGAGTGTTAAGGTAGAGGCAGGAAGTAACCTAACCCATGACCATAGCCACACTCGCCCTGCAGACATTAAAGTACCCAACTGGCTATTGGGTAAGCCAGCAGCCTTTGACTTGTCTGTGATGTCTCCGCTTAACTCCAATGTTTTACTTGAAGCGGAACTAGCATCAGGTTGGGCTGCCAGAGTTACTGAGCAGAGAAAATGATGCCAAATGCAAGGAGCTAGGGTGGGTTTGCGTCCCCATGGGGGTCGAGGTATATGATGCTTAGGGGAATCTTTAATGGAATCTTCGGCACTTCTGCAATTTTGGCCTCTCGTCTTAGTCCAACAGGGCTAAGGCTGTGGTCCTAGCTGACCTATATGGCAGGCTGAACCTTAGCTTAGTCGGAGCCATTGCTGTAACCATCCTCTCCAGATGTTTTGTCCCAGACTAGTAGTAATTGTGCATTTAGTTATCTTGCTGCTGTAAAAATAAATGTAGAAGTCACATATATATATAATATTATAATTTAATTATGTTTGATATTACATGTAATGTCTAAGTAGAAATAACACTCATTGTTTAACATGGTTTAGTAAACCATGAAATATGCTAGATTAAATCTAAATGTACTATCCTTATAGATCTAGATTTACTAACTAGTAATTAAAAGTCGTTATTATGATTTTAATGATATTACATGTATTGTGAATATCTCAAAGAAGAAATAACACTTATGGTTTAACATGGTATATCAACATGCTAGATTAAATCTAAAACTCTTAAACACACTATCCTTATATATATCTAGATTTACTAGGTAATAATGGTTAAAAGTTATCATTATGATTTTCATCTATCTCAAAGTAGAATGGTTTGTCCTAACCAGAATATGCAGATGAAATCCAAATGTATTAAACATAGATCTAGATTTACTAGCTGGCAATGGTTTAATTATTAAAATCGTCATTATCATTTTAATGATATTCCATGTACATCTAATGTCAAAACAGAAATGACAAATGGTTTAACATGGTTTATCATAAACCATCAACATGCTAGTTAAATCTAAATCTATTAAACATACTATCCTTATAGATCTAGATTTACTAACTAGTAATGGTTTAATTATTAAAAGTCGTTTTGATTTTAATGATATTTCAGTTAATTTGAATATCTCAAACTAGTCATAACACTTATAGTTTATCGTAAACCATGAACATGCTAGATTAAATCTATTTTTATTGAGCATACTATCCTTATAGATCTAGAATTACTAACTATAATGGTTTATTGATTAGAAGTCGTTATTATGATTTTCATGATATTACATTTAATGTGAATATCTCAAATAACACTTATATGGTTTAACATGATTTATCATAAACCATGAACATGCCAGATTAGATCTAAATCTCTTTAACATTCTATCCTTATAGATCTAGATTTAATTAAGTCGTTATTATGATTTTAATGATCTAGATAGATTTACTAACTAGTAATGGTTTAAGTATTATAAGTCGTTATTAGGATTTTAATGATACTACATGTATTGTGATTATCTCAATGTAGAAATAACACTTATGGTTTAACATGGTTTATCATAAACCATGGATGTGGTAGATTAAATCTAAAACTTATACTTATAGATCTAGATTTTAGGAATGGTTTATTGATTAAAAGTCGATGTTTTGATTTTAATGATATTCCATGTAATTTGAATGTCTCAAACTAGACATAAAACTTATGGTTTAACATTGATTATAGTAGTAAGCCATGAACATGCTAGATTAATTCTAAATGTATCAAACATACTATCCTTATAGATCTAGATTTAGTAACTATAATGGGTTATTGATTTTAAAAAGTTGTTATTGTGATTTTAATGATATTACATGTAATGTGAATATCTCAAAATAGAAATGATATGGCTGAACATGGTTTATAATAAACTATGAACATGCTAGATTAATGTATTAAACAAACAACTTTTCTTATAAATCTAGATGTCCGAACTAGTAATCGTAGATTTATTAAAAGTTGCTATAATTTTTATGATACTACATGTATTGTCAAAGAAGAAATAACACTTATTATGGTTTATCATATATGATGAACATGCCAAAATAAAAATGTTTAAATCTAAACGTATGAAACATGCTATCTTATATATCTGGATTTACTAACTATTAATGGTTAAATTATTAAAAGTCGTTAACATGATTTTAATTATAGTACATGTATTTTGAATATCTCAAAGTTGAAATGACACATGGTATCATAAACCATGAATATATTATAATTGTGTTAAACATACTACTATCCTTTTAGATCTAGATTTACTAACTAGTAATCATTTAATAATTAAAAGTCGTTATGATTTTGATGACTATACTACATGTATTCTGAAATCTCAAAGTAGAAGTAACACTTATGGTTTAACATGGTTTATCATAAACCAAGAACATGCTAGATTAAATCCAAATGTAAATATGCTATCATTATAGATCTAGATATACTAACTATAATGTTGTTATTATGATATTTATTACATGTAATGTGAATATCTCAAACTAGAAATGACAGTTACATGTATGGTTTAGCATCGTTATCATAAACCATGAACACGCTAGATAAAATCTAAATGTATTAAACATTCAACTCTCCTTATAAATCTTCATTTACTAACTATTAATTGTTAATTATTAAAAGTCATTATCGGAGAACATTTAATGATAATAATAATAACAGTAATGTGTAGGTCCTCTGCACAAGCCACTGAATATTTTCTACCTTGGCATCATCTTTATATTTTAGGTTTCCACCACAAAAGGAATGTACGTACCACCAGCCTAACTGTTTGAACTTTTATCATCATATTGCAAGTGCTTCCAGCTGTAGCAGCCACACCAGATGACATGCTCGCTTCCACAACTAAAGATGAATTTTTTAGCGGGGATGTCACATTTGTCAAATGCTGCAGAGGCGCTGTCATCCCAGTTGGAGACTAAGATATCAGCTGGTCTAGTATTTGACTTGTCGAGCCCCCAGCCACATCCAACGTCAGGGTGAGCTGATAAAAATGCATGGCGAAATGTGAATATTGTGCCTGTTAATTTCATCCCCTCCACACTTGCAGGTTACAGTGATGACCCATTTTTCCCAATGCTTTGTCAGGACAAAGAGGACAAACTAGAGAATTACCCTCAGGAGATGCTGGTTGCAGATGAAGGCCTAAACTATCTGATGGTACAACAGTTAAACAAGCAGGTGCATGTGGCGATGATGTAGAAAGTAACCGTGCTTTATCAGTACACGAAGCAGCATCAAAGAGGTTGTTTAACTGAACATCGTCTAGCCTGTCTGACAGTTGTCTCTGAGAAAGGGTATGATATACAAAATCATTAACGGAGAGTGCATCAGAAGGGGGCACAAATGTGTTGTACTGTGCAGTGGCAGAAGCTAAATGGCAGTGAGTAGATGTTTTTACTGTTAGAATTGCTCAGCGATGCCAAGTAAGCAGCCGGTGAATGGTGCGCAATTGAACAAACCCTAATCCACCTCAGCACAGACTGAGTTGAGCCTGTATTATATATAAAAATAAATCTTTGACGTCCGTCTGAATGTTTCAAATAAAATTATCCCCGGTAATAAATGATCTGAAAGACATTGGGGTACATAAAATTATTTTAAAATGTAATATACGTACATAAGCACAACTAAATCTTTGTGAATTACATCAGTAACAAACTGCACCAAAGTAATAGATTCATCTTCAGTTTCTTCCACTGTCCAATATGAAATAATGAATTTAGTACCTGATTATAAACAGCACTTTTCCAGGTGACATGTTCCACTCCTCTGTATGTTTACCGAATAACCATGAAGGGTTTTTAACAACTATGTTTAAGTATCTATTGAGATTTGAGGAATGTTTTTTCTATTTTTTTGCATTCATTACTAGTATAGACTTTACTTTTTCTGTTTTACCTCTAGAAACTTCATCTTGCTTACATTGTTCTTGAAGTCTGTTGTTGAATTTGTATTCTCAGTTCAACATTGCTTTCTTTGCTGCCATGTAAATCCTGCTCTCTTTATTGCTGAATTTGATCAGCATTGCCCTGAAGCCAGGATAGTGTTTGATTTTTTATGTATTTCATCTTCCCATGAATTGGAAGCTTATATTACCATTAGGTACATGCCGAACATGTGCATGGTAATCGACAAGACCAAGGAGATAGCATTGGAGCACCTTGACTTCTTACTAGTGATGGGTTATTGAGAGAACCTGGCTCCAGCTGATGCTCAAGAACGTCAAGAGTGCTTCTTACAGCAAAACTCATCACTTCATGAAATTGGGATTCCTCATCACTTGATAATTGTGCTTGCAAACACAATAGAGTCTCATCCACTTCACTTAGCTTCTCTCTAAAGATTTTTGATGTTGCAGTTAGAAAGAAAATCCACACAGTTTTTCTGCGCAACTGACTTAGCTTTTAAAGCTTCAATACGTTGGCTCCATGGAATTTTATTCAAATTCAAGATATGACCTACTGAGGTAGCAGTTTTCAAATACTCATTTCTTCTTACTTTAGAGTGCAACTGTGTGCAACTAGTCTAATTCTTAGTGGGCCTTTCAGTAACATCTCCCCCATTTAATTCCTCTTTCATAAGTTTGAATCAGCTCATCAAAGTTCTTTGTCACTGAATTTTGTAGCTATCTGAAAAAAGATAAGCATGCAATTGAATCATTTTAAGTATTCACACTTCAGGCAGATAAAACGGTCTTTACTTGCATGGTCAACGCATCATGACATCTCCAGCAATCGTATGACTTGTCTGTGGCAAAAATAAAACGTTGCGCACAGCCAAAAATTGCACATAATAACGCTCACATATCAATAGAACGATGCAATGTGTTTATACATAGGACCAGAGTATATACCGTATTTAGGTGGCTCAAAGGTTGATTGTATTACACAATTATACAAAGAAGTGTAAATCCAATTAAAATATCGGTACTTTAAATGCCCGTTTCTCCGGTTAAGATTAAGCTAAAATTGTTTTGAAAACCATTCAATATGGTCTTTAAACAGATGCATTTAGTTATATGAGAAGGTTTGTTTGAAATATTTTTCTTAACCTCAATTCTCTAAGTCCAAGTCGTAGGCGTAGGTTATAAATAGAAATGCAGTTTTTTGGCATCCATTTCTCTACTGTTGTTTGATGTGTCTCAGTGTCTGTGATGCTAAATTTACCAATTTTCAGCCTATTTTTAGAATCACACCCTTGGCTACACGATGCAAATAAACATCTTATAAATGCATTATGTAGAGAATTTAATTGTCACAGAAAAAAAGTACGACAAGGTACAACTTTAAAAAAAAAGTTTTTGAAGCATGATGTGTGGGCTACTGTATACATTCTACGGCAGTGTTTTTACTCTAATTGATTTTGCCATTTTTTTAATTATCGAAAACGCACGTACAGTTTACAAGATTTTGTCCATTCACTTGGCTATTCCTGCAACAATCCAACATGCGTCTGACAAATACTTATCGTTCATAAGCTTGTGGAGCTAGCAATTTCCAAATCTACAATGTACTTTTTTATATGCTTAGTGCAAAAGACCTGTCCTACTACCCCCTTCTTTTAAGATGTTGCTCTGATCTTCCCAACATTGCTTTTTGCTACTTTAAGTTGCTTTGCAATTTACCGAAAATACATCTTTGTATTGATTGTATTTGACAAGAATTGCAAGAATATTGAATTAATAACCATTTCTACAGTACAATGAGATTTTTTGATCATATGAGTTTGTTAAAAATTGATTTTAACTTGCGTCCTACGCGTAGGACGACGGGAGATTAAAGGTTAAGTACTACCGTTACTGTAGTTGCTTTTAATTTATGATGCAAACAATCTTCATTCACTTGACTGTTGTTTCTGAAAAAATGGTCCTGAAAGCATATACCTGTGCGGAATGGTTTAGAATCCCCCAAAAGCGGTTTATCAATGCCCCTATGGTGTACATGTACTCGTCGCGTGCCATGACGTGAATTATTACGTCAATGACACGCGGGCCTTACCGCGTACCTCTCTGTGTTGTTTGCTTGGGCTCTTTTGTTCACCTCCAAAGAGGTTTGCTTTTACTACGTTTATAGACTATTATTAGACTTGCAAGGCTCCAAAAAACGTACTGTGCGCCGGCTATTTCTAGACATAGGCCTAGCAATGCACTGGTTCTGCTATGGCGCTGGTCCTCTATTAACATTGTAAATTATGTGCGCGCGCACGGCGCGTGCGTGCGTGTGTGTGTATGCATACACGTGTGTGCGTGTGTGTGTGTGTGTGTGTGTGTGTGTGTATGTTTGTGTGTAAGTTTGTTATTATTAAGACCCTAAGCGAGCATACTTTGCTGTTCCTGTTTAGTGACAACTGGTGCTCTGGAGACTTAGTTGTGGATTGCACTCTTATTGAAAATTCAAAGGTGAGGCTGGCTGGTGTGGATGAGCTTTGTTTGGGGTAGTCTCTCGTGCCATCACGTTAGTCTCGTACCCACCCAAACTAGTCTCTCGTGTAGCGGTGATGTAATCCATCTGCTGCTGTGAAAACTTGGGTCGGTGGAGTGAACATAAAATACCATAGATAGTCTCTAAACTATCTATGAAAATACCAACTCCATGGATATTATGCACATTATAGTGCCTAAAACACATAAGACATGCTTTTCCTCTCACTATTGATTCCTTTGTTCAGTCTGGAGGTTGATAGCTAGTTCCTCTGTTCAGTCTAGAGGTTGCTAGTCCTGAGTCACTAGCCACTTATTGATTAGAAGCACATTTAGTGATGCTAGGCAGAGCCGCCAGAGGGAGTCGACAATTGGGGCGGCTCATTAATATTCATGACTTAAATAATGATTTATTATCGCGCTTAATCGGCGGATACCAAAAGTTTGAAAACTCCCGTACAACAGTATTCAGACCCAAATACTTGTCTCCTACATATATGCAATGAATTCATGAACTTTGTAAACTTCTTTCCAGCAATTCAATCGAGTAGATATGAAGGATTTCAGAAGTTGTGGTAGTAAATAATTATTCTTGACTGTTGTAAGCCATGACACACGAAAAGCAGAAAGCTTGATCACGATTAACATCGTAATGTAGCTATGGCCACCTTTGGAACGAGCGCTTCACGACCGATGATTTCCCAAATTCACGCTGGGGAAAGCTAAAGTTCAACGGCTGGTGTGCCTTGTCACTGATTTCGGACTTACGTGCACTATTCTAAATCGGTACGCGTACGCTTAGCCGCTTTTATTGGGTACATTAATAACTTTGATTAACTTTCATTAACCTAC
The DNA here is from genome assembly GCA_949361645.1 of Spongilla lacustris. Taxonomy (NCBI): domain Eukaryota; kingdom Metazoa; phylum Porifera; class Demospongiae; order Spongillida; family Spongillidae; genus Spongilla; species Spongilla lacustris. The sequence goes on along the minus strand of OX442431.1, from coordinate 3,999,542 downwards.
ACAGCTGGTAATTCTTCCGCCGATTTAGCGTAAATACATCTTTTAGAAATGGTTATTATTTTTACTTTCCTGCAATTCTTCAAAGATTGTCAAATACAATCAATAATGCATTGCTAAAAGATGTATTTACGCTAAATCGCAAAGCAACTTAAAGTAATGTACTTGTCGTACTTTTTTCTGTGACAATTAAATTATCTATATATTTTTAAGAACCGTATCTGTTTAGTTGCATCGTGTAATGAAGGGTGTGATTTAAAAAAATAGAGGTAAATTTAGCACGATAGATACATCAAACACGAGTAGAGAAATGGATGCCAAAACACTGTATTTCTATTTCCTAGGGAAATAAGGTTAATACAAACTGCAAAGTGATACATGTATTTCTATTCTGTGTAACTGTATATGTAATTGTATGTGCGTATTTGCATGCTGTATCCATATCCTAGAGCAACCTCATTATCTGCCCATCGTGAATGACACAGCGAGAACTCACTTGTCAAACAAATTTAAATTTGTGGTTATTAACAATGAACTTGTGTTTCCTCTAATGTACCAATTTCATTTAGTGGTGAAGAATTTGGAATGGCTAACAATAAGAAATGGGCAGAAGCTGAAGTCCGAAGTTTATATGTATCCGAAGTCGCTGCAACTGATGGCAGAGAGAGAGATGACAGAGATGAGAAAAGAATAAAACTGGATACGAATATACAAAAACTAGACAGCGAAAAGCATGATCTGATAAAGACAATTGATGATCTGATAAAGGATATGGATCATCTGGAAAAAACAACTAAGGGAAAAAACAAGGTATTGTCTGTACATTGTATGCACATGTACTTGCAATTAAAAAGGGATGAATGAACCAAGTACATGTACATGGGCTGATTGCCACTGGACATTTGTATTCGTACTGTACATGTACATTGATCCTGACTCACTTAGTTGATATTGGGAAGGTTTTAAATTATGATCGGTGGGTTGTGACTTGCATGTGGGATTAAGGTGTTAATATAGACCATGACAGCATCGAGGAAGTAAAAATAACATGCCATAATATTTGGGGTCCGAATAGTTGGCCTGATACATTATTTTCAAGTACCCCATTCGTTTAACAAAAATTCAGTGAGTTGACAACATAATTATTCATGATTGCTAACACTAAGCGCATGTGGATACTAACTAAATTTATGAATGAAGGTACAAAGTAACGGCTCGAGGATATACAATGAAATGTTGAGCAAACTGGTTCATGGTTAGTTTAGTGAGTTGTTTTTGTTTATTCAAGGTAAGAAGTGTACAAAGATGGCCCCTGTAATGAGGCAAAAATGTTAAGACTCTGTTTTTGAAAACCAAACCAACAATATGTAATTAGTATACGAGAACTTTTGTATTCAGAGGTAAAATTACACATTCAATCAAAATATGATTTTTATTTTTGGATGCTGTACTAAATAATACTCAAATTGGAATAGTTTAAAAGAAAAAATTTGAAAATATTGACAAGGTTTTGGGTGGGCAGAGTGGCATAAGGTGTCCATTTTTATACTATTCATAGCTAATATGTTTTACAACATTGGGGCATGAATTTAATGTTATTCATTAAAAACCATTAACGTTGTCTTGGACTTTAGTTAGTGTTGTAATAACCACCAGGAAGAGAGGATGATGCTAGTACTGATGATGAGTCGACTCAATGAGAAAGAGAAACAGCTGACTATGGTACAGCAACAGCTATTTGATAAAGACAGACAGCTAACAGCTATGATGCAGCAAGAGATGCTATCTGAACATAAACAGCAAGGTACAAGAGTTACATGTACATGTATAGTAAGGTCTATTTAAACTGACTTGTAATAACACTTGTGATGAGGTGGAAGTCTTATCTTGATTAGAAAAGTACTCATGTGGTCATCATCCAGTGTGGTCATCTAGTGTGGCCACCATCTAGTGTGGTCACCATATAGTATCATCATCATCCAGTGTGGTCACCATCCAGTGACAGTGGTCATCATCCAGTGACAGTGGTAATCATCCAGTGTGGTCACCATCCAGTGACAGTGGTCACCATCCAGTGACAGTGGTCACCATCTAGTGTAGTCATCATCCATGTGGTCACCATCTAGTGTGGTCACCATCCAGTGGAACCATAGAATTCCTTGGTTTAGAGTGGAGATTTTGCTACATGTATGTTTCCATTATGAGGCATATTGCATTTTTTTTGTATCTCAAACAGTACCATTGGCTTGATAGTTGAGTGGTTCTACGCATTATCGTGTAAGAGGTACAAATTTAAAATAATAATAACATTCCTTCTAGAGCATTACAATGAATGCATAAAAACTATGAAATGGTTTAAAATATGGTCAAATATATGTACATGTACATGTATGTTATCAACTCTCATGGTCGGAGTGATATGCAGTGCAAATGTGAAAACTGCATTACCACGAGTGAATTGTTGTGTGGGTGAGCTTCCAGAATCTGTCGTCCTGTCTTACTAAATAACATGCCGGTACAGACTGTGTGATTTGGTAGAACATGCAAAATCTGCGTTCGCTGGCAGTTTGGATCGGTAGACCACGCCTCCTGCCTACCGCAAGCGAAAATGTCTTGTAACTTACTGCTGAAATTGAGTGCAATAGAAGCTTTGGCTTGTTTGAAAAAGGGATTTATGTACCCTCCTATAGTTGTGTAACCCCATATTTATTGCTATTTTGATTCAGTAACACTCAATGTGATGGGAAACATGATCCTAAAAAAAATATGCGAGGGCCTTTACAACATCAAAAAATATGTCCCATTCATGTAAAAGGGAGTTATTTATAAAACACCATTCCAAAAAAAGTGTCAATTCTCTTATGGGTGAGCTTTCTGATTATGTATTTTTTCAGTCAGAAATACGGTAGGAGGGAATCATCGAAAGTACAAGGTACGCCCAAAAGTAAAAGTACTGCAGTAATAAATCAATAGCCTATTCAGTAGCATTGTCACTTAGGAAAGGGGGAGGAGCTGACCTGTAAGCAAACCTGCCGCAGGGAGGGGGGCACCCCTCCCACCCAGCTACGGTTATGGGGTGGTGGTGCTATAGGTTCCCCCCTGGGGGCCTGGGGCGGAGCCTTGGAAGCCAACTGTTTTTGCGTTAAAAAACCCTCCAAAACTACACAAATAATCATGGATCCAGCCCTAATATTCGATGCGCTGATCATGATCTAAACGTACGTAGTACTGAAGTCATAGTTCATTGATTTAGAAAATCAACACTAAAACTCAAAAGTCTCTGCATATTTTTAATTTAGCATTTTTAGACGGTCCTGCTGTGTTTTCTCATGAAACTGACGCACGTGCATGTAATTATAGCAATGTTCATGCATTTGTGTATACATGTACTATGAATAATGAATATATATTTGTCGAGGTAAAAAGGGCTGGATCCTCCGCTACTGCTAGTGGTAATCAGGTTCATCATCTAGTGCAGTGCAAACTTTTTACTAGTGATTACGTTATACAAAATTGCATGCTATAGTGTCATCATTAAAACATGTGCATGTTGTTAATCCTTGTGTTCCATCCATCCCTGTCTCACTACAGTTGAAGGACAGTTTCCTTCTCTAGAAATTGAGGATTATATTACTATTCCATCAAATTATATGGAGAGTTCTGGAATACGAGTACGAGACGCTAAACACAATGTTGTTCTTTATGGTCGACCTGCAGTTTGCAATGATGATGGTATGTTGTCTTTTATACCAGAACCAAAATGGCACAAAAAATAATGAACTAAATTGAATTACCATCTCTCTCTGTGTATTTCCATCAATCATCAGTTCAGGCCCCCCTTGCTGTCCCCCCTGGTAAGAACTATTACACTGATCAATCACCTGTCTCTTTTCATTGGAGCTACATGTATGCTGTTATATTTCGATTCAATATCATTTAAATAGTATTGCGCGCATGTTAATTGCTTTTTATTTTTTATTGCATAATAAAATAACCGATATTTATATTTACCCTGCATTTAATTTTTTTCCAGAAAAACAAGGTCGTGGGAGGCCCAAGAAGCAATTGCCACTGCATCATGATGATAGTATGTTGTCTTTTATACTAGAACCAAAACTGATTGAATTACCATCTCTCTTTGTGTATTTCCATCAATCAACAGTTCAGGCCCCCCTTGCTGTCCCCCCTGGTAAGAACCATTACACTGATCATCAATACACATTACATTACACACCTGTCTCTTTCCATTGGAGCTATGAAATTCAATTTTATCATTCTATATCGTGTGCATGTTGATTTTTCATTTGCATAATCAATGTACTGGGATTTATATGTACCCAACATTTCTATTTTGTTCAGAAAAATGTGGTCGTGGGAGGCCCAGGAAGCAACTGCCACTGCATCATGATGATAGTATGTTGTCTTTTATACTGTAACCCAAACAGCATTAAAATAATGAACATAATTGAATTACCATCTCTCTTCATCAATCAATAGTTCAGGCCCCCCTTGCTGTCGCCCCTGGTAAGAACCATTACATTGATCATCAATACGCATTACACTACAGAGCTATGAAATTTAATTTTACTAATAACGTGTGCATGTTGATTTTTCATTTGCATAATCAATGTACTAGGATTTATATGTACCCTACATTTCCATATTGTTCAGAAAAGCGTGGTCGTGGGAGGCCCAGGAAGCAACTGCCACTGCATCATGGTGATAGTATGTTGTCTTTTATACTGTAACCTAAACTGCATTAAAATAATGAACATAATTGAATTACCATCTCTCTTCATCGATCAATAGTTCAGGCCCCCCTTGCTGTCCCCCCTGGTAAGAACCATTACACTGATTATCAATACACATTACATTACACACCTGTCTCTTACCATTGGTGCTATGAAATTCAATTTTTTCATTCTGTATTGTGTGTATGTTGATTTTTCATTTGCATAATCAATGTACTGGGATTTATATGTACCCTGCATTTCATTTTGTTCAGAAAAGCGTGGTCGTGGGAGGCCCAGGAAGCAACTGCCACTGCATCATGGTGATAGTATGTTGTCTTTATACTGTAACCTAAACTGCATTAAAATAATGAATATAATTGAATTACCATCTCTCTTCATCGATCAATAGTTCAGGCCCCCCTTGCTGTCCCCCCTGGTAAGAACCATTACACTGATTATCAATACACATTACATTACACACCTGTCTCTTACCATTGGTGCTATGAAATTCAATTTTTTCATTCTATATTGTGTGTATGTTGATTTTTCATTTGCATAATCAATGTACTGGGATTTATATGTACCCTGCATTTCATTTTGTTCAGAAAAACGTAGTCGTGGGAGGCCCAGAAAGCAACTGCCACTGCATCATGATGATAGTATGTTGTCTTATATACCAGAACCTAAACTGCACAAAAAATAATTGAATTACCATCTCTCTTCATCAATCAATAGTTCAGGCCCCCATTGCTGTCCCCCCAGGTAAGAACCATTACACTGATCATCAATACACATTACATTACACACTTGTCTCTTTGCATTGGAGCTATGAAATTATAACGCGTGCATGTTGATTTTTCATTTGCATAATCAATGTACTGGGATTTATATTGTACCCTGCATTTCATTTTGTTCAGAAAAACGTGGTCGTGGGAGGCCCAGGAAGCAACTGCCACTGCATCATAATGATAGTATGTTGTCTTTTATACTAGAACCTAAACTGCACAAAAAAATGGAATTACCATCTCTCTTTGTGTATTACATAAATCAATAGTTCAGGCCCCTCTTGCTGTCCCCCCTGGTAAGAACCATTACACTGATCAATACACATTGGAGCTATGCGATTCAATATTATTTTAAATTTCATTCTGCATTTTGCGCATGTTTATTTTCATTTGCATAATCAATGTACAGTCTACCCTCGATGCTATTGCCTTCGATCTCTATCGCACTCTACATGTATGGCTCTCTGTGTGGGTTTTAATAGAATCGCGTCGCAATATGTTATGATAGCATTAGTAGCGAGAGCGATAGCAACGAGGGGCGATAGTAGCGAGAGCCATAGAGTGCGATAGTGATCGAGGGCGATAGCATCGAGGGTAGACTTGCCAAATTACATTACTTCCCACACCTATATCAATAGACCTTGCTACTAGCGCCCCTTGATGCTATCACGCTTGTCCAGATCCCGCGATAGCAACGAGAGTATACTGTACTAGGATTTATATGTACCCTGCATTTCATTTGTTTAGGAAAACGTGGTCGTGGGAGGCCCAGGAAGCAACTGCCACTGCATCATGACGATAGTATGTTGTCTTTTAAACAAGAGCACAAAAAATAATTGAATTTCCATCTCTCTTTGTGTATTTCCATTCAACAGTTCAAGTCCCCCTTGCTGTCCCCTCGGGTAAGAACCATTACACTGATCAATACACATTACATTACACACCTGTCTCTTTCCGTTGGAGCTATGCAATTCAATTTTCTATATCGTGTGCATGTTAAATTTTCATTTGCATAATCAATGTACTGGGATGTATATGTACCCTGCATTTCATTTTGTTCAGAAAAACGTGGTCGTGGGAGGTTCAAGAAGCAACTGCCACTGCATCATTATGATAGTATGTTGTAGAACCAAAACTGCACAAAAACAATTGAATTACCATCTCTCTTTGCGTATTTACATCAATCAACAGTTCAGGCCCCCCTTGCTGTCCCCTCGGGTAAGAACCATTACACTGATCAATACACATTGGAGCTATGCGATTCAATATTATTTTAAATCTCATTCTGTATTTTGCGCATGTGTATTTTCATTTGCATAATCAATGTACTAGGATTTATATGTATGCTGCATTTCATTTGTTCAGAAAAACGTGGTCGAGGGAGGCCCAGGAAGCAACTGCCACTGCATCATGATGATAGTATGTTGTCTTTTATACCAGTACCTAAACTGCATTAAAATAATGAACATAATTGAATTACCATCTCTCTTCATCGATCAATAGTTCTGGCCCCCCTTGCTGTCCCCCCTGGTATGAACCATTACACTGATTATCAATACACATTACATTACACACCTGTCTCTTACCATTGGTGCTATGAAATTCAATTTTTTCATTCTATATTGTGTGTATGTTGATTTTTCATTTGCATAATCAATGTACTGGGATTTATATGTACCCTGCGTTTCATTTTTGTTCAGAAAAACGTGGTCGTGGGAGGCCCAGGAAGCAACTGCCACTGAATCATGATGATGGTATGTTGTCTTTTATACCAGAACCAAAACTGCACGTTGTCATTATCTATTGTATTCATCATCTACATGTAGTGTGGTCATCATCTAGTGTGGTCATCATCCATTGTGGTCATCATCCAGTGTTGTCATCATCCATTGTGGTCATCATCCAGTGTTGTCTTCATCCATTGTTGTCTTTATCCATTGTTGTCTTCATCCATTGTTGTCATCATTCAGTGTTGTACTCATCCAGTGTTGTCGTCATCTAGTGGCCCCAGAAGCCGACACCTTTTGCGTCGAAAAACTACACAAATAATAGTCCTAATGCTCGATGCGTCGATCATGATCTGCAGCACTGAACTCACTGTTCATTTGTTTAGAAAATATGACACTTAATACTCAGAGCTTCGGTTCATCATCTAGTCCAGTGGAAGCTTTGTACTAGTGATTACGTTATAAAATTTGCATGCTATAGTTTCATCATTATAACATGTGCCTGTTGTTAATCCTTGTGTTCCATCCATCCCTGTCCCAATTTATCCTACAGTTGGACAGTTTCCTCTTCTAAAAATCGAAGAAAATAATACTATTCCATCAAAATGTATAGAGAGTTCTGGAATAAGAGACGCTACACACAACATTGTTCTCTATTGTCGACCTACAGTGGGTATGTTGACTTTTATACCACAACCAAAATGGCACAAATAGTGAAGAACAAAATTGAATTACATGTGCCATCTCTCTCCGTGTATTTCCATCAATCATCAGTTCAGGGCCCCCTTGCTGTCCCTCCTGATAAGAACCATTACACTGATCATTACACGTCATTACACCCCTGTCGCTTTTCATTGAGCTCATGCTGTTCTATTCAATATCATTCTAATAGTATTGTGGGCATGTTAATTTTCATTTGCATAATCAATACACTGGTAATTTATATGTACCCTGCATTTCATTGTGTTCAGAAAAACATGGTCGTGGGAGGCCCAGGAAGCAAAAAGTTACATTGCATCATGATGATGGTATGTTGCCTTTATACCAAAACCAAAATGGCACAAAAAATAATGAGCAAAATTCATTTATCATATCTCTCTGTGTATTTATTTCCATCAGCAGTTCAGGCCCCCCTTCCTGTCCACCCCGAGTAAAAACCATTCCACTAAACTGATCAATACACATTAATACACAGATCAATGTTACGCACCTGTCTCTCTCAATTGGAACTATGCAGTAGTTAGTTATTAATGAAAAAAATATATTGGGCTGATTAATGATATGAATCGGTTAATTTAAATTAGTCATCTCACTGAATTGATCATATACATGTTTCATTTAAATCTTTTAGTCATTCTTTATTTTGTGCATGTTATTTGCATAATCAACTAAGCTCAAACATTTGGAGTACAAATGGGATCTGATCTGTTCAGTTACCCTAATATCTGAATCCATTCCGATTTGGTACATGTAACAATCCGAATTTGATAAAATATCAGATATCTAAATATCTGGACTATAATTAGCTTTCTTAATCGGATACAATGTTTGGAAATGTAACCCACAATTGTTATCATAAATGCTCACTTTCACAAACTATATTTAATGCACGTATGAGGATGTAACCTGATGCATTTCCTGCGAGTTGTCAACTGCTATAAAATGACAATGCACATGTTATAGCACGTGCATTATTTATCTTTTCCGTGAGCACCTAAGCGGTACTGTATTAACTACTATTCCACCTCATAATTCCAAATTTGAGAAAGCTTTTTCTCTTGTAATTGCACTAATATAAATGTAGAACCTGCATGGTAAACCACGGCTCGTGCAGTTCAATGTTTATTATTCACTCTTTTATCTAAATAGCTATTTTCTCATGAGCAGTTATTACTCGCTCTCAACTTATGAGTGACTTGTGCGTGAGCGGTTCTGTACTATATTTTTGTGGGGAGGGTAGTTTGTAGGGTTTGAAGACTGAATGCATTATGCCCTTGCCAAACAAATTGCCAGTGCATGCAACCGTTGTGCATTAGTGATTTTCTAAATGCGGTGAATGAACGACCAAGAGCTAGAGAAGTTAGACAAATTTGGGATTTTTGTTCATATAAAGGTGTCTAATTCATGTGAACATAAGATATAAAAAAGAAAAAACTTAATTACAAAGTTTTCATAATGCCAATATGACGTGTACAGTCAGTCATGAATAACAGATCCACAACAAGAATGAATCTGTACAAATCATGCACAACAAATGATATTTCTTGATACATATACATGCTTCCTAATTCAGATTTTATTTACTGTGTACTGCCAAATAACTTTTATGTAGCAACCTCGTACAACATTTATGTTTAAAATCTTAAGTTAATGCTGTAAAGTATAATGGTTAAATCAAACCTTTTTCCATTGTCTTCGCTCCTCTTTTTATCCAACTGAAGACCTTCATGTGGATGAGGCTGCTGTTGTTGGTAAGGATTTACTGAGTTTAAATTAAACCCTTTAAACTCATTTTTTCCAACATAAGGTGCTGTTCTTATGGAAGGGGAAGAGGAAGAGGACGAGGAACCGTGGTGTAGCCTGTGCTTGGTAAGGAGGTTAAATCAAACCTTTTCCCATTGGTTATGAATAGATCTGGACAAGTATATTATATGTAATTGCTACATGTGTATCATACATAATTTTCAAAATGCAATTATGTATGATAGGAGGATTAAGTTGACCCATTTGAATATTTTGTTTCACTTTAGGACTCCACTAACCAGGATATTCAAATCTGAAAACACACAAACAAAATCTCTCAACATGTGTGTATTTGTTGATTATTGTTATAAATAAAACAATGCATTACAATAATCAACATATAATCAATAAAATGATAAAGAGATCAACAATAAGGATTTAAGCATGAAGTTCAGACAAAGATAGTGGGCAACCCTGCACCCTTGGGTGCGAGAGCCCTTTGGACTGAGGTTTGTTGCTCTAAGTAAAAGTCGTGCTCTCATCCATCCTAGAACTTCACTGTTGGATTTTTCCCACTCATGGGCAAGTTTCTGAGCAAGTTGTCGTAAAAAAAAATTGCTTGTCGACCATAAGTGTTATTTCTAGTTTGAGATATTCACAATACATGTAATATCATTAAAATCATACCTCGGTAGTTAAGCCACCTCATCGCTATATGATGCGCCTAATTTGGACCTCATCAAAGCAAAATGCAAGGGCAGCACTGCTATCCAGAGTATATGGCATCATCACAGTAGCAGCACGCCGATCACGTTTTGTGTGTAATCATTCATTCATTAGTAATTGTGTTGCATTATTTACTACTTGTATTGTAATTAACAATACAATAATAAAAGTTTTAATCTATCAACCATGACTAGTTAACACATTAAAATCTATACAGATAGTAAGATTTAACTACCATGTTCATGGTTTCTGCTAAGCGATGTTAAACCAGAAGTGTTATTTGTACTTGAGATATTTACAATACATGTAGTAGCATTAAAAGAATAAAAAATTAAACCATTACTAGCTAGTAAATTTACATGTATAAGGATATTATATTTAAAAAGTTTTAGATTTAATCTAGCACGTTCGTGGTTTATTAAAAACCATAAGTGTTATTCTTCTTTGAGATATTCCCAATACATGTAGTATCATGATAACGACTTAATAAGGATTACTTGTTAGATTTATAAGAAGAGTTGTATGTTTAATACATCAAGATTTAATCCAGCATGTTCATGGTTTATGTTACACCGTAAGTGTTATTTCTATGTGGCGATCCACAATACATGTTGTATTGTAACTAGTAATTGTGTAATTATTAAAAGTCGTTATCGTGATTTTATGTTAGTACATGTATTGTATCACTTGGATTTATGTTCATGGTTTATCATAAACCATGTTACACCATAAGTGTTATTTCTACAATTTAGTATCGTTAAAATCATAATAACCACTTTTAATAATTAAACCATTAAAATCTAGATAAATATGGAAAGCATGCTTAATACATTTAGATTTAATCTAGCGTGTTCATGGTTTATGTTAAACCATAAGTATTATTTCTACTTTGAGATATTCACATTATATGTAGTATCATTAAAATCATACTGAAGACTTTTAATATTAAACCATTACTAGTTAGTAAATCTAGATGCATAAGGATAGTATGTCTTAGTGTATTAGATTTAACTTACCATTGAATGGTTTATGATAAGTTAAACTATAAGTGTTATTTCTACACTGAGATATTTACAATACATGTAGTATCATTAAAATCATACTGAAGACTTTTAATATTAAACCATTACTAGTTAGTAAATCTAGACCTATAAGGATAGAATGTTTAGATTTAATCCAGCATGTTCATGTTTTATGATAAGCCATGTTAAACTATAAGTGTTATTTCTTTAATGAGATATTCACATTACATGTAGTATCATTGAAATAATAATGACTTTTAATAATGGAAACATTACTTGTTAGTAAATCTAAATCAATATGGGTAGTATGTTTAATACACTTAGATTTAATGTAACGTGTTCATGGATTATGATAAACCATGTTAAGCCATAAGTGTTATTTCTACTTCGAGATATTCAATTACATGTAGTATCATTAAAATAATTATAACGATTTTTGATAATTAAACCAGATTAAATCTAAAACCCTTAAACATACTATTCAAATACATCTAGATTTCCTAACTGGTAATGGTTTAATTATTAAAAGTCGTTATTATGATTATATTGATACTACTTGTAATGTGAATATCGTAGTAGAAATCATACTTATGGTTTAAGATGGTTTATCATAAACTATGAACATGCCATATTAAATCTAAAACCCTTAAACATACTATCCATATCTAGATTTACTAACTACTAAATGGTTAAATTATTAAAAGTCGTTATTATGATTTTAATGATACTACTTTTAATGTGAATATCTCAATGTAGAGATAACACTTATGGTTTAACATGGTTTATCAAACCATGAACATGCTAGATTAAATCTAAATGTATTAAACATACTATCCATATAGATCTAGATTTACTAACTAGTAATGGATTAAAAGTCATTATTTATGAGTTATTATTAAATGGATATTACAAGCATACACGGAAAATACAGCAGCAGTATTAGTTATTACATATCATTAGACAACATGTAAACTATGCATGTATTGCATGTACGGTTCCACTCTAAAGCTACACTGTTTAACCTGGAACACATCTTCTGGACAGGATTGCCCTAGCTACTGACCTCACTAATGATGTATTCAACCGCCCATAAATCTCTGTCAAGACCTTTGCCTTAGGGCAGGGCAGGGAGATCGAGAGGATGGAAGCTAGTCTTGCGAAGGTGTTCTGGGGCTCTGTACCCAAGTTCCCATACGATTCTACTGCCAGAGGAACACATACCCACCCTAGCTCCTGATACTTTGGGTCATTGGAAGAGTGCTTTCGGCACTCTGCTTTGTGAGCTGCAACACCTGCTGAATTACACGCGTCATGCAAAGTGGCAGGAGTGAGTGGGGAAGTAACAGTAATATCGAAGACTGCTGGCTTTGCCCTTCCCCAGGAATCGACTAGCACATCAGCTGGACGGGAATTACTCTGGACTCTTGAAAGGCCTTGACCAACCTCCACTCTTACAGATAGATGAGCACAACGACAACACTCTGCAAAGATGTTTCGCACGCGATTGTGTCTGATGACAACATCCCCACCATGTCTGCATGATACTGCATGATGTCCAAGACCAAAGTGATTATGATTTTAATGATACTACATGTATTGTCAATGTAGAAATAACACTTAAATATACTATCCATATAGAACTAGATTTACTAACTAGTAATGGTTTATTATTAAAAGTCATTATTATGATTTTAATGAAACCATATGTATTGTCAATGTAGAAATAACACTTATGGTTTAACATGGTTTATCATAAACCATGATCATTCCAGATTAAATCTAAAACCTTTAAATATACTATCCATATAGATCTAGATTTACTCACTAGTAATGGTTCAATTATTGATAGACGTTATTATGATTTTAATGATACTGCATGTATTGTGAATATCTCACTTTAGATGTCACTAATGCTTTACATGCATTTTTATTTTTTTAATTTTTAAACACATTGTCAATGTTGAAATAACACGTATAGTTTAACATGGTTTATCATAAACCATTCAATGGTAGATTAAATCTAATACTCTCAAACATACTATCTACTTAGATCTAGATTTTATAACTAGTAATGGTTTAATTATTAAAAGTCGTTATTATGATTTTTTTATCATAAACCATGAATATGCTACATTAAATCTAAAACTCTGAAACATACTATCTATATAGATCTAGATTTACCAACTAGTAATGGTTTAATTATTAAAAGTCGTTATTATGATTTTAAAGATAATACGTTTGTATTGTGAATATCTCAATATGCTACATGAAATCTAAAACTCTGAAGCATACTATCTATATAGATAGTATGTTTTAATTATTAAACTTGTAATGGTTTAATTTTTAAAAGTCGTTAAAGATAATACAATTGACATGGTTTAACATAAACCATTCAAAGGTAGATTAAATCAAATACTCTCAAACATACTATCCACAGATCTAGATTTACTAACTAGTAATGGTTTAATTATTAAAAGTTGTTATAATGATTTTAATGATAATACATGTATTGTGAGTATTTCAGTGTAGAAATAACACTTATGGTTTAACATAGTTTATCATAAACCATGAATATCCTACATTAAATCTGAAACTCTTAAACATACTATCCACATAGATCTAGATTTATAAAGTCAGGGCATTTGGAGGCGTATGCTTGAAGAAACGAGGAAGGACCCAGCAGGTGAAACCCATTTCAAAGCACCGGATTCAGACAGTGAAGGCCATTGAGACAGTTCCTCAGCTTCAACAGTCTATCTGTATTCAAGACAAAGAGTTCGTCTTTGAAGTGGATACAGGTGCAGGGGACAACTTCTGCTCCACAGAAATCTGGAGGAAGGCAGGGAAGCCTGCACTCTCACCAGTGACTGGACGCTATGAGGTGGCTAATGGACAGCCACTATCTACTCTGTGTATGTTTGAGACAATAGTCTCACTGCCAGGGGACTTGTCACCTAAGATATCGCTCCAGTTCACAGTCACCGAGGTCCCACGGCTCAACCTCCTGGGACGTGATGCTATTGTCCGGTTAGGGATCAACCTTTCAGCACTTCTGGGGGTACCACATGTTGTAAAGCCTAGCTCTTCCCTTGTGCACCCCAACTTCGATGAACTGAAGCTAGATTTGGTCCTTCAGGATTCATGCAGGCAGCTCTGCCAAGAGTTTCCAAATCTTTTCAAGCCGGAACTTGGGTGCCTAAAAGATTTCGAACTTAAGGTAAAATTCAAGTCAGAAGCACATCCAATCTTTTGCAGGCCTCGGGTGGTCCCTTTTGCTATCCAGGATGACCTCTGCCGGGCTTATGATGCTGGGATTGCTGGAGGAGTATGGCAACCTACTCAGTTTAGTGCTTATGGGACTCCAGTGGTTTCCATTCGGAAGGCTGCGTTTGCAGGAAAACCAGCTAAACTGCGGGTTTGTGGGGACTACTCGATTACAGTTAACCATCAGCTGGAATCCCATCGTCACCCCATGCCACTTCCTGAAAATCTGATGCGGAAGTTGGGTGGTGGGTATGGTTTTACGAAGATTGACCTGGCAGATGCCTATAACCAGATCATGCTGGCTCCCGAAAGTCAAAAGCGCTTGGCTCTCAGCACCCACTGAGGAGTATTACTTCAAATGCGACTCCCCTTTGGCATCAGCTCAGCGCCAGGCTATTTCTATTTTCAGGAGATCATGGACCAGCTGACCAGTGACCTTCGAGGAGTGGCCGTCTACATAGATGACATCCTGGTCAGTGGTTCCACTTCTTCTGAACACCTCCAGAACCTCCGAGCTCTCCTCCAACGTCTAGAAAGCAAGGGTCTTCGCTGCCGTCTAGAGAAGTGTGTTTTTGCACAACCTAGTGTGGAGTACCTCGGACACATCCTGTCTGGTCAGGGAAGGTGAATGATGTCATGCAGATGCCAGCTCAAGGAAATGTCTCTGGTCTACGATCATTCCTTGGGTCGGTTCAGTTTTACAGCAAGTTCCTTCCTAACCTTGCCACATTAACAGAACCGCTTCATCGTTTGGCCAAGAAGGACACACCATGGATCTGGGGTACAGAGGAGCAAGCCGCCTTCCAGAAGCTCAAGGATATACTCAGTGCAGACAACATTCTTGTCCACTTCGATCCATCTCTCCCGGTTGGGATCTCTTGTGATGCCTCTGAGGTGGGTTCTCCTAGGAGCTGTACTTTTTCATCACTACCCGGATGGCAGTGAACGTCCTATTGCCAATACCTTGAAGACCCTCACAAGCACACAGCGCCGGTACAGCTAGATCCAGAAGGAGGCACTGGCTATCATATTCGCTCTGAACAAATTCCACCAGTTCCTTTATGGTCGCTCATTCATTCTGGTCATGGACCACAAGCCACTCATTGTATTGTTCGGACCAACTAAGGCAACTCCTGCTCTGGCTGCCAACAGGCTAGCACGGTGGGCCCTGACACTGAGCCAGTACCAATACACCATTGAGTACAGGAAAACGTGCGACCATGGTAATGCTGATGCTCTCAGCCGTCTTCCCGTAGGACCAGATGCCAGTTTTGATGAGGGGGAAGATGATGCAGATGTTGACACAGTCTGCACCATAAAAACTGTCAGCCTTCAGCTGGACCCCACAGACCCAGGAACAATGGCGAAGGAGTCAGCCAAAGATCCAGTCATTGCTAATGTGATGCGCTTTACACGTGAAGGTTGGCCACCTAAGGACAAAGGAATGTTGGCCTGGAGGATTTTCGGAAAGTGGCAGTATCGCTGTCCACAGCCAATGGGTATCTTCTGTATGGGTCCAGAGTGGTCATTCCCCCCAGCCTGAGACCTCAGGTACTGCAGCTTCTTCACTTGGGACACTTTGGGATGCAGCGGATGAAGCAGCTGGCACGTACTGCAGTCAACTGGCCAAGAATAGATGCAGACATTGTTGACCTCTGCCATCAGTGTACGGCCTGTGCAGAGCGCCAGATCAAGCCACCTAAGCCAGCCAATCATCCCTGGATGCTGCCGGAGAAACCATGGAGCAGAGTGCATGTTGATCATACCATCATCTTTTTGGGCTCCAACTGGCTGGTACTTATTGATGCATATTCCAAGTACCCTTGCATCCACCCGACTACTTCCACTTCCACCAAGTCCACCACAGAGCAGCTGGAGCAAGATTTTGCTCATTTTGGCTATCCACACACTATTCTGTCAGATAATGCCACTTCGTTTGCCTCAGAGGAGTTCCAGGCATGGTGCAGGGAGAGGGGAAACACCCATCTCACTGGTGCACCTTACCACCCTGCCACCAATGGGGCAGCTGAACGTCTGGTGCAGACCTTCAAGCAGTCCTCACTCTCCACGAGCAGCCCTTCAGGAGTTTTTGATGCAGTATCGCCGAACTCCTCTGGCAGACACCTACTCCCCAAGCGAACTCCTGAATGGTCGACAGATTAGGACTAAGATCGATGTTTTACTTCCTTCTCCAGCACACTTGGCTCAAGGAAAGCAGGTGAGAGCAGCAACAAAATCTTAAGAACAGGAACTTCCTGATAGAGTGACTGCAATCTATTCTGTGGGCTCACCTTGCTATGCATTGTACTGTGGCCCGAGGCGTGAGAAGGATCCCAGATGGGTGCCTGCAGTGGTAACAAAGAGGTTTGGCACCCGCAGTGTCAATGTACGGGTGGTCCCACGAGGTGGCACCTGGCGTCGCCACATCGAGCAGCTGCGTCCTTGCTATGTGGACCAGGATGATGCAGACCCTGGTGAGATATACCAATTCAAGCACCAGAACCAGCTGTGTCTGTCCAGGATGCGCCCATGTTGGAAGACCCAAGCATCTGCAACACCAGTTCCAGTGGCCCCTCCTGCTAAGAAGTTTCGTAACCCTCGTCTCCCCACAGGGAATGAGTATGGCCCCAACAATCCTCGATGATCACACAGGTGACCTCTCTCCTAGAATCCTGAGTTTTCCGCCTTGTGAAAAGGAACCTCAAGGCTAGCTGGGAGGTGTTATGGCGGCGCACATCACCATAAATATTCTACTCCGCTTGCGCACGATATAGGCGGGAGGATTCTAGTCATTGCAATGCATTTAGCAGGTGCTTTTTTGTAGTCTCTGTTAGTTTGTGTGTAGCTACGGGATTAACTTTACCATACCTATTCTAAGAACACGACATGGTTTAACATGGTTTATCATAAACCGTTCAATGGTAAATATAATCTGATACACTCAGACATACTGCCCATATGGAACTAGATTTAATAACTAGTAATGGTTTAATTATTAAAAGTTGTTACTGTGATTTTAATGATACTACATGTATTGTGAATATCTCAGTGTAGAAGTGACACTTATGGTTTAACATGGTTTATCATAAACCATTCAATGGTAAATTAAATCTAATACACTCAGACATACTATCCATATGGATGTAGATTTAATAACTAGTAATGGTTTAATTATTGAAAGTCGTTATTATCATATTAATGATACTACATGTATTGTGAATATCTCAGTTTAGAAATAACACGTATGGTTTATCATAAACCATTCAATAGTAAATTAAATCTAATACACTCAGACATACTATCCATATGGATCTTGATTTACTAACTAGGAATGGTTTAATCATTAAAAGTCGCTATTATGATTTTAATGATACCACATGTGTTGTGAATATCTCAGTTTAGAAATATCACTTATGGTTTAACATGATTTATCATTCAATGGCTAATTCACACAGACATACTATCCATATGGATCTAGATTTACTAACTAGTAATGGTTTAATTATTAAAAGTCGTTATTATGATTTTAATGATACTACATGTATTGTGAATGTATCAGTTTAGAAATATCACTTATGGTTTAACATGGTTTATCATAAACAATTTAATTGTAAATTAAATCTAATACACTCAGACATACTGTCCATATGAAACTAGATTTACTAACTAGTAATGGTTTAATTATTAAAAGTCGTTATTATGATTTTAATGATACTACATGTATTGTGAATGCCTCAGTTTAGAAATATCACTTATGGTTTAACATGGTTTATCATAAACCATTGAATGGTAAATTAAATCTAATACACTCAGACATACTATCCATGTGGATCTAGATTTACTAACTAGTAATGGTTTAATTATTAAAAGTCATTATTATGATTTTAATGATACTACATGTATTGTGAACTCCCTTCACATGCCTACATGGTTATTGGTACCACACCCCTCTCTATTGACCATCGCATTGGTGCCAGCATCTATTTGCACGCCTATCGACACAACACCAAACTATAGCAAGACCTGACCACTACATACACCACAATCGTCTCTGCCAGCTCCCCTGCTTCCTTCCTCCTCTCTCTCCGCTATTCTGCTCGTTGCTCGTGTTCCCAGTAGCTCCACACATACCACGCTCATATACCACACTACGCTGAGCAGTAGGCATAAATAAAACCTAATTAGCTATATTCAGGGTAGGTGAGCCCACACCTCACCCTCGGAAAAACTCCGT
Source organism: Spongilla lacustris (assembly GCA_949361645.1). Classification (NCBI taxonomy): domain Eukaryota; kingdom Metazoa; phylum Porifera; class Demospongiae; order Spongillida; family Spongillidae; genus Spongilla; species Spongilla lacustris. The sequence goes on along the minus strand of OX442431.1, from coordinate 3,980,591 downwards.
GGACAACCTTCTGAAGGGAAAATCCACCTGCTGGGTCAAAAACCTCCCTAACTACACTGCTCCACACACATGCACAACCCAACCAGCTGCTTCTGTTGGGGCATACCCCCCTCGGCTACTTTTCGTCAGATCAACCTGTCCAGACTCAACACACCGCATGGGAAAAAATTGCAGGACACACAGCGTGCATGTAGAATGCTTAGAATGACTCAATAACCCTTACGCCCCCTTATCAAGCCACCCTTCCACGTGCTAAAACCTTCCATCCAATCACCATTTCCTTCACATTTAGAAGGGAGCTTATTTCCTGTCTAATTCAATTCTTTCAACCAAGAGGAAATATATTATCTCAGTGTAGAAATAACACTTATGGTTTAACATGGTTTATCATAAACCATTCAATGGTAAATTAAATCTAACACACTCAGACATACTATCCATATGGATCTAGATTTAATAAATAGGATTTAATGATACTCCAAGTATTGTGAATATCTCAGTGTTGAAATAACACTTATGGTTTAACATGGTTTATCGTAAACCATTCAATGGTAAATTAAATCTAATACACTCAAACATACTATCCGTATTGATCTGGATTTACTAACCAGTAATGGTTTAATTATTAAAAGTCGTTAATATGATTTTAATGATACTACATGTATTGTGAATATCTCAGTGTAGAAATAACAATTATGGCTTAACATGGTTTATTATAAACCATTCAATGGTAAATTAAATCTAATTCACGCAGACACACTATCCATATGGATCCGGATTTACTAACTAGTAATGGTGTAATAATTAAAAGTCATTATTATCATTTTAATGATACTACATGTATTGTGAATATCTCAGTGTAGAAATAACACTTATGGTTTAACATGGTTTATCATAAACCATTCAATGGTAAATTCAATCTAACATACTCAGACATACTTTCCTTATGTGTCTAGATTTACTAACCAGTAACGGTTTAATAATTAAAAGACGCTATTATGATTTTAATGATACTACATGTATTGTGAATATCTCAGTTTAGAAATAACACTTATGGTTTAACATGGTTTATCATAAACCAATCAATGGTAAATTAAATCTAATACACTCAGACATACTGTCCATATGAATCTAGATTTACTAACTTTATTATTAATAGTCGTTATTAGGATTCTAATGATACTACATGTATTGTGAATATCTCAGTGTAGAAATAACACATGGTTTAACATGGTTTATTATAAACAATTCAATGGTAAATTAAATCTAATTCACCCAGACATACTATCCATATGGATCTGGATTTACTGTACATGTATTTTGAATATCTCAGTGTAGAAATAACACATGGTTTAACATAGTTTATTATAAACCATTCAATGAAATCTAATTCACTCAGACACACTATCCATATGGATCTGGATTTACTAACTAGTAATGGTTAAATTATTAAAAGTCGTTATTGTCATTTTTATGAAACAACATGTATTGTGAATATCTCAGTGTAGAAATATGACTTATGGTTTAACATAGTTTATCATAAACCATTCAATGGTGAATTAAATCTATTACACTCAGCCATACTGTTCATATGAATCTAGATTTGCTAACAAGTAATAAATAGTCGTTGTTAGGATTTTAATGATTATACATGTATTGTGAATATCTCAGTGTAGATATAGCACTTATGGTTTAACATAGTTTATCATAAACCACTCAATGGTTAATTAAATCTAATACATTCAGACATACGATCCATATGGATATAGATTTATTAACTAGTAATAACCTAATTATTAAAAGTCGTTATTATGATTTTAATGATACTACATGTATTGTGAATATCTCAGTGTAGAAATAACACTTATGGTTAAACATGGTTTATCATAAACCATTAAATGGTAAACTAAATCTAATACATTCAGACTTACTATCCTAATGGATGTAGATTAAGTAACTAGTAATGGTTTAATAATTGAAAGTTGTTATTGTGATTTTAATGATACTACATGTATTGTGAATATCTCAGTGAAGAAATAACAGTTATGGTTTAACATGGTTTGTCATAAACCATTCAATGGTAAATTAAATCTAATTCACTCAAACTATCCATATGGATCTGGATTTACTAACTAGTAATGGTTTAATTATTGAAAGTCGTTATGATTTTAATGATACTACATGTATTGTGAATATCTCAGTGAAGAAATAACAGTTATGGTTTAACATGGTTTGTCATAAACCATTCAATGGTAAATTAAATCTAATACACTCAGACATACTATCCATATGGATCTGGATTTACTAACTAGTAATGGTTTAATTAAACCGTTATTATGATTTTAATGATACTGCATGTAATGTGAATATCTCAGTGCAGAAATAACACTTATGGTTTAACATGGTTTATTATAAACCATTCAATGGTAAATTAATTTTAACATATTCAAACATGCTTACCTTATGTATTTAGATTTAATAACCAGCAATGGTTTAATTATAAAAAGACGCTATTATGATTTCAATGATACTACATGTATTGTGAATATCTCAGTGTAGAAATAACACTTATGGTTTAACATGGTTTATCATAAACCATTCAATGGTAATTAACATCTAACATACTCAGACATACTATCCTTATGTATCTAGATTTACTAACCTGTATTGGATTAATTATTGAAAGTCGTTATTATGATTTTAATGATACTACAGGTATTGTGAATATCTTAGTGTAGAAATAACACTTATGGTTTAACATGGTTTATCATAAACCATTTAATGGTAAATTAAATCTAACATACTCAGACATACTGTCCTTATGTATGTAGATTTACTAATTAGTAATGGTTTAATCATTAAAAGTCGCTATTATGATTTTAATGATACTACATGTATTGTGAATATCTCAGTGAAGAAATAACACTTATGGTTTAACATGGTTTATCATAAACCATTCAATGGTAAATTAATTTTAACATACTCAGACATACTATCCTTATGTATCTAGATTTACTAACCAGTAATGGTTTAATTATTAAAAGTCACGATTATGATTTTAATGATACTACATGTATTGTGAATATCTCAGTTTGGAAATAACTCTTATGGTTTAACATGGTTTATCATAAACCATTCAATGGTAAATTAATTCAAACATACTCAGACGTACTACCCTTATGTATCTAGATTTACTAACCAGTAATGGTTTAATGACTAAAAGTCGCTATTATGATTTTAATGATACTATATGTATTGTGAATATCTCAGTGTAGAAATAACACTTATGGTTTAACATGGTTTATCATAAACCATTCAATGGTAAATTAAATCTAACATACTCAGACATACTATCCTGATGTATCTAGATTTACTAACCAGTAATGGTTTAGTTATTAAAAGTCACTATTATGATTTTAATGATACTACATTTATTGTGAATATCTCAGTGACAACAGAAGATGAAACATCGGTCCTAAAGAAAGGCCTCAGCGTTATCCCAACACCGCACGAGAACCTTAGTATTCTTCAACAATCCATTGACCAGTACAAGAGAACTCTTAGGCTAGACTATCTCTACCAAGGGCAAGACCGTGAAATGAACCCTTTCAAGAAGAAATCGAATTACACACCAACAACATCCAGCAACAAAGCATTGGAGAAATATTTAGAAGACACAGAGCTAGCTCTCTACACAACGTGCTCAACCCCCAGATTCCAAATTTCCAGTAACCTCACACCAGGAGAGAGAAGAGCAGTCCAATCACTAAGAAGCAAAATGCATGATGTCATAATTAATAAAGCAGACAAGGGTTCAACAATCACAGTCGTAACCAGAGACAAATACATTGCTGATGGCCTGCAGCATCTCTCTGACATGACAGCATATGCTAAGCTGGACAATGACCCCACACCAACATTAGCAGCTCATATCAAATCCTACATCCGTGAACTGCAAAACACCGGCTACATCGACAAAACCGAGGCGGAGTACTTACTCCCCCCTGACCCAGTACAAACTCAGTATATATATTTCCCCTACAAAATTCATAAATCGCCAATTTCAGTGAAACCTGTCGTTTCAGGTATCAATGGAGCCACCACATCAATATCCTCGTATTTAGACCATTTCTTTAAATCAAAAGTTTCACTCATTCCATCATTCCTGAAGAACTCTCAAAGCCTAGTCACCATTCTAAAATCCACACCTATTCCACCATCTGACCATGTCTTTCTAGTTTCTATCGACGTTAAAAGTCTGTATACCACCATCCCGCAAGACGAAGGAATTGAAGCAATCCTGAAACATAATGAAGCTATTGTCCTTCCTAAATTCATCACCAGACAACTACTGAACTTCATTTTGAAAAACAACATCTTCACGTTCAATGCTACACCATATCAGCAGCGCACAGATGTAGCGATGGGTACACCTCTAGCCCCAACTCTTGCTAACCTGTTCATGGCAACATTAGAGGAACGCTTTCTGAAGACGCAAGACAAACAGCCACTCATCCACAAGCGTTACATTGATGACATTTTCATTGTCTGGACACACTCAATGGCTGACTTCCAAACATTCTTTGCCAACCTTAATGGCTTCCACCCAACAATCAAATACGAGTACTCAATCTCAGAAACATCCATAGATTATTTTGACATTACCATCTACAAAGGAGATCAATTTGCAGCCACACGCCGACTTTCCACCAAAACACATTTCAAGCCAACAAACTCTTTTCAGTATATCCACTACACCAGCCATCACCCACTCAACACGAAAACAGCCATTATCAAAGCAGAAATTCTGAGATACCAGCATCAATGTTCTGACCCTAAAGACTTCAGACACCTCAAACAGCAACTCATCAACCACTTTATCGATAGAGGCTACCCCTTCAACATCATCAATAAGATCTTCACATCAGTCACAAGCCAACCGCGAAACCAACTCACAACACCATCGGCTGCACCGTACCCATTTATAGTCCACTACGATGCCAGAAGGAACCATCCGATCAAAGCCTTAAAGCTAAACCTAGATCACCTAGAAAGGGACGCCACCACATTTCCTATGGCTCGCAAACGGCTAGTCATTGCATACAGAAACAAAACAAACATCAAGAAGATCATCACAAAATCACCATTGAATACAGATGCCATCACAAACAACATCACACCCGAGATCAGAAGCTACCACATACCACTCCTACCACAGCCATGTAATAAAAGTAACTGCAGGTCATGTCCCGATATCATCACAACCAACACATTCAAGTGCACCACCACGGGCCTAAGGATCCCCATACAGCATCATCTGTCCTACGAAAGTAGTAATATAATATACGTACTCCAATGCAAAATCTGTAAACTTCAATACGTGGGCGTAACCACGTCCACACTGAGGGAGAGGGTAAACCAGCATAGGAGGAGATTCGGGTTCAGTCGGGAGCCCAGACAGCTTATCTACAAACACTTCGACCAGCACGGGGCATTCAGAGTAAGCATCATCCCCCTCATGCGAGTTAATCCAGAGCAAAGATTTGCAACTGAAGAAATCTGGATCAATAGGCTAAACTCAAGAACCCCGTATGGTCTAAATGATGTATACATGTGATGTAACAGCCAGCTGCACACACCTCACATTTAGCACCTGTCTAGAACTATTTATGCACTGCACGAACACCTGTTATTCATTTCGTGTCAATCTTTGCTGTATACTGCACTGAAGAAGGCCAGCATGGCCGAAATGCATTTGTAGTGACATTAAAGTTTGGCACGAGAGAGAATACAGTGAACGCATCCCCTTTTACGTAAGTCTACACTAATCATTCCCTCCTCCCGTTAGTGCATGTAGTTGCGGGTACGTAATGCCAACTAACAAACCGGATCGCTACCAGATGCGCAGCGCCAGCAACGCACTCGGGCCCAGTCCACTGCACGCAGCAAAGGGAATGAAACCATCATTGGTGCCACCCTGCTCCCTGACTACCCAAAAACTTCCAACCCGAAATGCTCACGTAGCCCAACCCATGGCCCCAAATGCCAAGCGCAATACGCGACGCAAACAAAACGGGCTCAACACCCCTTCACCCTCTCCCCCACCATCTGCTAGAACGCTCTCCCAACCAACACCTCGTTCCCCAGCCATACCTCGTTCCTCACAACCGACCCTGACCCATGACCATCTGCCACCTAGCGCAAGCTCATCCCTACAACCATCATCACTTGCAGTTCAAACCACTGGTCAACCCATCCACATCACCCCCTCATCACCTCCATCATCAGCTTCTGATGCCCTAACTTCAACATCAAATGTCAATGACCATTTGCCACCCATTCGAACGAACTTATCCCCACCACCATCACCAGTAACAGCTCAAACCACTGATCAGCCACCCATACCGCCCCATGTCACTCACTCTCATCAGCACCTAATACCTCAACCCCATCATCAATCAACGACCAATTGCCACCGGTCAGAACCAGTCCACCACCCCCACCATCATCTGCAGTAACCCAAACCATTGATCAACTCACCATCACCATACCCTCCCCCCCACCACATTCATCAGCCTCTGATGCCCCATCTTCACCATCAAATAGCAATGATCAATCACCACTCATCAAAACATGTTCTCCCACACCACCATCACCAGCAACAGCTCAGACCATCGATCAGCCTACCCACATCACTTCCTTCCCCACACCACCACCATCAGATGCCAATACCATCTCACTACCACAATCACCAACAGCCCACATGGGTCCCATGCCAACTGTCCAGCCCAAAAAAACATCAAAAATAGAAAAGGCACTCCTCAACAAAGAGTACCAAACTGTTATGGACAGGTACCAGGGTATGAGGAAATTTTATGAATTGGCTCGGCACCATTTGGTTTTCAATGAAGAGTGCCTGCAGAAAGGCGTATTCTCCCTAGGAATCAGGGCCTTTGCCACATGTGCTACACTGGGAGCTGATGATAAACTGAAGGCCAAGTACGTCGAAATCCTCACAAGAACCAGTACGGAACTCACCATAGCAAACGTGCAACATCTCCACAAGGTAGCCACACAAACAAACTCAATGCTAGACAAAATTGAAAAAGAGCCCGACTCAGTGAAAGACAAAGTTATCCTGAGCCAGTAGCGCAACACCCAAACAACTGCACTAGAGCACATGACAAAGCTACATGATGCACTACAGGAGAAGAGGAAAAAGATGATTCAGAAAACGGTACAGGCACACAAAGCAAACCAAATATACACAGAAGAGTGCCTCAGAACCCGCACCCTACCCTCCAAACTCACACCCCCAGACTCCCAAAGAGAGGTGACAACCCCCCAGGTCCCCCCTCAGCCCCTGCTTCCCGAGTCCACCCGCCCACCAAGGCCTACTGCAACAAACACCAAGACCACCCACCCTCAACAAGTCCCCCCTCAGCCCCTGCTTCCCGAGTCCACCTGCCCACGAAGGCCTACTGCAACAAACACCAAGACCACCCACCCTCAACATCCCCCACACCCAAAAGTACAAGTCCCAGTGAAACAAAAGAGCCAACAGAAACAATACCCTAACCCCACCCCACCATTGAACAGTTATCAGCCCAGTCGACAACAGAAGCAACAATACAACCCCACCCCAATCATCCCACCATTGATGTCACTCCTGCCCCAACCAACCTACAAGCCCAACATCCATCAACCCAACCATGATGCGCCATCCTGCAACCCCCTCAGACGAAACACGCCTCTCCTACCCCTCACACTCCCTCCACTGATGTCACTAATGTTTGACAACTAGTGGCCACTAATCCCACCCTGGATGACACCTGTACCACAATCCCTCACAACCTGGCCATACCCCCCTCCGCACCCCTATTACCCACCCATGAACCAATCCCAACCACCTAACCTCCACCCTTTTTAGAACCCCTCTACTCCACATCCACATATAAAGACTCCAGTGGCGTAGAGGGCATTCAAGGAAGACCAATGCAAATTGGCCCCTCCCCTTTAAATTACTAACCAGTAAATGATTAATTATTAAAAGTCGTTATTATGATTTTAATGATACTACAAGTATTGTGAATATCTCAGTGTAGAAACAACACTTATTGTTTAACATGGTTTATCATAAACAATTCAATGGTTAATTAAATATAACATACTCAGACAAACTATCTATATGGATGTAAATTTACTAACCAGTAATGGTTTAATTATTAAAAGTCGCTATTATGATACTACATGTAATGTGCATATCTCAGTGTAGAAATAACACTTATGGTTTAACATGGTTTATCATAAACCATTCAATGGTAAATTAAATCTAACATACTCAGACATACTATCCTTATGTATCTAGATTTACTAACCAGTAATGGTTCAATCCTTAAAAGTCGCTATTATGATTTTAACGATACTACATGTATTGTGAATATCTCAGTGTAGAAATAACACTTATGGTTTAACTAGGTTTATCATCAACCATTCAATGGTAAATTAAAATCAAACATACTCAGACATACTACCCTTATGTATCAAGATTTACTAACCAGTAAATGATTAATTATTAAAAGTCGTTATTATGATTTTAATGATACTACATGTATTGTGAATATCTCAGTGTAGAAATAACACTTATGGTTTAACATGGTTTATCATAAACCATTCAATGGTAAAATAATTATAACATACTCAGACATACCATCCGTATGTATCTTGATTTACTAACCAGTAGTGGTTTCATTATTAAAAGTCACTATTATGATTTTAATGATACTACATGTATTGTGAATATCTCAGTGTAGAAATAACACTTATGGCTTAACATGGTTTATCATAAACCATTCAAAGGTAAATTAAATCTAACATACTCAGACATACTATCCTTATGTATCTAAAATTACTAACCAGTAATGGTTTAATTATTAAAAGTCGCTATTATGATTTTAATGATACTACATGTATTGTGAATACTTCAGTGTAGAAATAACACTTATGGTTTGACATGGTTTATCATAAACCATTCAATGGTAAATTAACATCTAACATACTCAGACATACTATCCTTATGTATCTAGATTTACTAACCAGTAATGGTTTAATTAGTAAAAGACGCTATTATGATTGAATTGATAATACATGCATTGTGAATATCTCAGTTTAGAAATAACACTTATGGTTTAACATGGTTTATCATAAACCATTCAATAGTAAATTAAATCTAACATACTCAGACATACTATACTTATGTATCTAGATTTAATAACCAGTAATGGTTTAATTATTAAAAGTTGTTATTATGATTCTAATGATACTACAGGTATTGTGAATATCTCAGTGTAGAAATAACACCTATGGTTTTACATGGTTTATCATAAACCATTCAATGGTAATTAAAATCCAACAAACCCAGACATACTATCCTTATGTATCTAGATTTACTAACCAATAATGGTTTAATTATTAAAAGTCGCTACAATGATATTAAAAATAATACATGTATTGTGAATATATCAGTTTAGAAATAACAATTATGGTTTAACATGGTTTATCATAAACCATTCAGTGGTAAATTAATTCTAACATACTCAGACATACTATCCTTATGTATCTTGATTTACTAACCAGTAATGGGTTAATTATTAAAAGTCACTATTATGATTTTAATGATACTGCATATATTGTAAATATCTCAGTGTAGAAATAATACTTATGGTTTAACATGATTTATTATAAACCATTCAAAGGTAAATTAAATCTAACATACTCAGACATACTATCCTTATGTATCTAGAATTACTAACCAGTAAATGATTAATTATTAAAAGTCGTTATTATGATTTTAATGATCCTGCAGGTATTGTGAATATCTCAGTGTAGAAATAACACTTATGGTTTAACATGGTTTATCATAAACCATTCAGTGGTAAATTAATTCTAACATACTTAGACATACTATCCTTATGTATCTTGATTTACTAACCAGTAATGGGTTAATTATTAAAAGTCACTATTATGATTTTAATGATACTGCATATATTGTAAATATCTCAGTGTAGAAATAATACTTATGGTTTAACATGATTTATTATGAACCATTCAAAGGTAAACTAAATCTAACATACTCAGACATACTATCCTTATGTATCTAGAATTACTAACCAGTAATGGTTTAATCATTAAAAGTCGCTGTTATGATTTTAATGATACTACATGTATTGTGAATATCTCAGTGTAGAAATAACACTTATGGTTTACCATGGTTCAGCATAAACCATTCACTGGTAAATTAAAATCTAACATATTCAGACATACTATCCTCATGTATCTAGATTTACTAACCAGTGAATGATTAATTATTAAAAGTCGTTATTATGATTTTAATGATACTACAGGTATTGTGAATATCTCAGTGTAGAAATAACACTTATGGTTTAACATGGTTTATCATAAACCATTCAGTGGTAAATTAATTCTAACATACTCAGACATACTACCCTTATGTATCTTGATTTACTAACCAGTAATGGGTTAATTATAAAAATTCGCTATTATGATTTTAATGATACTACCTGTATTGTGAATATCTCAGTGAAGAAATAACACTTATGGTTTAACATGATCTTTCATAAACCATTCAAAGGTAAATTAAATCTAACATACTCAGACATACTATCCTTATGTATCTAGAATTACTAACCAATAATGGTTTAATTATTAAAAGTCGCTATCATGATTTTAATGATACTACATGTATTGTGAATATCTCAGTGTAGAAATAACACTAATGGTTTAACATGGTTTATCATAAACCATTCAATGGTAAATTAAAATCTAACATACTCAGACATACTATCCTTATGTATCTAGATTTACTAACCAGTAACGGTTTAATTATTAAAAGTCGTCATTATGATTGAATTGATAATACATGCATTGTGATTATCTCAGTTTAGAAATAACACTAATGGTTTAACATGGTTTATCATAAACCATTCAATGGTAAATTAATTCTAACATACTCAGACATACTATACTTATGTATCTAGATTTACTAACCAGGAATGGGTTAATTATTAAAAGTCGTTATTATGATTTTAATGATACTCCATGTTTTGTGAATGTCACAGTGTAGAAATAACACGTATGGTTTTACATGGTTTATCATAAACCATTCAATGGTAATTAAAATCTAACATACTCAGACATACTATCCTTATGTATCTAGATTAGTAAACCGGTAATGGTTTAATTATTAAAAGTCTCTATAATGATTTTAATAATACTACATGTATTGTGAATATATCAGTGTAGAAATAAAATAACACATGGTTTAATATGGTTTATTATAAACCATTCAATGGTAAATTAATTAAACATACTCAGACATACTATCCTTATGTATCTAGATTTACTAACCAGTAATGGTTTAATTATTAAAAGTCGCTCTTATGATTTTAATGATACTACAAGTATTGTGAATATCTCAGTGTAGAAATAACACTTATGGTTTAACATGGTTTATCATAAACCATTCACTGGTAAATTAAAATCTAACATATTCAGACATACTATCCTTATGTATCTAGATTTACTAACCAGTAAATGATTAATTATTAAAAGTCGTTATTATGATTTTAATGATACTACAGGTATTGTGAATATCTCAGTGTATAAATAACACTTATGGTTTAACATGGTTTATCATAAACCATTCAGTGGTAAATTAATTAACATACTCAGACATACTACCCTTATGTATCTTGATTTACTAACCAGTAATGGGTTAATTATAAAAATTCGCTATTATGATTTTAATGATACTACCTGTATTGTGAATATCTCAGTGAAGAAATAACACTTATGGTTTAACATGATCTTTCATAAACCATTCAAAGGTAAATTAAATCTAACATACTCAGACATACTATCCTTATGTATCTAGAATTACTAACCAATAATGGTTTAATTATTAAAAGTCGCTATCATGATTTTAATGATACTACATGTATTGTGAATATCTCAGTGTAGAAATAACACTAATGGTTTAACATGGTTTTTCATAAACCATTCAATGGTAAATTAAAATCTAACATACTCAGACATACTATCCTTATGTATCTAGATTTACTAACCAGTAACGGTTTAATTATTAAAAGTCGTCATTATGATTGAATTGATAATACATGCATTGTGATTATCTCAGTTTAGAAATAACACTTATGGTTTAACATGGTTTATCATAAACCATTCAATGGTAAATTAATTCTAACATACTCAGACATACTATACTTATGTATCTAGATTTACTAACCAGGAATGGGTTAATTATTAAAAGTCGTTATTATGATTTTAATGATACTCCATGTTTTGTGAATGTCACAGTGTAGAAATAACACGTATGGTTTTACATGGTTTATCATAAACCATTCAATGGTAATTAAAATCTAACATACTCAGACATACTATCCTTATGTATCTAGATTAGTAAACCGGTAATGGTTTAATTATTAAAAGTCTCTATAATGATTTTAATAATACTACATGTATTGTGAATATATCAGTGTAGAAATAAAATAACACATGGTTTAATATGGTTTATTATAAACCATTCAATGGTAAATTAATTAAACATACTCAGACATACTATCCTTATGTATCTAGATTTACTAACCAGTAATGGTTTAATTATTAAAAGTCGCTCTTATGATTTTAATGATACTACAAGTATTGTGAATATCTCAGTGTAGAAATAACACTTATGGTTTAACATGGTTTATCATAAACCATTCACTGGTAAATTAAAATCTAACATATTCAGACATACTATCCTTATGTATCTAGATTTACTAACCAGTAAATGATTAATTATTAAAAGTCGTTATTATGATTTTAATGATACTACAGGTATTGTGAATATCTCAGTGTATAAATAACACTTATGGTTTAACATGGTTTATCATAAACCATTCAATGGTAAATGAAATCTAATACACTCAGACATACTATCCTTATGTATCTAGATTTATTAACCAGTAAATGATTAATTATTAAAAGTCGTTTTTATGATTTTAATGATACTACAGGTATTGTGAATATCTCAGTGTAGAAATAACACTTATGGTTTAACATGGTGTATCATAAACCGTTCAATTTAAGTGGGAGGGGCCAACTTGCATTGGTCCTTCATGGATTTCCCTCTACGTCCATGTTTGTCTTGTATTGTTTGGGGTAGAGGGGTACTAAAAAGGTTGAGGGAGGTGAGATGTGTGCGTGTGTTGGGTTCTTGGATGATATTGTGTTTTTGGAGGTAGGGATGAGTGAGGTGGTACGTGTGGTATTGGTTGATCTGGGGATACACTTTTGTAGTTGGGGGAGTATGCATTTGGTGTAGGTAGTAAGGGTGGCCGTCTCTTGAAGTTCAGGGACATGAGTGGGGGAGGTGTATTGAACACAATCGACATTAGTGGTATTGGTTGTGTTCTCTCAGGTTGTGTTTGTTTCTGGGGGTGTTTGTGTGCTTGTGGAGCGTGATCGTACTGGTTTCTTTTGTTCTGCTTGGGCTTGTTGGTGGCAGGGTTTTTGGATGTGTGCTGCTGTGCTTGATGGGGGTGGGACCTTTTTTCTGTGGGCCGGGGATGGGGTGGTCCCATGGGTGGGTTCTGTGGTCTCTTGTTTGGAGCAGGTTCTGACTTTTTTGGTGGTATCGGTGCAGGCGGGAGGTGAGAGTTGGTGGATTGGTTTCTGGTTTAGCTTGATGGTTTGGCGCAAGCTGACACGTGTTGGTCCATTCTTGGTGTCGTTTGGTGGTTTGTGTAGACCTTGCCTAGCTTGTGTGCTTTTAATGTTTTGGTCATCATGTTATTTCTCTGTATTTTGAGGATGTCGTGCAGTGTTTTTAGGTTTTGTTGTGTTGTTGTTTGAGTGGTTTTCCATAAGCTTGATATTTCTGTCCCTACGAAAAATTCTTGGCATGACATGCCATGACATGTTCCAAATTCATGCGTGATATGTTTTTGCAAGTGTTCCAGTTTTTCTAGAGCACTGTTGAATATGCTTATGTCATTAAATTGTAGGCATATCACTCTTCTAACTTGTACAGGTTGAAGAGTTTCTAAAACGCGTTCCCCCGAGAAGTTATAAAGCGGCACGCCCCTTAGCATATTAGCGCGCATGCCTCGTCGGGGAATCGCTTTTTAGAAACTCTTCAACCTTTACAGGTTACAAGTGTGATATGCCTGCAATGTAATGACATGAGCATGTTCAACAGTGCTCTAGAAAAAATGGAACACTTGCAAAAACATATCACGCATGAATTTGGAACATGTCATGGCATGTCATGCCAAGAATTTTTCGTAGGGGTGTCTGTTTGTGAGTCTAGTTGTTTTTCTATATCTGTTAGTGCTGTGTCTAGTTGAGTTGTCAGTCTGTTGAGGTGTTGCACGTTTGCTGCTGTTAGTTCCATACTTGCCTTAGTAAGTATTTGTGTGTACTTACTCTTGAGTTCTTCATCGGCCCCTAGGGTGGCACAGGTAGCATTTGCTTTGACCCCTAGTGGGAAAATCCCTTCGTCGAGGCATTGTTGATTGAATGCTAGGTGGTGCTGTGCAAGTTCATAGTACTTTCTTATTTTTTTGTATTTGTCCATTGTCGCATTGTATTGTTTGTCTGTGAGTGGTAGGTCTGGGGATGGGGTCATGGTGGTAGTGTTGGAGTAAGGGTTGCAGCGTGGTCCGCAGGTCTGGTGGGGGTTACAGGCGAGGTTCCAGGTGTGTTTTGATCTTGGGGTTGGTTTGTAGTTGCTGGAGAGGGAAGCACGGGTCTGGTTTGTTGCAATTCAGTAGTTGAGGTGTGTTTTGGGGGTTGGGTTGTGGTGGTGGGGTCTGGGGGTTGGGTTGTGGTGTGATCCTTGAGTTGAGTTATGATTGGAGGTGTGGTTTCAAGTGTGCTTTGCTCCTGGGGTTGGTTTGGCACTGCTGGAGAGGGGAGTGTGGGCATCAGTGGGTTGGTTTCATTTGTTAGATCAGCAGTTGCAGTGTGGTCAGGGGAAGAGGTGGAGGTGTGGTCTGGGGAACCGGTAGACTTGACAGTTGTTGTGTCAGGGGAGGTGGCGGAATAGTGGCCTGGGGACACGGTATGGTCGGCTTCGTTTGTCTGATCGACCATTGCTGTGTGGTCTGGGGGGGAGGTGGAGTTGTGGCCTGGGGACAGGGTGGGCGTGGCTTTGTTTGTCGGATCGACAGTTGCCGTGTTTGGGGAGGGGGCGGGATTGTGCTCAGTATGAGTGGTTTCGTTTGTCGGATTGACATTTGCAGTGTGGTCTGGGGAAGAGGTGGAATTTTGGCCTGGGGACAGGGTAGACATTGTCTGATCGACAATTGCAGTGTGGTCTAGGGAAGGCGTTGAATTGTGGCCTGGGGACACGGTATAGGTGGACTGCAGTGGGTCTATGTCCTTAGGTTGGGCTCGAGTTGGTTTGGGGGAAGAGATTGGGGACAGCCCCAATGAGGGGGGGGGGGGGGGGGCAGGGGGGGCAAAATCCCCGGGCCCGGGCCTCAATGGGGCCCGGGCCTTTAGAGCCACGCCCTTTATTAGTCACTAGGCACACCCCCTCAGGCCTGTAGTTGCTAATTAGCTTCGGGGCCCAGACCGTTGTAACCAATCAGCGTCTTCACAGCAAAAAAACGCATCAAATCAATTATTGATTTCGTAATAGATTTTTAATCAATTGTTAAATCAACGCATGATTTGATAGTAAAAATCAAGTGCACTTGATTTGCGATTGATTTTACTGTGAAATCAATTGTGAATTAATAATAGATTGGACGCGTTTTTTTGCTGTGCTTGGTTTACATTTTCTATTTAACGAGTGGCAAGAATGAGCTACCATCACAAATCAGGCACCCAGAAAAGAAGGGAAAAGGCAATACGTGCTGAAGGGGTCAAAGGGCAGAATACGCTAAAGCACATGGTTTTGATGTAAGTGATAGCGTTAAAAGATTTAATGAGATTGATAAGATTCGTGATAATCAGGGTCGGTTTTAGATGCAACATGTTCGCATGAAACACACAATTCCATTGGCGGTAGTACGCGGTGAAGCCCCGGCCCGAAGATGCTTTGCAGTAAAATTAAAGCGCTTCACATGTAGTCACACATATGTAGGTCGCAGCTGTACTGGAAAGTGCTAATTATATAACGAACCTGCGTGTACGTATACTAAGCGTATCAGTGCACGTGCCTATAAGCCTATGCACTTCATTCAGATCGAGTTGCAAGCAGAACCAAACCACCACTATAGTCCATGCAGGGGCAACGGAAGGTGTTTTGTGGTTGGGGAGGGGGGGGGGGGGGGGGGTTAAACTATGAATACATAATGAGTGGGAGGAGTGCCTTTTGGCTTGGGGCCCGAGAAAAACATTTGCCCCGGGCCCGGGCTGGCTCTTGGCGGCCCTGATTGGTGATGGTGTAGAAAGTGGATTCTGGCGACGATGACGTACTTTGCGCTGAGGTTTGGGAGATGTCATTACCAAAGGACAGATCGGGGTCGTTGGTTCATGCACTTTTCTCTGTTTGTCCGAACGCCCTTTATTTCGGGTGACGGGCATCCCTTGGTACCTGTAGGGACTACTTCAATGGGTTAGCTTTAACTTACTTATCCTGTATCGCTATCGCTCGCTCGCTTGAATGGTTTATGATAAACCATGTTAAACCATAAGTGTTATTTCTTCGCTCGAGGTGTGTTTTGTAGGACAGTTTTATTGTTCGTTCGAAGTTAGTATCTTTGTATATTGTTAAATCGAGGTAGTCTATTGCTGTGTCAGATATGTTCCATTCGAATTTTATAGTGGGATGGTAGTTATTAAGGTTAGTAAGAAAGGTGTCTAAGTATGTTAGATTTAATTTACCGTTGAATGGTTTATGATAAACCATATCAAACCATAAGTGTTACTTCTTCACTGAGATATTCACAATACATGTAGTATCATTAAAATCATAATAGCGACTTTTAATGATTAAACCATTACTGGTTAGTAAATCTAGATCCATAAGGATAGTATGTCTGAGTATGTTAGAATCAATTTAGCATTGAATGGTTTATGATAAACCATGTTAAACCATAAGTGTTATTTCTACACTGAGATATTCACAATACATATAGTATCATGAAAATCATAATAGCGACTTTTAATAATTAAACCATTACTGGTTAGTAATCTAGATACATAAGGAAAATATATCTGAGTATGTTAGATTTTAATTACCATTGAATGGTTTATGATAAGCCATGTAAAACCATTTGTGTTATTTCTACACTGAGATATTCACAATACATGTAGTATCATTAAAATCACAATAACGATTTTAATAATTAACCCATTACTGGTTAGTAAATCTAGATACATAAGGATAGTATGTCTGAGTATGATAAAATTAATTTACCATTGAATAGTTTATGATAAACCTAGTTAAACCATAAGTGTTATTTCTACGCTGAGATATTCACAATGCATGTAGTATCATTAAAATCATAATAGCGACTTTTAATCATTAAACCATTACTGGTTAGTAAATTTAGATACATAAGAATACTATGTCTGAGTATGTTAGATTTAATTTACCATTGAATGGTTTATGATAAACCATGTTAAACCATAAGTGTTATTTATACACTGAGATATTCACAATACCTGCAGTATCATTAAAATCCTAATAGCGACTTTTAATAATTAAACCAATACTGGTTAGTAAATCTAGATACATAAGGATAGTATATCTGAGTATGTTAGATTAAATTTACCATTGAATGGTTTATGATAAACCATGTTAAACCATAAGTGTTACTTCTACACTGAGATATTCACAATACATGTAGTATCATTAAAATCATAATAGCGACTTTTAATAATTAAACCGTTACTGGTTAGTAAATATAGATACATAAGGAAAATATGTTTGAGTATGTTAGATTTTAATTACCTTTGAATGGTTTATGATAAACTAAGTAAAACCATGTGTTATTTCTACACTGAGATATTCACAATACCTGTAGTATCATAAAATTTATAATAGCAACTTTTAATAAATATATTATTACTGGTTAGTAAATCTAGATACATAAGGATAGTATGTCTGAGTGTGTTAGATTTAATTTACCATTGAATGGTTTATGATAAACCATGTTAAACCATAAGTGTTATTTCTACACTGAGATATTCCCAATACATGTAGTATCATTAAAATCATAATAGCGACTATTAATAATTAACCCATTACTGGTTAGTAAATCTAGATACATGAGGATAATATGTCTGAATATGTTAGATTTAATTTACTATTGAATGGTTTATGATAAACCATGTTAAACCATAAGTTTTATTTCTTGACTGAGATATTCACAATACATGTAGTATCCTAAAAATCAAAATAGCAACTTTTAATAAATATATTATTACTGGTTAGTAAATCTAGATACATGAGGATAATATGTCTGAGTATGTTAGATTTAATTTACCATTGAATGGTTTATGATAAACCATGTTAAACCATAAGTGTTATTTCTTCACTGAGGTATTCACAGTACATATAGTATCATTAAAATCATAATAGCGACTTTTAATGATTAAACCATTACTGGTTAGTAAATCTAGATACATGAGGATAGTATGTCTGAGTCTGTTAGATTTAATTTACCATTGAATGGTTTATGATAAACCATGTTAAACCATAAGTGTGATCTCTTCAATGAGATATTCACAATACATGTAGTATCATTAAAATCATAATAGCGACTTTTAACAATTAAACCATTACTGGTTAGTAAATCTAGACACATAAGGATAGTATGTCTGAGTATGTTAGAATCAATTTAGCATTGAATGGTTTATGATAAACCATGTTAAACCATAAGTGTTATTTCTTCACTCAGATACTCACAATACATATAGTATCATTAAAATCATAATAGCGCTTTTAATGATTAAAACATTACTAGTTAGTAAATCTAGATACATAAGGATAGTATGTCTGAGTTTGTTAGATTTAATTTACCATTGAATAGTTTATGATAAACCATGTTAAACCATAAGTGTTGTTTCTACACTGAGATATTCACAATACCTGTAGTATCATTAAAATCATAATAGCAACTTTTAATGATTAAACCATTACTGGTTAGTAAATCTAGATACATTAGGATAGTATGTCTGAGTATGTTAGATTGAATTTACCATTAAATGGTTTATGATAAACCATGTTAAACCATAAGTGTTGTTTCTACACTGAGATATTCACAATACATGTAGTATCATTAAAATCATAATAGCAACTTTTAATGATTCAACCATTACTGATTAGTAAATCTAGATACATGAGGATAATATGTCTGAGTATGTTAGATTTAATTTACCATTGAACGGTTTATGATAAATGATGTAAAACCATAAGTGTTATTTCTTGACTGAGATATTCACAATACATGTAGTATCATTAAAATCATAATAGCGATTATTAATAATTAACCCATTACTGGTTAGTAAATCTAGATGCATGAGGATAATATGTCTGAGTATGTTAGATTTAATTTACCATTGAATGGTTTATGATAAACCATGTTAAACCATAAGTGTTTTTTCTTGACTGAGATATTCACAATACATGTAGTATCATAAGAATCATAATAGCAACTTTTAATAAAATTATTATTACTGGTTAGTAAATCTAGATACATAAGGATAGTATGTTTGAATATGATAAAATTAATTTACCATTGAATGGTTTATGATAAGCCATGTTAAACCATGTGTTATTTCTACACTGAGATATTCACAATACATGTAGTATCATTAAAATCATAATAGCAACTTTTAATGATTAAACCATTACTGATTAGTAAATCTAGACACATGAGGATAATATGTCTGAGTATGTTAGATTTATTTTACCATTGAATGGTTTATGATAAACGATGTTAAACCATAAGTGTTATTTCTTGACTGAGATATTAACAATACATGTAGTATCATTAAAATCATAATAGCGTCTTTTACTAATTAAACCATTACTGGTTAGTAAATCTAGATACATGAGGATAGTATGTCTGAGTATGTTAGATTTAATTTACCATTGATTGGTTTATTATAAACCATGTTAAACCATAAGTGTTATTTCTACACTGAGATATTCACAAGACATGTAGTATCATTAAAATCATAATAGCGACTTTTAATAATTAAACCATTACTGGTTAGTAAATCTAGATACATAAGAATAGTATGTCTGAGTATGTTAGATTGAATTTACCATTGAATGGTTTATGATAAACCATGTTAAACCATAAGTGTTATTTCTACACTGAGATATTCACAATACATGTAGTATCATTAAAATCATAATAGCGACTATTAATAATTAACCCATTACTGGTTAGTAAATCTAGATACATAAGGATAGTATATCTGAGTATGTTAGATTTATTTTACCATTGAATGGTTTATGATAAACAATGTTAAACCATGTGTTATTTCGACACTAAGATATTCACAATACATGTAGTATCATTAAAATCATAATAGCGTCTTTTACTAATTAAACCATTACTGGTTAGTAAATCTAGATACATGAGGATATTATGTCTGAGTATGTTAGATTTAATTTACCATTGATTGGTTTATGATAAACCATGTTAAACCATAAGTGTTATTTCTACACTGAGATATTCACAATACATGTAGTATCATTAAAATCATAATAGCGACTTTAAATAACTAACCCATTACTGGTTAGTAAATCTAGATACATAAGGATAGTATGTCTGAGTATGTTAGATTGAATTTACCATTGAATGGTTTATGATAAACCATGTTAAACCATAAGTGTTGTTTCTACACTGAGATATTCACAATACATGTAGTATCATTAAAATCATAATAGCAACTTTTAATGATTCAACCATTACTGATTAGTAAATCTAGATACATGAGGATAATATGTCTGAGTATGTTAGATTTAATTTACCATTGAACGGTTTATGATAAATGATGTAAAACCATAAGTGTTATTTCTTGACTGAGATATTCACAATACATGTAGTATCATTAAAATCATAATAGCGATTATTAATAATTAACCCATTACTGGTTAGTAAATCTAGATGCATGAGGATAATATGTCTGAGTATGTTAGATTTAATTTACCATTGAATGGTTTATGATAAACCATGTTAAACCATAAGTGTTTTTTCTTGACTGAGATATTCACAATACATGTAGTATCATAAGAATCATAATAGCAACTTTTAATAAAATTATTATTACTGGTTAGTAAATCTAGATACATAAGGATAGTATGTTTGAATATGATAAAATTAATTTACCATTGAATGGTTTATGATAAGCCATGTTAAACCATGTGTTATTTCTACACTGAGATATTCACAATACATGTAGTATCATTAAAATCATAATAGCAACTTTTAATGATTAAACCATTACTGATTAGTAAATCTAGACACATGAGGATAATATGTCTGAGTATGTTAGATTTATTTTACCATTGAATGGTTTATGATAAACGATGTTAAACCATAAGTGTTATTTCTTGAATGAGATATTAACAATACATGTAGTATCATTAAAATCATAATAGCGTCTTTTACTAATTAAACCATTACTGGTTAGTAAATCTAGATACATGAGGATAGTATGTCTGAGTATGTTAGATTTAATTTACCATTGATTGGTTTATTATAAACCATTTTAAACCATAAGTGTTATTTCTACACTGAGATATTCACAAGACATGTAGTATCATTAAAATCATAATAGCGACTTTTAATAATTAAACCATTACTGGTTAGTAAATCTAGATACATAAGAATAGTATGTCTGAGTATGTTAGATTGAATTTACCATTGAATGGTTTATGATAAACCATGTTAAACCATAAGTGTTATTTCTACACTGAGATATTCACAATACATGTAGTATCATTAAAATCATAATAGCGACTATTAATAATTAACCCATTACTGGTTAGTAAATCTAGATACATAAGGATAGTATATCTGAGTATGTTAGATTTATTTTACCATTGAAGGGTTTATGATAAACAATGTTAAACCATGTGTTATTTCGACACTAAGATATTCACAATACATGTAGTATCATTAAAATCATAATAGCGTCTTTTACTAATTAAACCATTACTGGTTAGTAAATCTAGATACATGAGGATATTATGTCTGAGTATGTTAGATTTAATTAACCATTGATTGGTTTATGATAAACCATGTTAAACCATAAGTGTTATTTCTACACTGAGATATTCACAATACATGTAGTATCATTAAAATCATAATAGCGACTTTAAATAATTAACCCATTACTGGTTAGTAAATCTAGATACATAAGGATAGTATGTCTGAGTATGTTAGATTGAATTTACCATTGAATGGTTTATGATAAACCATGTTAAACCATAAGTGTTATTTCTACACTGACAATACATGTAGTATCATTAAAATCATAATAGCGTCTCTTTATAATTAAACCATTGCTGGTTAGTAAATCTAAATACATAAGGATAGCATGTTTGAATATGTTAAAATTAATTTACCATTGAATGGTTTATGATAAACCATGTTAAACCATAAGTGTTATTTCTACACTGAGATATTCACAAGACATGTAGTATCATTAAAATCATAATAGCGACTTTTAATAATTAAACCATTACTGGTTAGTAAATCTAGATACATAAGAATAGTATGTCTGAGTATGTTAGATTGAATTTACCATTGAATGGTTTATGATAAACCATGTTAAACCATAAGTGTTATTTCTACACTGAGATATTCACAATACATGTAGTATCATTAAAATCATAATAGCGACTATTAATAATTAACCCATTACTGGTTAGTAAATCTAGATACATAAGGATAGTATATCTGAGTATGTTAGATTTATTTTACCATTGAATGGTTTATGATAAACAATGTTAAACCATGTGTTATTTCGACACTAAGATATTCACAATACATGTAGTATCATTAAAATCATAATAGCGTCTTTTACTAATTAAACCATTACTGGTTAGTAAATCTAGATACATGAGGATATTATGTCTGAGTATGTTAGATTTAATTAACCATTGATTGGTTTATGATAAACCATGTTAAACCATAAGTGTTATTTCTACACTGAGATATTCACAATACATGTAGTATCATTAAAATCATAATAGCGACTTTAAATAATTAACCCATTACTGGTTAGTAAATCTAGATACATAAGGATAGTATGTCTGAGTATGTTAGATTGAATTTACCATTGAATGGTTTATGATAAACCATGTTAAACCATAAGTGTTATTTCTACACTGACAATACATGTAGTATCATTAAAATCATAATAGCGTCTCTTTATAATTAAACCATTGCTGGTTAGTAAATCTAAATACATAAGGATAGCATGTTTGAATATGTTAAAATTAATTTACCATTGAATGGTTTATGATAAGCCATGTTAAACCATAAGTGTTGTTTCTACACTGAGATATTCACAATACATGTAGCATCATTAAAATCATAATAGCGACTTTTAATAATTAAACCATTAGTTATTAGTATATCTAGATACATAAGGATAGTATGTCTGAGTATGTTAGATGTTAATTACCATTGAATGGTTTATGATAAACCATGTTAAACCATAAGTGTTATTTCTACACTGAGATATTCACAATACATGTAGCATCATTAAAATCATAATAGCGACTATTAATAATTAAACCATTACCGGTTAGTAAATCTAGATACATAAGGAAAGTATATCTGAGTATGTTAGATTTTTATTACCATTGAATGGTTTATGATAAACCATGTTAAACCATATGTGTTATTTCTACACTGAGATATTCACAATACATGTAGTATCATTAAAATCATAATAGCGTCTTTTAATTATTAAACCGTTACTGGTTAGTAAATCTAGACACATAAGGAAAGTATGTCTGAGTATGTTAGATTGAATTTACCATTGAATGGTTTATGATAAACCATGTTAAACCATAAGTGTTATTTCTACACTGAGATATTCACAATACATGTAGTATCATTGAAATCATAATAGCGTCTTTTAATAATTAAACCATTACTTGTTAGTAAATCTAGATACATAAGGATAGTATGTCTGAGTATGTTAGATTTAATTTACCATTGATTGGTTTATGATAAACCATGTTAAACCATAAGTGTTATTTCTACACTGAGATATTCACAATACATGTAGTATCATTAAAATCATAATAGCGTCTTTTAATAATTAAACCATTACTGATTAATAAATCTAGATACATATAAGGATAGTATGTTTGAATATGTTAAAATTATTTTACCATTGAATGGTTTATGATAAACCATGTTAAACCATGTGTTATTTCTACACTGAGATATTCACAATACATGTAGTATCATTAAAATCATAATAGCGTCTTTTAATAATTAAACCATTACTCGTTAGTAAATCTAGATACATAAGGATAGTATGTTTGAATATGTTAAAATTAATTTACCATTGAATGGTTTATAATAAACCATGCTAAACCATACGTGTTATTTCTACACTGATATATTCACAATACATGTAGTATCATTAAAATCATAATAGCGACTTTTAATAATTAAGCCAATACTTATTAGTATATCTAGATACATAAGGATCGTATATCTGAGTATGTTAGATGTTAATTACCATTGAATGGATTATGATAAACCATGTTAAACCATGTGTTATTTCTACACTGAGATATTCACAATACATGTAGTATCATTGAAATCATAATAGCGTCTTTTAATAATTAAACCATTACTTGTTAGTAAATCTAGATACGTAAGGATAGTATGTCTGAGTATGTTAGATTTAATTTACCATTGAATGGTTTATGATAAACCATGTTAAACCATATGTGTTATTTCTACACTGAGATATTCTTTAATTTAAAGGGGAGGGGCCAATTTGCATTGGTCCTCCTTGAATGCCCTCTACGCCACTGGAGTCTTTATATGTGAATGTGGAGTAGAGGGGTTCTAAAAAGGGTGGAGGTATGGTGGTTGGGATTGGTACATGGGTGGGTAGTAGGGGTGCGGAGTGGGGTATGGCCAGCTTGTGAGGGATTGTGGTACAGGTGTCATCCAGGGTGGGATTAGTGGCCACCTGTTGTCAAACATTAGTGTCATGAGTGGAGGGGGTAGGAGGGGTAGGAGAGGCGTGTTTCGTCTGAGGGGGTTGCAGGATGGCGCATCATGGTTGGGTTGATGGATGTTGGGCTTGTAGGTTGGTTGGGGCAGGAGTGACATCAATGGTGGGATGATTGGGGTGGGGTTGTATTGTTGCTTCTGTTGTCGACTGGGCTGATAACTGTTCAGTGGTGGGGTGGGGTTAGGGTGTTGTTTCTGTTGGTTCTTTTGTTTCACTGGGACTTGTACTTTTGGGTGTGGGGGATGTTGAGGGTGGGTGGTCTTGGTGTTTGTTGCAGTAGGCCTTGGTGGGCAGGTGGACTCGGGAAGCAGGGGCTGATGGGGGACTTGTTGAAGGTGGGTGGTCTTGGTGTTTGTTGCAGTAGGCCTTGGTGGGCGGGTGGACTCGGGAAGCAGGGGCTGAGGGGCGACCTGGGGGGTTGTCACCTCTCTTTGGGAGTCTGGGGGTGTGAGTTTGGAGGGTAGGGTGCGGGTCCTGAGGCACTCTTCTGTGTATATTCGGTTTGCTTTGTGTGCTTGTACCGTTTTCTGAATCTTCTTTTTCCTCTTCTCCTGTAGTGCATCATGTAGCTTTGTCATGTGCTCTAGTGAGGTTGTTTGGGTGTTGCGCCACTGGCTCAGGATAACTTCGTCTTTCACTGAGTCGAGCTCTTTTTCAATTTTGTCTAGCATTGAGTTTGTTTGTGTGGCTACCTTGTGGAGATGTTGCACGTTTGCTATGGTGAGTTCCGTGCTGGTCCTTGTAAGGATTTCAACGTACTTGGTCTTCATTGTATCATCAGCTCCAAGTGTGGCACATGTGGCAAAGGCCCTGATTCCCAGGGGGAATACGCTTTTCTGCAGGCACTCTTCGTTGAAAGCCAAATGGTGCCGAGCCAATTCATAAAATTTCCTCATACCCGGGTACCTGTCCATAACAGACTGGTATTCTTTGTCAAGGAGTGCCTTTTCTATTTTCGATGTTTTGTTGGGCTGGACAGTTGGCATGGGACACATGTGAACTGCTGGTGATTGTGGTAGTGAGATGGTATTGGCATCTGATGGTGGTGGTGTGGGGAAGGGAGTGATGTGGGTAGGCTGATCGATGGTCTGAGCTGTTGCTGGTGGTGTGGGAGAACATGTTCTGATGAGTGGTGATTGATCATTGCTATTTGATGGTGAAGATGGGGCATCAGAGGCTGATGACTATGGTGGGGGGGAGGGGATGGTGATGGTGAGTTGATCAATGGTTTGGGTTACTGCAGATGATGGTGGGGGTGGTGGACTAATTCTGACTGGTGGCAATTGGTCGTTGATTGATGATGGGGTTAAGGTATTAGGTGCTGATGAGAGTGAGTGACATGGGGCGGTATGGGTAGGCTGATCAGTAGTTTGAGCTGTTACTGGTGATGGTGGTGGGGATAAGTTCGTTCGAATGGGTGGCAAATGGTCATTGACATTTGATGTTGAAGGTAGGGCATCAGAAGCTGATGATGGAGGTGATGAGGGGGTGATATGGATGGGTTGAACAGTGGTTTGAGCTGCAATTGATGATGGTTGAGGGGATGAGCTTGCGCTAGGTGGCAGATGGTCATGGGTCAGGGTCGGTTGTGAGGAACGAGGTATGGCTGGGGAACGAGGTGTTGGTTGGGAGAACGTTCTAGCAGATGGTGGGGGAGAGGGTGAAGGGGTGTTGAGCCCGTTTTGTTTGCGTCGCGTATTGCGCTTGGCATTTGGGGCCATGGGTTGGGCTACGTGAGCGTTTCGGGTTGGAAGTTTTTGGGTAGTCAGGGGGCAGGGTGGCACCAATGATGGTTTCATTCCCTTTGCTGCGTGCGGTGGACTGGGCCCGAGTGCGTTGCTGGCGCTGCGCGTCTGGTAGCGATCCGGTTTGTTAGTTGGCATTACGTGCCCGCAACTACATGCACTAACGGGGGGAGGGAATGATTAGTGTAGACTTACGTAAAAGGGGACGCGTTCACTGTATTCTCTCTCGTGCCAAACTTTAATGTCACTACAAATGCATTTCGGCCATGCTGGCCTTCTTCAGTGCAGTATACAGCAAAGATTGACACGAAATGAATAACAGGTGTTCGTGCAGTGCATAAATAGTTCTCGACAGGTGCTAAATGTGAGGTGTGTGCAGCTGGCTGTTACATCACATGTATACATCATTTAGCCCATATGGGGTTCTTGAGTTTAGCCTATTGATCCAGATTTCTTCAGTTGCAAATCTTTGCTCTGGATTAACTCTCATGAGTGGGATGATGCTTACTCTGAATGCCCCGTGCTGGTCGAAGTGTTTGTAGATAAGCTGTCTGGGCTCCCGACTGGACCTGAATCTACTCCTATGCTGGTTTACCCTCTCCCTCAGTGTGGACGTGGTTACGCCGACGTATTGAAGTTTACACATTTTGCATTGGAGTACGTATATTATATTATATATATATATATCCTTAGGCCCGTGGTGGTGCACTTGAATGTGTTGGTTGTGATGATATCGGGACATGACCTGCAGTTACTTTTATTACATGGCTGTGGTAGGAGTGGTATGTGGTAGCTTCTGATCTCGGGTGTGATGTTGTTTGTAATGGCATCTGTATTCAATGGTGATTTTGTGATGATCTTCTTGATGTTTGATTTGTTTCTGTATGCAATGACTAGCCGTTTGCGAGCCATATGAAATGTGGTGGCGTCCCTTTCAAGGTGATCTAGGTTTAGCTTTAAGGCTTTGATCGGATGGTTCCTTCTGGCATCGTAGTGGACTGTAAATGGGTATGGTGAAGTTGATAGTGTTGTGAGTTGGTTTCATGGTTGGCTTGTGACTGATATGATGATCTTATTGATGATGTTGAAGGGGTAGCCATAGGGTAATCATAATAGCGTCTTTTAATAATTAAAATATTACTGGTTAGTAAATCAAGATACATAAGGATAGTATGTCTGAGTATGTTAGAATCAATTTAGCATTGAATGGTTTATGATAAACCATGTTAAACCATAAGTGTTATTTCTACACTGATATATTCACAATACATGTAGCATCATTAACATCATAATAGCGACTTTTAATAATTAAACCATTACTTATTAATAAATCTAGATACATAAGGATAGTATGTCTGAGTATGTTAGATGTTAATTACCATTGAATGGTTTCTGATAAACCATGTTAAACCATAAGTGTTATTTCTACACTGAGATATTCACAATACATGTAGCATCATTAAAATCATAATAGCGACTTTTAATAATTAAACCATTACTGGTTAGTAAATCTAGATACATAAGGATAGTATGTCTGAGTATGTTAGATTTAATTTACCATTGAATGGTTTATGATAAACCATGTTAAACCATAAGTGTTACTTCTACACTGAGATATTCACAATACATGTAGTATCATTAAAATCATAATAGCGACTTCTAATATCTAAACCATTACTGGTTAGTAAATCTAGATACATAAGGATAGTATGTCTGAGTATGTTAGATTGGATTTACCATTGAATGGTTTATGATAAACCATGTTAAACCATAAGTGTTATTTCTACACTGAGATATTCACATTACATGTAGTATCATTAAAATCATAATAGCGTCTTTTTATAATTAAACCATTGCTGGTTAGAAAATCTAGATACATAAGGATAGTATGTTTGAATATGTTAAAATTATTTCACCATTGAATGGTTGATGATAAACCATGTTAAGTCATGTGTTATTTCTACACTGAGACATTCACAATACATGTAGTATCATTAAAATCATAATAGCGACTTTTAATACATAAACCATTACTGCTTAGTAAATCCAGGTACATAAGGATAGTATGTTTGAATATGATAAAATTAATTTACCATTGAATGGTTTATCATCAACCATGTTAAACCATTAGTGTTATTTCTTCACTGAGATATTCACAATACATGTAGTATCATTAAAATCATAATAGCGACTTTTAATAATTAAACCATTACTGGTTAGTAAATCTAGATACATAAGGATAGTATATCTGAGTATGTTAGATATAATTTACTATTGAATGGTTTATGATAAACAATGTTATACCATGTGTTATTTCTACACTGAGATTTTCACAATACATGTAATATCATTAAAATCATAATAGCGTCATTTACTAATTAAACCAATACTGGTTCGTAAATCTAGATACATGAGGATAGTATGTCTGAGTATGTTAGATTTAATTTACCATTGATTGGTTTATGATA
Organism: Spongilla lacustris; assembly: GCA_949361645.1. Taxonomy (NCBI): domain Eukaryota; kingdom Metazoa; phylum Porifera; class Demospongiae; order Spongillida; family Spongillidae; genus Spongilla; species Spongilla lacustris. Next base: position 3,951,112 of record OX442431.1, on the reverse strand, counting down.
AACCATGTTAAACCATAAGTGTTATTTCTACACTGAGATATTCACAATACATGTAGTATCATTAAAATCATAATAGCGACTATTAATAATTAAAACATTACTGGTTATTAAATCTAGATACTTCAGGATAGTGTGTCTGAGTATGTTAGCTTTAATTTACCATTGAATGGTTTATGATAAACCATGTCAAACCATATGTGTTATTTCTACACTGAGATATTCACAATACATGTAGTATCATAAAAATCATAATAGCGTCTTTTAATTATTATACCGTTACTGGTTAGTAAATCTAGACACATAAGGAAAGTATGTCTGAGAATGTTAGATTGAATTTACCATTGAATGGTTTATGATAAACCATGTTAAACCATAAGTGTTATTTCTACACTGAGATATTCACAATACATGTAGTATCATTAAAATCATAATAGCGTCTTTTAATAATAAATCATTTACCGGTTAGCAAATTTAGATACTTAAGTATAGTATGTCTGAGTATGTTAGATTGAATTTACCATTGAATGGTTTATGATAAACCATGTTAAACCATAAGTGTTATTTCTACAGAGAGATATTCACAATACGTGTAGTAGTATCATTAAAATCATAATAGCGTCTTTTAATAATTATAATATTACTGGTTAGTAAATCAAGATACATAAGGATAGTATGTCTGAGTATGTTACAATCAAATTAGCATTGAATGGTTTATGATAAACCATGTTAAACCATAAGTGTTATTTCTACACTGATATATTCACAATACATGTAGCATCATTAAAATCAAAATAGCGACTTTTAATAATTAAACCATTACTTATTAGTAAATCTAGATACATAAGGATAGTATGTCTGAGTTTGTTAGATGTTAATTACCATTGAATGGTTTCTGATAAACCATGTTAAACCATAAGTGTTATTTCTACACTGAGATATTCACAATACATGTAGCATCATTAAAATCATAATAGCGACTTTTAATAATTAAACCATTAATGGTTAGTAAATCTAGATACATAAGGAAAGTATATCTGAGTATGTTAGATTTTAATTACCATTGAATAGTTTATGATAAACCATGTTAAACCATAAGTGTTTTTTCTACACTGAGATATTCACAATACATGTAGTATCATTAAAATCATAATAGCGACTATTAATAATTAAACCATTACTGATTAGTAAATCTAGATACTTCAGGATAGTATGTCTGAGTATGTTAGCTTTAATTTACCATTGAATGGTTTATGATAAACCATGTTAAACCATATGTGTTATTTCTACACTGAGATATTCACAATACATGTAGTATCATAAAAATCATAATAGCGTCTTTTAATTATTATACCGTTACTGGTTAGTAAATCTAGACACATAAGGAAAGTATGTCTGAGAATGTTAGATTGAATTTACCATTGAATGGTTTATGATAAACCATGTTAAACCATAAGTGTTATTTCTACACTGAGATATTCACAATACATGTAGTATCATTAAAATCATAATAGCGTCTTTTAATAATTAAACCATTACTGGTTAGTAAATCTAGATACATAAGGATAGTATGTCTGAGTATGTTAGATTGAATTTACCATTGAATGGTTTATGATAAACCATGTTAAACCATAAGTGCTATTTCTACACTGAGATATTCACAATACATGTATTATCATTAAAATCATAATAGCGTCTTTTAATAATTAAACCATTACTGGTTAGTAAATCTAAATACATAAGGATAGTATATTTGAATATGTTAAATTATTTTACCATTGAATGGTTTATGATAAACCATGTTAAACCATAAGTGTTATTTATACACTCAGATATTCACAATACCTGTAGTATCATTGAAATCATAATGACGACTTTTAATTATTAAACCATTACTGGTTATTAAATCTAGATACATAAGGAAAGTATGTCTGAGTTTGTTAGATGTTAATTACCATTGAATGGTTTCTGATAAACCATGTTAAACCATGTGTTATTTCTACACTGAGATATTCACAATACATGTAGTATCAATAAAATCATAATAGCGTCTTTTTATAATTAAACCATTGCTGGTTAGTAAATCTAGATACATAAGGAAAGTATGTTTGAGTATGTTAGATTTAATTTACCATTGAATGGTTTATGATAAACAATGTCAAACCATGTGTTATTTCTTCACTAAGATATTCACAATACATGTAGTATCATTAAAATCATAATAGCGTCTTTTACTAATTAAACCATTACTGGTTAGTAAATCTAGATACATGAGGATATTATGTCTGAGTATGTTAGATTTAATTTACCAATGATTGGTTTATGATAAACCATGTTAAACCATAAGTGTTATTTCTACACTGAGATATTCACAAGACATGTAGTATCATTAAAATCATAATAGCGTCTTTTACTAATTAAACCATTACTGGTTAGTAAATCTAGATACATGAGGATAGTATGTCCGAGTATGTTAGTTTTAATTTACCATGGATTGGTTTATGATAAACCATGTTAAACCATAACTGTTGTTTCTACACTGAGATATTCACAATACATGTAGCATCATTAAAATCATAATAGCGACTTTTAATAATTAAACCATTACTGCTTAGTAAATCTAGATACATAAGGAAAGTATGTTTGAATATGATAAAATTAATTTACCATTGAATGGTTTATCATCAACCATGTTAAACCATTAGTGTTATTTCTTCACTGAGATATTCACAATACATGTAGTATCATTAAAATCATAATAGCGTCTTTTAATAATAAATCATTTACTGGTTAGCAAATTTAGATACTTAAGTATAGTATGTCTGAGTATGTTAGATTTAATTTACCATTGAATGGTTTATGATAAACCATGTTAAACCATAAGTGTTATTTCTACACAGAGATATTCACAATACATGTAGTATCAATAAAATCATAATAGCGTCATTTTATAATTAAACCATTGCTGGTTAGTAAATCTAGATACATAAGGAAAGTATGTTTGAATATGTTAAAATTATATTAATATTGAATGGTTGATGATAAACCATGTTAAACCATAAGTGTTATTTCTACACTGAGATATTCACAATACATGTAGTATCATTAGAATCATAATAGCGTCTTTTAATAATTAAACCATTACTTGTTAGTAAATCTAGATACATAAGGGTAGTATGTTTGAATATGGTAAAATTAATTTACCATTGAATGGTTTATGATAAACCATGTTAAACCATAAGTTCTATTTCTACACTGATATATTTACAATACATGTAGTATCATTAAAATCATAATAGCGACTTTTCATAATTAAACCATTACTTATTAGTATATCTAGATACATAAGGATAGTATGTCTGAGTATGTTAAATGTTAATTACCATTGAATGGTTTATGATAAACCATGTTAAACCATAAGTGTTATTTCTACAGTGAGATATTCACAATACATGTAGCATCATTAAAATCATAATAGCGACTTTTAATAATTAAACCATTACCGGCTAGTTAATCTAGATACATAAGGAAAGTATATCTGAGTATGTTAGATTTTTATTACCATTGAATGGTTTAAGATAAACCATGTTAAACCATAAGTGTTGTTTCTACACTGAGATATTCACAATACATGTAGTATCATAAAAATCATAATAGCGTCTTTTAATTATTATACCGTTACTGGTTAGTAAATCTAGACACATAAGGAAAGTATGTCTGAGTATGTTAGATTGAATTTACCATTGAATGGTTTATGATAAACCATGTTAAACCATAAGTGTTATTTCTACATTGAGATATTCACAATACATGTAGCATCATTGAAATCATAATAGCGTCTTTTAATAATTAAACCATTACTTGTTAGTAAATCTAGATACTTCAGGATAGTATGTCTGAGAATGTTAGCTTTAATTTACCATTGAATGGTTTATGTTAAACCATGTTAAACCATGTGTTATTTCTACACTGAGATATTCACAATACATGTAGTATCAATAAAATCATAATAGCGTCTTTTTATAATTAAACCATTGCTGGTTAGTAAATCTAGATACATAAGGAAAGTATGTTTGAATATGTTAAAATTATATTAATATTGAATGGTTGATGATAAACCATGTTAAACCATAAGTGTTATTTCTACACTGAGATATTCACAATACATGTAGTATCATTAAAATCATAATAGCGTCTTTTAATAATTAAACCATTACTTGTTAGTAAATCTAGATACATAAGGGTAGTATGTTTGAATATGGTAAAATTAATTTACCATTGAATGGTTTATGATAACCCATGTTAAACCATAAGTGTTATTTCTACACTGAGATATTCTCAATACATGTAGTATCATTAAAATCATAATAACAACATTTTATAATAAATCATTTTCTGGCTAGTAAATTTAGATACTTAAGTGTAGTATGTCTGAGTATGTTAGATTTAATTTACCATTGAATGGTTTATGATAAACCATGTTAAACCATAAGTGTTATTTCTACACTGAGATATTCACAATACATGTAGTATCATTAAAATCATAATAGCGTCTTTTAATAATTAAACCATTACTGGTTAGTAAATCTAGATACATAAGGATAGTATGTTTAAATATGTTAGATTTAATTTACCATTGAATGGTTTATGATAAACCATGTTAAACCATAAGTGTTATTTCTACACAGAGATATTCACAATACATGTAGTATCAATAAAATCATAATAGCGTCATTTTATAATTAAACCATTGCTGGTTAGTAAATCTAGATACATAAGGAAAGTATGTTTGAATATGTTAAAATTAATTTACCTTTGAATGGTTTATGATAAACCATGTTAAACCATGTGTTATTTCTACACTGAGATATTCACAATACATGTAGTATAATTAAAATCATAATAGCAACTTTTAATGATTAAACCATTACTGATTAATAAATCTAGATACATGAGGATAATATGTCTGAGTATGTTAATTTTAATTTACCATTGAATGGTTTATGATAAACGATGTTAAACCATAAGTGTTATTTCTTGACTGAGATATTCACAATACATGTAGTATCATTAAAATCATAATAGAGACTATTAATAATTAACCCATTTCTGGTTAGTAAATCTAGAAGCATGAGGTTAATATGTCTGAGTATGTTAGTTTTAATTTACCATTTAATGGTTTATGATAAACCATGTTAAACCATAAGTGTTATTTATTCACAGAGATATTCACAATACATGTAGTATCATTAAAATCATAATAGCGACTTCTAATAATTAAACCATTACTAGTTAGTAAATCTAGATACATTAGGATAGTATGTCTGAATATGTTAGATTGAATTTACCATTGAATGGTTTATGATAAACCATGTTAAACCATAAGTGTTATTTCTACACTGAGATATTCGCAATACATGTAGTATCATTAAAATCATAATAGTGTCTTTTTATAATTAAACCATTGCTGGTTAGTAAATCTAGTTACATAAGGATAGTATGTTTGAATATGTTAAAATTATTTTACCATTGAATGGTTGATGATAAACCATGTTAAGTCATGTGTTATTTCTACACTGAAATATTCACAATACATGTAGTATCATTAAAATCATAATAGCGTCTTTTCATAATTAAACCATTACTGGTTAGTAAATCTAGATACATAAGGGTAGTATGTTTGAATATGTTAAAATTAATTTACCATTTAATGGTTTATAATAAACCATGTTAAACCATAAGTGTTATTTCTACACTGAGATATTCACAATACATGTAGTATCATTAAAATCATAATAACAACTTTTAATAATAAATCATTTACTTGTTAATAAATCTAGATACATAAGGATAGTATGTTTGAATATGATAAAATTAATTTACCATTGAATGGTTCATCATAAACCATGTTAAACTATAAGTGTTATTTCTTCACTGAGATGTTCACAATACATGTAGTATCATTAAAATCATAATAGCGACTTTTATTAATTAAACCATTACTGGTTAGTAAATCTAGATACATAAGGATAGTATATCTGAGTATGTAAGATATAATTTACCTTTGAATGGTTTATGATAAACAATGTTATACCATGTGTTATTTCTACACTGAGATATTCACAATACATATAGTTTCATTAAAATCATAATAGCGTCTTTTACTAATTAAACCATTACTGGTTAGTAAATCTAGGTACATGAGGATAGTATGTCCAAGTATGTTAGTTTTAATTTACCATTGATTGGTTTATTATAAACCATGTTAAACCATATGTGTTATTTCTACACTGAGATATTCACAATACATGTAGTATCATTAAAATCATAATAGCGTCTGTTTATAATTAAACCATTGCTGGTTAGTAAATCTAAATACATAAGGATAGCATGTTTGAATATGTTAAAATTAATTTACCATTGAATGGTTTATGATAAGCCATGTTAAACCATAAGTGTTGTTTCTACACTGAGATATTCACAATACATGTAGCAACATTAAAATCATAATAGCGACTTTTAATAATTAAACCATTACTGCTTAGTAAATCTAGATACATAAGGATAGTATGTTTGAATATGATAAAATTAATTTACCGTTGAATGGTTTATCATCAACCATGTTAAACCATAAGTGTTATTTCTTCACTGAGATATTCACAATACATGTAGTATCATTAAAATCATAATAGCGACTTTTAATAATTAAACCATTACTGGTTAGTAAATCTAGATACATAAGGATAGTATATCTGAGTATGTTAGATATAATTTACTATTGAATGGTTTATGATAAACAATGTTATACCATGTGTTATTGCTACACTGAGATATTCACAATACATGTAGTATCATTAAAATCATAATAGCGTCTCTTTATAATTAAACCATTACTGGTTAGTAAATCTAAATACATAAGGATAGTATATTTGAATGTGTTAAAATTATTTTACCATTAAATGGTTTATGATAACCATGTTAAACCATGTGTTATTTTTCTACACTGAGATATTCACAATGCATGTAGTATCATTAAAATCATAATAGCGTCTTTTAATAATTAAACCATTACTGGTTAGTTAATCTAGATACATAAGGGTAGTATATTTGAATATGTTATAATTAATTTACCATTGAATGGTTTATGATAAACAATGTTAAACCATAAGTGTTATTTCTACACTGAGATATTCACAATACATGTAGTATCATTAAAATCATAATAACAACTTTTTATAATAAATCATTTTCTGGCTAGTAAATTTAGATACTTAAGTGTAGTATGTCTGAGTATGTTAGATTTAATTTACCATTGAATGGTTTATGATAAACCATGTTAAACCATAAGTGTTGTTTCTACACTGAGATATTCACAATACATGTAGTATCATTGAAATCATAATAGCGTCTTTTAATAATTAAACCATTACTTGTTAGTAAATCTAGATACATAAGGATAGTATGTCTGAGTATGTTAGATTTAATTTACCATTGAATGGTTTATGATAAACCATGTTAAACCATAAGTGTTATTTCTACACTGAGATATTCACAATACATGTAGTATCATTAAAATCATAATAGCGACTTTTAATAATTAAACCAATACTTATTAGTATATCTAGATACATAAGGATAGTATGTCTGAGTATGTTAGATGTTAATTAGCATTGAATGGTTTATGATAAACCATGTTAAACCATAAGTGTTATTTCTACAGTGAGATATTCACAATACATGTAGCATCATTAAAATCATAATAGCGACTATTAATAATTAAACCATTACCGGTTAGTAAATCTAGATACATAAGGAAAGTATATCTGAGTATGTTAGATTTTTATAACCATTGAATGGTTTATGATAAACCATGTTAAACCATATGTGTTATTTCTACACTGAGATATTCACAATACATGTAGTATCATTAAAATCATAATAGCGTCTTTTAATAATAAATCATTTACTGGTTAGTTTTATAACTTCTCGGGGGAACGCGTTTTAGAAACTCTTCAACCTGTACTAGTTAGAAGAGTGATATGCCTACAATTTAATGACATAAGCATGTTCAACAGTGCTCTAGAAAAACTGGAACACTTGCAAAAACATATCACGCATGAATTTGGAACATGTCATGGCATGTCATGCCAAGAATTTTTCGTAGGGACAGAAATATCAAGCTTATGGAAAACCACTCAAACAACAACACAACAAAACCTAAAAACACTGCACGACATCCTCAAAATACAGAGAAATAACAAGATGACCAAAACATTAAAAGCACACAAGCTAGGCAAGGTCTACACAAACCACCAAACGACACCAAGAATGGACCAACACGTGTCAGCTTGCGCCAAACCATCAAGCTAAACCAGAAACCAATCCACCAACTCTCACCTCCCGCCTGCACCGATACCACCAAAAAAGTCAGAACCTGCTCCAAACAAGAGACCACAGAACCCACCCATGGGACCACCCCATCCCCGGCCCAAAGAAAAAAGGTCCCACCCACATCAAGCACAACAGCACACACCCAAAAACCCTGCCACCAACAAGCCCAAAAACCCTGCCACCAACAAGTCCAACCAGAACAAAAGAAACCAGTACGATCACGCTCCACAAGCACACAAATACCCCCAGAAACAAACACAACCTGAGAGAACACAACCAATACGACTAATGTCGATTGTGTTCAATACACCTCCCCCACTCATGTCCCTCAACTTCAAGAGACGGCCACCCTTACTACCTACACCAAATGCATACTCCCCCAACTACAAAAGGGTATCCCCAGACCAACCAACACCTCACTCATCTCACCTCCCTCACCCTTTTTAGTACCCCTCTACCCCAAACAATACAAGACAAACATGGACGTAGAGGGAAATCATGAAGGACCAATGCAAGTTGGCCCCTCCCAAGAAAATTATATAATTTATGATGACCCCGAACCATTTGATGGCTCCGCCGAAAAGAACATACAAACAAAAACAAGACCCACACGAAAACGTCACCCCAAAAATAGGATACCTAACAATAAAAGCAGAAACCAAAAGATGACACACATTATGAACTTATCAAATGTACCGCTCACAAAAGATGAAATAGCAATTTTAGAAAAAGGACTCCTCTTTATCCCAACACCAAAAGGCAACTTGAGACCCTTACAGAAACCAATTGAACAATATAAAAGAACAATAAGACTTGACTATTTATTTCAAGACAACACTCAACAACCAAATCCATTCAAAAAGAAATCCAATTATAACCCCACCACATCAAACAATCCATCATTAGAAAAATACCTTAAGATGACAGAAACTGAGATCATGACCCATTGCAACAAGCCACACTTCAAAATAACAGATAATTTAACAGTTCAAGAAAGAAAAGCAATAAAATTACTTAAACAAAGAAAAGAAGAAATAATTATTAAAAAAGCTGATAAAGGATCTACCCTTACTATAACAAACAGAGACAAATACATTACTGACGGTAACAATCACCTTTCAGACGAAACCACATATTCAAAACTGGACCAGGATCCAACACCATTACTTGCAGCAAATATAACAAATTACATAAAAGAATTATACTCTACAGGATATATAGATAAATTTGAATATGAGTTTATGAAGCCACCCAATCCAGTTCAAACCCAATATATATACTTTCCATATAAAATACACAAAAACCCAATTACGGTAAGACCTGTAGTGGCAGGCATCAACGGAGCAACAACAAATATTTCAAAATACATTGAACATTATTTCAAAAATATCGTACCCCTAGCACCATCACACCTGAAAAATTCTCAAGCCCTCATTAATATACTTAGCAAGACAACAATACCACCATCTGAACAGGTGCTCCTAGTATCTATAGACGTAAAGAGTCTATATACTACCATTCCGCAAGAGCAAGGCATAAATGCACTTCTGCAATACAACGAAATCATTGGACTCCCAAAACACGTGACAAGACAATTACTCAACTTCGTACTTAAAAACAACACATTTACTTTTAACGGACAACCATACCATCAGCTTACAGGAGTAGCCATGGGAACACCATTGGCACCCACACTAGCAAACATATTCATGTCTAGTCTGGAAGAAAGCTTTCTGAGCACACTATAAAATTTGAATGGAACATATCTGACACAGCAATAGACTACCTCGATCTAACAATATACAAAGATACTAACTTCGAACGAACAAAAAAACTGTCCTACAAAACACACCTCAAACCAACAAATTCTTTTCAATATATACATTACACCAGTCACCACCCTCACCATACAAAGACCGCAATTATAAAAGCTGAACTTTTAAGATACCAAAAACAATGCTCTGACCCAAAGCAATTCGCAAAACTGAAGCAACAACTTATTGAACACTTTCTCAACAGAGGATATGCGTTTAAGAAAATTAACCAAGTAATTCAAGCATTGTCCAGCCAACCTAAAATTACACAAAAAAAGAAAATATACCCATTAATAATTGAATATGACGCTAGACGACAACATACAAGACCACACCTACAACAACACATCGACATACTACAACGTGAAGCAACTACCTTCCCACTCTCCCTAAATAAACCAATAACGGCTTATAAAATTTTTCCAAATTTAAAGAAGATTATAACAAGATCACCGCTTGACACAGATATAAAGAAAACAGGCTTACAACCGTCAGACAAAAGGTATTCAATACCACTACTCCCGACAAAATGTAATAGAAGAGACTGCCTTGTGTGCCCCATGTTGATCGAGGCCAATGCATTTAGAAGCACTACAACAAACGAAAAAATACACATAAGAAGCAGGCTCACATGTAGCAGTATGAACATCATATACATTCTACAATGCAAAACATGCAAACTCCAGTACGTGGGACAAACCACCAGAAGTCTGAGAGAAAGAATGTCCCAACACAGAAGCAGTTTTCGCTCTACAAGACAACCCAGAATGCTGCTTTACAAACATTTCGATACACACGGTACATTCAATGCACAAATCATACCTCTGACGCACACACACCCCTCACAGAGAATGGCAGTAGAACAGTGGTGGATCAACAAACTCAGAACCAGAACACCTGAAGGGCTGAACGATATATACCTATAATAACAATACATGCAAACACATATATATACCAGCTGCCAACACTCACCGCACCAGCTGCACCATGCTTTCCACCTTAGTATTTAAGCACACTGCACAACAGTATCCTTTTCTGTCAACTTTGTTCGCACTGAAGAAGGCCTAACCAGCCGAAATGCATCTGTGATAAAGTTTTGACTGAAAGGATACTCAAACGCGCAAGCAAGCGAGCGAGCGATAGCGATACAGGATAAGTAAGTTAAAGCTAACCCATTGAAGTAGTTCCTACAGGTACCAAGGGATGCCCGTCACCCGAAATAGAGGGCGCTCGGACAATCAGAAAAAAGTGCATGACCCGACGACCCCGATCTGTCCTTTGGTAATGACACCTCCCAAGCCTCAGCGCAAAGTACGTCATCGTCGCCAGAATCCACTTTCTACACCATCGCCAACCTCTTCCCCCAAACCAACTCGAGCCCAACCTAAGGACATAGACCCGCTGCAGTCCACCTATACCGTGTCCCCAGGCCACAATTCAACGCCTTCCCCAGACCACACTGCAATCGTCGATCAGACAACGTCTACCCTGTCCCCAGGCCAAAATTCCACCTCTTCCCCAGACCACACTGCAAATGTCGATCCGACAAACGAAACCACTCATACTGAGACAATCCCGCCTCCTCCCCAAACAAGGCAACTGTCGATCCGACAAACAAAGCCACGCCCACCCTGTCCCCAGGCCACAACTCCACCTCCCCCCCAGACCACACAGCAATGGTCGATCAGACAAACGAAGCCGACCATACCGTGTCCCCAGGCCACTATTCCGCCACCTCCCCAGACACGGCAATTGTCGAGTCTACTGGTTCCCCAGACCACACCTCCACCTCTTCCCCTGACCACACTGCAAATGCCGATCTAACAAATGAAACTAATCCACTGATGCCCACACTCCCCTCTCCAGCAGTGCCAAACCAACCCCAGGAGCAAAGCACACTTGAAACCACACCTCCAATCACAACTCAACTCAAGGATCATACCACAACCCAACCCCCAGACCCCACCACCACAACCCAACCCCCAAAACACACCTCAACTACTGAATTGCAACAAACCAGACCCGTGCTTCCCTCTCCAGCAACTACAAGCCAACCCCAAGATCAAAACACACCTGGAGCCTCGCCTGTAATCCCCACCAGATCTGCGGACCACGGCGCAACCCTTACTCCAGACACTAACACCACGACCCCACCCCCAGACCTACTACTCACAGACAAACAATACAAAGTGGCAATGGACAAATACAAAAAAATAAGAAAATACTATGAACTTGCACAGCACCACCTTACATTCAATCAACAATGCCTCGACGAAGGGATTTTCCCACTAGGGGTCAAAGCAAACGCTACCTGTGCCACCCTAGGGGCTGATGAAGAGCTCAAGAGTAAGTACACACAAATACTTACTAAGGCAAGTATGGAACTTACTGCAACAAACGTGCAACACCTCAACAGACTGACAACTCAACTAGACACAGCACTAACAGATATAGAAAAGCAACTAGACTCACAAACAGACACAGAAATTTCAAGCTTATGGAAAACCACTCAAACAACAACACAACAAAACCTAAAAACACTGCACGACGACCTCAAAATACAGAGAAATAACAAGATGACCAAAACATTAAAAGCGCACAAGCTAGGCAAGGTCTACACAAACCACCAAACAACACCAAGAACAGACCAACACGTGTCAGCTTGCGCCAAACCATCAAGCCAAACCAGAAACCAATCCATCAACTCTCACCTCCTGCCTGCACCGCAACCGCCAAAACCGCCAAAAAAGTCAGAACCTGCTCCAAACAAGAGACCACAGAACCCACCCATGGGACCACCCCATCCCCGGCCCAAAGAAAAAAGGTCCCACCCACATCAAGCACAACAGCACACACCCAAAAACCCTGCCACCAACAAGCCCAAAAACCCTGCCACCAACAAGTCCAACCAGAACAAAAGAAACCAGTACGATCACGCTCCACAAGCACACAAATACCCCCAGAAACAAACACAACCTGAGAGAACACAACCAATACGACTAATGTCGATTGTGTTCAATACACCTCCCCCACTCATGTCCCTGAACTTCAAGAGACGGCCACCCTTACTACCTACACCAAATGCATACTCCCCCAACTACAAAAGGGTATCCCCAGACCAACCAACACCTCACTCATCTCACCTCCCTCACCCTTTTTAGTACCCCTCTACCCCAAACAATACAAGACAAACATGGACGTAAAGGGAAATCATGAAGGACCAATGCAAGTTGGCCCCTCCCAAGAAAATTACATAAGGGTAGTATGTTTGAATATGTTAAAATTAATTTACCATTTAATGGTTTATAATAAACCATGTTAAACCATAAGTGTTATTTCTACACTGAGACATTCACAATACATGTAGTATCATTAAAATCATAATAACAACTTTTAATAATAAATCATTTACTTGTTAGCAAATGTAGATAATTAGTATAGTATGTCTGAGTATGTTAGATTTAATTTACCATTGAATGGTTTATGATAACCCATGCTAAACCATAAGTGTTATTTCTACACTGAGATATTCACAATACATGTAGTATCATTAAAATCATAATAGCGTCTTTTAATAATTAAACCATTACTGGTTAGTAAATCTAGATACATAAGGATAGTATGTTTAAATATGTTAAAATTATTTTACCATTGAATGGTTTATGATAAACCATGTTAAACCATGTGTTATTTCTACACTGAGATATTCACAATACATGTAGTATCATTTAAATCATAATAGCGTCTTTTAATAATTTAACCATTACTGGTTATTTAATCTAGACACATAAGGATAGTATGTTTGAATATGTTAAAATTAATTTACCTTTAAATGGTTTATGATAAACCATGTTAAACCATGTGTTATTTCTACACTGAGATATTCACAATACATTTAGTATAATTAAAATCATAATAGCAACTTTTAATGATTAAACCATTACTGATTAGTAAATCTAGATACATGAGGATAATATGTCTGAGTATGTTAGTTTTAATTTACCATTGAATGCTTTATGTTAAACGATGTTAAACCATAAGTGTTATTTTTTGACTGAGATATTCACAATACATGTAGTATCATTAAAATCATAATAGCGACTATTAATAATTAACCCATTACTGGTTAGTAAATCTAGAAGCAAGAGGTTAATATGTCTGAGTATGATAGATTTAATTTACCATTTAATGGTTTATGATAAACCATGTTAAACCATAAGTGTTATTTATTCACAGAGATATTCACAATACATGTAGTATCATTAAAATCATAATAGCGACTTCTAATAATTAAACCATTACTGGTTAGTAAATCTAGATACATAAGGGTAGTATGTTTGAATATGTTAAAATTAATTTACCATTGAATGGTTTATGATAAACCATGTTAAACCATAAGTGTTATTTCTACACCGAGATATTCACAATACATGTAGTATCATTAAAATCATAATAACAACTTTTTATAATAAATCATTTTCTGGTTAGAAAATTTAGATACTTAAGTATAGTATGTATGAGTATGTTAGATTTAATTTGGTTTATGACAAACCATGTTAAACCATAAGTGTTATTTCTACACTGAGATATTCACAATACATGTAGTATCATTGAAATCGTAATAGCGTCTTTTAATAATTAAACTATTACTGTTTAGTAAATCTAGATACATAAGGATAGTATGTTTGAATATGTGAAAATTAATTTACCATTGAATGGTTTATTATAAACCATGTTAAACCATATGTGTTATTTCTACACTGAGATATTCACAATACATGTAGTATCATTAAAATCATAATAGCGTCTTTTAATAATTAAACCATTACTGGTTAGTAAATCTAGGTACATAAGGATAGTATGTTTGATTATATTAAAATTAATTTACCATTGAATGGTTTATGATAACCCATGCTAAACCATAAGTGTTATTTCTACACTGAGATATTCACAATACATGTAGTATCATTAAAATCATAATAGCGACTTTAAATAATTAACCCATTACTGGTTAGTAAATCTATATACATAACGATACTATGTCTGAGTATGTTAGATTGAATTTACCATTGAATGGTTTATGATAAACCATGTTAAACCATAAGTGTTATATATACACTGATATACTCACAATCATGTAGTATCATTTAAATCATAATAGCGACTTTTCATAATTAAACCATTACTTATTAGTATATCTAGATACATGAGGAAAGTATATCTGAGTATGTTAGATTTTTATTACCTTCGAATGGTTTATGATAAACCAAGTAAAACCATGTATTATTTCTACACTGAGATATTCACAATACCAGTAGTATCATTGAAATCATAGTAGCGTCTTTTACTAATTAAACCATTACTGGTTAGTAAATCTAGATACATAAGGATAGTATGTCTGAGTATGTTAGATTTAATTTACCATTGAATGGTTTACGATAAACCATGTTAAACCATGTGTTATTTCTACACTGAGCTATTCACAATACATGTAGTATCATTAAAATCATAATAGCGTCTTTTTATAATTAAACCATTGCTGGTTAGTAAATCTAAATACATAAGGATAGCATGTTTGAATATGTTAAAATTAATTTACCATTGAATGGCTTATGATAAGCCATGTTAAACCATAAGTGTTGTTTCTACACTGAGATATTCACAATACAAGTAGTATCATTAAAATCATAATAGCGACTATTAATAATTAACCCACTACTGGTTAGTAAATCTAGATACATAAGGATAGTATGTCTGAGTATGTTAGATTGAATTTACCATTGAATTTTTTATGATAAACCATGTTAAACCATACGTGTTATTTCTACACTGAGATATTCACAATACCTGCAGGATCATTAAAATCATAATAGCGTCTTTTAATAATTAAACCATTACTGGTTAGTAAATCTAGATACATAAGGGTAGTATGTTTGAATATGTTAAAATTAATTTACCATTTAATGGTTTATAATACACCATGTTAAACCATAAGTGTTATTTCTACACTGAGATATTCACAATACATGTAGTATCATTAAAATCATAATAACAACTTTTAATAATAAATCATTTACTTGTTAGCAAATGCAGATACTTAAGTATAGTATGTCTGAGTATGTTAGATTTAATTTACCATTGAATGGTTTATGATAAACCATGTTAAACCATAAGTGTTATTTCTTCACTGAGATATTCACAATACATGTAGTATCATTAAAATCATAATAGCGTCTTTTAATAATTAAAATTACTGGTTAGTAAATCAAGATACATAAGGATAGTATGTCTGAGTATGTTAGAATCAATTTAGCATTGAATGGTTTATGATAAACCATGTTAAACCATAAGTGTTATTTCTACACTGATATATTCACAATGCATGTAGTATCATTAACATCATAATAGCGACTTTTAATAATTAAACCAATACTTATTAGTATATCTAGATACATAAGGATAGTATGTCTGAGTATGTTAGATGTTAATTACCATTGAATTGTTTATGATAAACCATGTTAAACCATAAGTATTGTTTCTACACTGAGATATTCACAATACATGTAGCATCATTAAAATCATAATAGCGACTATTAATAATTAAACCATTACCGGTTAGTAAATCTAGATACATAAGGATAGTATATCTGAGTATGTTAGATTTTTATTACCAATGAATGGTTAATGATAAACCATGTTAAACAATATGTGTTATTTCTACACTGAGATATTCACAATACATGTAGTATCATTAAAATCATAATAGCTTCTTTTTATAATTAAACCATTGCTGGTTTATAATTCTAAATAGATAAGGATAGTATGTTTGAATATGTTAAAATTAATTTACCATTGAATGGTTTATGATAAGCCATGTTAAACCATAAGTGTTATTTCTACACTGAGATATTCACAATACATGGAGTATCATTAAAATCATTAAACGACTTTTAATAATTAAACCATTACTGGTTAGTAAATCTAGATACATAAGGAAACTATATATGAGTATGTTAGATTTTAATTACCTTCGAATGGTTTATGATAAACCAAGTAAAACCATGTATTATTTCTACACTGAGATATTCACAATACCTGTAGTATCATTAAAATCACAATAACGACTTTTAAAAATTAACCCATTACTGCTTTGTAAATCTAGATACATATAGATAGTACGTCTGAGTATGTTAGATTTAATTTACCATTGAATGGTTTATGATAAACCATGTTAAACCATGTGTTATTTCTACACTGAGCTATTCACAATACATGTAGTATCATTAAAATCATAATAGCGTCTTTTAATAATTAAAATTACTGGTTAGTAAATCAAGATACATAAGGATAGTATGTCTGAGTATGTTAGAATCAATTTAGCATTGAATGGTTTATGATAAACCATGTTAAACCATAAGTGTTATTTCTACACTGATATATTCACAATACATGTAGTATCATTAAAATCATAATAGCGACTTTAAATAATTAAACCAATACTTATTAGTATATCTAGATACATAAGGATAGTATGTCTGAGTATGTTAGATGTTAATTACCATTGAATGGTTTATGATAAACCATGTTAAACCATAAGTGTTATTTCTACAGTGAGATATTCACAATACATGTAGCATCATTAAAATCATAATAGCGACTATTAATAATTAAACCATTACCGGTTAGTGAATCAAAATACATAAGGAAAGTATATCTGAGTATGTTAGATGTTAATTACCATTGAATGGTTTATGATAAACCATGTTAAACCATAAGTGGCTACAGTGAGATATTCACAATACATGTAGCATCATTAAAATCATAATAGCGACTATTAATAATTAAACCATTGCTGTTTAGTAAATCTAAATACATAAGGAAAGTATATCTGAGTATATTAAATTTTTATTACCATTGAATGGTTCATAATAAACCATGTTAAACCATATGTGTTATTTCTACACTGAGATATTCACAATACATGTAGTATCATAAAAATCATAATAGCGTCTTTTAATTATTATACCGTTACTGGTTAGTAAATCTAGACACATAAGGAAAGTATGTCTGAGTATGTTAGATTGAATTTACCATTGAATGGTTTATGATAAACCTTATTAAACCATAAGTGTTATTTCTACACTGAGATATTCACAATACATGTAGTATCATAATAGCGACTTTTAATAATTAAAACATTACTTGTTAGTAAATCTAGATACATGAGGATAGTATGTCTGAGTATGTTAGATTTAATTTACCATTGATTGGTTTATGATAAACCATGTTAAACCATAAGTGTTATTTCTACACTGAGATATTCACAGTAAATGTAGTATCATTGAAATCATAATAGCGTCTTTTAACAATTAAACCATTACTGGTTAGTAAATCTAGATACATAAGGATAGTATATTTGAATATGTGAAAATTAATTTACCATTGAATGGTTTATGATAAACCATGGTAAACAATAAGTGTTATTTCTACACTGAGATATTCACAATACATGTAGTATCATTAAAATCATAATAGCGTCTTTTAATAATTAAACCATTACTGGTTAGTAAATCTAGATACATAAGGATAGTATGTCTAAGTATGTTAGATGTTAATAACCATTGGATGGTTTATGATAAACCAAGTTAAAAAATGTGTTATTTCTACACTGAGATAATCACATTACATGTAGTATCATTAAAATCATAATAGCGACTGTTAATAATTAAACCATTACTGGTTAGTAAATCTAGATACATAAGGATAGTATGTCTGAGTATGTTAGATTGAATTTACCATTGAATGGTTTATGATAAACCATGTTAAACCATTAAGTGTTATTTCTACAGTGAGATATTCACAATACATGTAGTATCATAAAAATCATAATAGCTTCTTTTAATAATGAAACCATTACTGGTTAGTAAATCTAGATACATAAGAAAAGTATGTCTGGAACTGTTAGATTTAATTTACCATTGAATGGTTTATTATAAACCATGTTAAACCATAAGTGTTGTTTCTACACTGAGATATTCACAATACCTGTAGTATCATTGAAATCATAATGACGACTTTTAATTATTAAACCATTACTGGTTATTAATTCTAGATACATAAGGAAAGTATGTCAGAGTCTATTAGATTTTAATTTACCATTGAATGGTTTATGATAAACCATGCTAAAACATCAGTTATACTTCTACACTGAGATATTCACAATACATGTAGTATCATTAATATCATAATAAAGAATTTTAATAATTAAACCATTACTGGTTAGTAAATCTAAATGCATAAGGATAGTATATTTGAATATGTTAAAATTAATTTACCATTGAATGGTGTATGATAAACCATGTTAAACCATTAAGTGTTATTTCTACACTGAGATATTCACAATACATGGAGTATCATTACAATCATAATAGCGTCTTTTAATAATTAATCCATTACTGGTTAGTAAATCTAGATACATAAGGAAACTATATCTGAGTATGTTAGATTTTAATTACCTTCGAATGGTTTATGATAAACCAAGTAAAACCATGCATTATTTCTACACTGAGATATTCACAATACCTGTAGTATCATTAAAATCACAATAACGACTTTTAAAAATTAACCCATTACTGCTTACTAAATCTAGATACATATATATAGTATGTCTGAGTATGTTAGATTTAATTTACCATTGAATGGTTTATGATAAACCACGTTAAACTATAAGTGTTATTTCTACACTGAGATATTCACAATACATGTAGTATCATTAAAATCATAATAGCGACTTTTAATAATTAAACCATTACTGGTTAGTAAATCTAGATACATAAGGATAGTATGTCTGAGTATGTTAGATTTAATTTACCATTGAATGGTTTATGATAAACCATGTTAAACCATGTGTTATTTCTACACTGCGATATTCACAATACATGTAGTATCATTAAAGTCATAGTAGCGTCTTTTACTAATTAAACCATTACAGGTTAGTAAATCTAGATACATAAGGATAGTATGTCTGAGTATGTTAGATTTAATTTACCATTGAATGGTTTATGATAAACCATGTTAAACCATGTGTTATTTCTACACTGCGATATTCACAATACATGTAGTATCATTAAAGTCATAGTAGCGTCTTTTAGTAATTAAACCATTACTGGTAAGTAAATCTAGATAAATAAGGATAGTATGTCTGAGTATGTAAGATTTAATTTACCATTGAATGGTTTATGATAAGCCATGTTAAACCATAAGTGTTATTTCTACACTGAGATATTCACAATACATGGAGTATCATAATAGCGACTTTTAATAATTAAAACATTACTTGTTAGTAAATCTAGATACATCAGAATAGTATGTCTGAGTATTTTAGATTGAATTTACCATTGAATGGTTTATGATAAACCATGTTAAACCATAAGTGTTATTTCTACACTGAGATATTCACAATACATGTAGTATCATTAAAATCATAATAGCGTCTTTTACTAATTAAACCATTACTGGTTAGTAAATCTAGATACATGAGGATAGTATGTCTGAGTATGTTAGATTTAATTTACCATTCATTGGTTTATGATAAACCATGTTAAACCATAAGTGTTATTTCTACACTGATATATTCACAGTACATGTAGTATCATTGAAATCATAATAACGTCTTTTAACAATTAAACCATTACTGGTTAGTAAATCTAGATACATAAGGATAGTATATTTGAATATGTGAAAATTAATTTACCATTGAATGGTTTATGATAAACCATGTTATACAATAAGTGTTATTTCTACACTGAGATATTCACAATACATGTAGTATCATTAAAATCATAATAGCGTCTTTTACTAATTAAACCATTACTGGTTAGTAAATCTAGATACATGAGGGTAGTATGTCTGAGTATGTTAGATTTAATTTACCATTGATTGGTTTATGATAAACCATGTTAAACCATATGTGTTATTTCAACACTGAGATATTCACAATACATGTAGTATCATTAAAATCATAATAGCGACTTTTAATAATTAAACCATTACTGGTTAGTAAATCTAGATACATAAGGTTAGTATGTCTGAGTATGTTAGATTTAATTTACCATTGAATGGTTTATGATAAACCATGTTAAACCATAAGTGTTATTTCTACACTGATATATTCACAATACATGTAGTATCATTAAAATCATAATAGCGACTTTTAATAATTAAACCAATACTTAATAGTATATCTAGATACATAAGGATAGTATGTCTGAGTATGTTAGATGTTAATTACCATTGAATGGTTTATGATAAACCATGTTAAACCATAAGTGTTATTTCTACACTGAGATATTCACAATACATGTAGCATCATTAAAATCATAATAGCGACTATTAATAATTAAACCATTACCGGTTAGTAAATCTAGATACATAAGGAAAGTATATCTGAGTATGTTAGATTTTTATTACCATTGAATGGTTTATGATAAACCATGTTAAACCATAAGTGTTTTTCCTACACTGAGATATTCACAATACATGTAGTATCATTAAAATCATAATAGCGTCTTTTAATAATTAAACCATTACTGGTTAGTAAATCTAGATACATAAGGATAGTATGTCTGAGTATGTTAGATGTTAATTACCATTGAATGGTTTATGATAAACCATGTTAAACCATGTGTTATTTCTACACTGAGCTATTCACAATACATGTAGTATCATTAAAATCATAATAGCGACTTTTAATAATAAATCATTTACTGGTTAGCAAATTTAGATACTTAAGTATAGTATGTCTGAGTATGTTAGATTGAATTTACCATTGAATGATTTATGAAAAACCATGTTAAACCATTAGTGTTATTTCTACACTGAGATATTCACAATACATGTAGTATCATTAAAATCATAATAGCGACTATTAATAATTAATCCATTACTGGTTAGTAAATCTAGATACATAAGGATAGTATGTCTGAGTATGTTAGATTGAATTTACCATTGAATTTTTTATGATAAACCATGTTAAACCATAAGTGTTATTTCTACACTGAGATATTCACAATACCTGCAGGATCATTAAAATCATAATAGCGTCTTTTTAATAATTAAACCAATACTGGTTAGTAAATCTAGATACATAAGGGTAGTATGTTTGAACATGTTAAAATTAATTTACCATTTAATGGTTTATAATAAACGATGTTAAACCATAAGTGTTATTTCTACACTGAGATATTCACAATACATGTAGTATCATTAAAATCATAAAAACAACTTTTAATATTAAATCATTTACTTGTTAGCAAATGTAGTTACTTAAGTATAGTATGTCTGAGTATGTTAGATTTAATTTACCATTGAATGGTTTATGATAAACCATGTTAAACCATAAGTATTATTTCTACACAGAGATATTCACAATACATGTAGTATCATTAAAATCATAATAGCGTCTTTTAATAATTAAAATTACTGGTTAGTAAATGAAGATTCATAAGGATAGTGTGTCTGAGCATGTTAGAATCAATTTAGCATTGAATGGTTTATGATAAACCATGTTAAACCATAAGTGTTATTTCTACTCTAATATATTCACAATACATGTAGTATCATTAAAATCATAATAGCCACTATTAATAATTAAACCATTACCGGTTAGTAAATATAGATACATAAGGAAAGTATATCTGAGTATGTTAGATTTTTATTACCATTGAATGGTTTATGATAAACCATGTTAAACCATATGTTATTTCTACACTGAGATATTCACAATACATGTAGTATCATTAAAATCATAATAGCGTCTTTTAATAATTAAACCATTACTGGTTAGTAAATCTAGATACATAAGGAAAGTATGTTTGAATGTATTAAAATTAATTTACCATTGAATGGTTTATAATAACCCATGCTAAACCATAAGTGTTATTTCTACACTGAGATATTCACAATACATATGGTTTCATTAAAATCATAATAGCGTCTTTTACTAATTAAACCATTACTGCTTAGTAAATCTAGATACATAAGGATAGTATGTTTGAATATGATAAAATTAATTTACCATTGAATGGTTTATCATCAACCATGTTAAACCATTAGTGTTATTTCTTCACTGCAATACATGTAGTATCATTAAAATCATAATAGCGACTTTTAATAATTAAACCATTACTGGTTAGTAAATCTAGATACATAGGGATAGTATATCTGAGTATGTTAGATATAATTTACTATTGAATGGTTTATGATAAACAATGTTATACCATGTGTTATTTCTACACTGAGATATTCACAATACATGTAGTATCATTAAAATCATAATAGCGACTATTAATAATTAACCCATTACTGGTTAGTAAATCTAGATACATAAGGATAATATGTCTGAGTATGTTAGATGTTAATTACCATTGAATGGTTTATGATAAACCATGTTAAACCATAAGTGTTACTTCTACACTGACAATACATGTAGCATCATTAAAATCATAATAGCGACTATTAATAATTAAACCATTACCGGTTAGTAAATCTAGATACATAAGGAAAGTATATCTGAGTATGTTAGATTTTTATTACCATTGAATGGTTTATGACAAACCATGTTAAACCATATGCATTATTTCTACACTGAGATATTAACAATACATGTAGTATCATTAAAATCATAATAGGGTCTTTTAATTATTAAACCGTTACTGGTTAGTAAATCTAGACACATAAGGAAAGTATGTCTGAGTATGTTAGATTGAATTTACCATTGAATGGTTTATGATAAACCATGTTAAACCATAAGTGTTATTTCTACACTGATATATTGACAATACATGTAGTATCATTGAAATCATAATAGCGTCTTTTAATAATTAAACCATTACTTGTTAGTAAATCTAGATACATAAGGATAGTATGTCTGAGTATGTTAGATTGAATTTACCATTGAATTTTTTGTGATAAACTATGTTAAACCATAAGTGTTATTTCTACACTGAGATATTCACAATACATGTAGTATCATTAAAATCATAATAGCGTCTTTTAATAATTAAACCATTACTGGTTAGTAAATCTAGATACATAAGGATAGTATGTCTAAGTATGTTAGATGGTAATAACCATTGGATGGTTTATGATAAACCAAGTTAAAAAATGTGTTATTTCTACACTGAGATATTCACATTACATGTAGTATCATTAAAATCATAATAGCGACTTTTAATAATTAAACCATTACTGGTTAGTAAATCTAGATACATAAGGATAGTATGTCTAAGTATGTTAGATGTTAATAACCATTGGATGGTTTATGATAAACCAAGTTAAAAAATGTGTTATTTCTACACTGAGATATTCACATTACATGTAGTATCATTAAAATCATAATAGCGACTGTTAATAAATAAACCATTACTGGTTAGTAAATCTAGATACATAAGGATAGTATGTCTGAGTATGTTAGATTGAATTTACCATTGAATGGTTTATGATAAACCATGTTAAACCATTAAGTGTTATTTCTACAGTGAGATATTCACAATACATGTTGTATCATAAAAATCATAATAGCGTCTTTTAATAATAAAACCATTACTGGTTAGTAAATCTAGATACATAAGGATAGTATGTCTGGAACTGTTAGATTTAATTTACCATTGAATGGTTTATTATAAACCATGTTAAACCATAAGTGTTGTTTCTACACTGAGATATTCACAATACCTGTAGTATCATTGAAATCATAATGACGACTTTTAATTATTAAACCATTACTGGTTAATAATTCTAGATACATAAGGAAAGTATGTCAGAGTCTATTAGATTTTAATTTACCATTGAATGGTTTATGATAAACCATGCTAAAACATCAGTTATACTTCTACACTGAGATAATCACAATACATGTAGTATCATTAAAATCATAATAACGACTTTTAATAATTAAAATATCACTTGTTAGTAAATCTAGATACATGCGGATAGTATGTCTGAGTATGTTAGATTTAATTTACCATTGAATAGTTTATGATAAACCATGTTAAACCAAAAGTGTTATTTCTACACTGAGATATGCACATAACATGTAGTATCATAAAAGCGACTTTCAATAATTAAAACATTACTTGTTATTAAATCTACATACATCAGGATAGTATGTCTGAGTATTTTAGATTGAATTTACCATTGAATGGTTTATGATAAACCATGTTAAACCATAAGTGTTATTTCTACACTGAGATATTCACAATACATGTAGTATCATTAAAATCATAATAGCGACTATTAATAATTAAACCATTACTGCTTAGTAAATCTAGATACACAAGGATAGAATGTTTGAATATGATAAAATTAATTTACCATTGAATGGTTTATCATCAACCATGTTAAACCATTAGTGTTATTTCTACACTGAGATATTCACAATACATGTAGTATCATTAAAATCATAATAGCGACTATTAATAATTAACCCATTACTGGTTAGTAAATCTAGATACATAAGGATAGTATGTCTGAGTCTATTAGATTTTAATTTACCATTGAATGGTTTATGATAAACCATGCTAAACCATCAGTGATACTTCTACACTGAGATATTCACAATACATGTAGTATCATTAAAATCATAATAAAGAATTTTAATAATTAAACCATTACTGGTTAGTAAATCTTAATACATAAGGATAGTATATTTGAATATGTTAAAATTAATTTACCATTGAATGGTGTATGATAAACCATGTTAAACCATAAGTGTTATTTCTACACTGATATATTCACAATACATGTAGTATGAATAAAATCATAATAGCGACTTTTAATAATTAAACCAATACTTATTAGTATATCTAGATACATAAGGATAGTATGTCTGAGTATGTTAGATGTTAATCACCATTGAATGGTTAATGATAAACCATGTTAAACCATAAGTGTTATTTCTACACTGAGATATTCACAATACATGTAGAATCATTGAAATCATAATAGCGTCTTTTAATAATTAAACCATTACTGGTTAGTAAATCTAGAAACATAAGGATAGTATGTTTGAATATGTGAAAATCAATTTACCATTGAATGTTTTATCATAAACAATGTTAAACCATATGTGTTATTTCTTCACTGAGATATTCACAATACATGTAGTATCATTAAAATCATAATAACGACTTTTAATAATTAAAATATTACTGGTTAGTAAATCTAGATACATCAGGATAGTATGTCTGAGTATGTTAGATTGAATTTACCATTGAATGGTTTATGATAAACCATGTTAAACCATAAGTGTTATTTCTACAATGAGATATGCACATTACATGTAGTATCATAATAGCGACTTTTAATAATTAAAACATTACTTGTTAGTAAATCTAGATACATCAGGATAGTATGTCTGAGTATGTTAGATTGAATTTACCATTGAATGGTTTATGATAAAGCATGTTAAACCATAAGTTCACTGAGATATTCACAATACATGTAGTATCATTAAAATCATAGTAGCGTCTTTTACTAATTAAACCATTACTGGTTAGTAAATCTAGATACATATGGATAGTATGTCTGAGTATGTTATATTTAATTTACCATTGAATGGTTTATGATAAACCATGTTAAACCATGTGTTATTTCTACACTGAGCTATTCACAATACATGTAGTATCATTAAAATCATAATAGCGACTTTTAATAATAAATCATTTACTGGTTAGCAAATTTAGATACTTAAGTATAGTATGTCTGAGTATGTTAGATTGAATTTACCATTGAATAGTTTATGAAAAACCATGTTAAACCATAAGTGTTATTTCTACACTGAGATATTCACAATACATGTAGTATCATTAAAATCATAGTAGCGTCTTTTACTAATTAAACCATTACTGGTTAGTAAATCTAGATACATAAGGATAGTATGTCTGAGTATGTTAGATTTAATTTACCATTGAATAGTTTATGATAAACCATGTTAAACCATGTGTTATTTCTACACTGAGCTATTCACAATACATGTAGTATCATTAAAATCATAATAGCGACTTTTAATAATAAATCATTTACTGGTTAGCAAATTTAGATACTTAAGTATAGTATGTCTGAGTATGTTAGATTGAATTTACCATTGAATGGTTTATGAAAAACCATGTTAAACCATAAATGTTATATCTACAGTGAGATATTCACAATACATGTAGCATCATTAAAATCATAATAGCGACTATTAATAATTAAACCATTACCGGTTAGTAAATCCAGATACATAAGGAAATTATATCTGAGTATGTTAGATTTTTATTACCATTGAATGGTTTATGACAAACCATGTTAAACCATATGTATTATTTCTACACTGAGATATTAACAATACATGTAGTATCATTAAAATCATAATAGGGTGTTTTAATTATTAAACCGTTACTGGTTAGTAAATCTAGACACATAAGGAAAGTATGTCTGAGTATGTTAGATTGAATTTATCATTGAATGGTTTATGATAAACCATGTTAAACCATGTGTTATTTCTACACTGAGCTATTCACAATACATGTAGTATCATTAAAATCATAATAGCGACTTTTAATAATAAATCATTTACTGGTTAGCAAATTTAGATACTTAAGTATAGTATGTCTGAGTATGTTAGATTGAATTTACCATTGAATAGTTTATGAAAAACCATGTTAAACCATTAGTGTTATTTCTACACTGAGATATTCACAATACATGTAGTATCATTAAAATCATAGTAGCGTCTTTTACTAATTAAACCATTACTGGTTAGTAAATCTAGATACATAAGGATAGTATGTCTGAGTATGTTAGATTGAATTTACCATTGAATTTTTTATGATAAACTATGTTAAACCATAAGTGTTATTTCTTCACTGAGATATTCACAATACATGTAGTATCATTAAAATCATAATAACAACTTTTAATTTTAAATCATTTACTTGTTAGCAAATGTAGATACTTAAGTATAGTATGTCTGAGTATGTTAGATTTAATTTACCATTGAATGGTTTATGATAAACCATGTTAAACCATAAGTGTTATTTCTTCACTGAGATATTGACAATACATGTAGTATCATTAAAATCATAATAGCGTCTTTTAATAATTAAACCATTACTGGTTAGTAAATCTAGAAACATAAGGATAGTATGTTTGAATATGTGAAAATCAATTTACCATTGAATGTTTTATCATAAACAATGTTAAACCATATGTGTTATTTCTTCATTGAGATATTCACAATACATGTAGTATCATTAAAATCATAATAACGACTTTTAATAATGAAAATATTACTGGCTAGTAAATCTAGATACATCAGGATAGTATGTCTGAGTATGTTAGATTGAATTTACCATTGAATGGTTTATGATAAACCATGTTAAACCATAAGTGTTATTTCTATACTGAGATATGCACATTACATGTAGTATCATAATAGCGACTTTTAATAATTAAAACATTACTTGTTAGTAAATCTAGATACATCAGGATAGTATGTCTGAGTATGTTAGATTGAATTTACCATTGAATGGTTTATGATAAACCATGTTAAACCATAAGTGTTATTTCTACACTAAGATATGCACATTACATGTAGTATCATTATAGCGACTTTTAATAATTAAGCCATTACTGGTTAGTAAATCTAGATACTTTAGGATAGTATGTTTGAATATGTGAAAATCAATTTACCATTGAATGGTTTATCATAAACAATGTTAAACCATAAGGGTGATTCCTTCACTGAGATATTCACAATACATGTAGTATCATTAAAATCATAATAACGACTTTTAATAATTAAAATATTACTGGTTAGTAAATCTAGATACATCAGGATAATATGTCTGAGTATGTTAGATTGAATTTACCATTGAATGGTTTATGATAAACCATGTTAAACCATAAGTGTTATATCTTCACTGAGATATTCACAATACATGTATTTTCATTGAAATCATAATAGCGTCTTTTAATAATTAAACCATTACTAGTTAGTAAATCTAGATACATAAGGATAGTATGTTTGAATAAGTGAAAATTAATTTACCATTGAATGGTTTATCATTAACAATGTTAAACCATAAGTGTTATTTCTACACTGAGATATTCACAATACATGTAGTATCTTTAAAATCATAATAGCGACTTTTAATAATTAAACCATTACTGGTTAGTAAATCTAGATTCATTAGGATAGTATATGTGAGTATGTTAAATTTAATTTACCATTGAATGGTTTATGATAAACAATGTTATACCATGTGCTATTTCTCTACTGAGATATTCACAATACATGTAGCATCATTAAAATCATAATAGCGTCTTTTTATAATTAAACCATCACTGTTTAGTAAATCTAAATAAATAAGGATAGTATATTTGAAAATGTTAAAATTAATTTACCATTGAATGGTGTATGATAAACCATGTTAAACCATAAGTGTTATTTCTACACTGATATATTCACAATACATGTAGTATGAATAAAATCATAATAGCGACTTTTATTAATTAAACCAATACTTATTAGTATATCTAGATACATAAGGATAGTATGTCTGAGTATGTTAGATGTTAATTACCATTGAATGGTTTATGATAAACCATGTTAAACCATAAGTGTTATTTCTACACTGAGATATTCACAATGCATGTAGAATCATTGAAATCATAATAGCGTCTTTTAATAAATAAACCATTACTGGTTAGTAAATCTAGAAACATAAGGATAGTATGTTTGAATATGTGAAAATCAATTTACCATTGAATGTTTTATCATAAACAATGTTAAACCATAAGTGTTATTTCTTCACTGAGATAT
The DNA here is from genome assembly GCA_949361645.1 of Spongilla lacustris. Classification (NCBI taxonomy): domain Eukaryota; kingdom Metazoa; phylum Porifera; class Demospongiae; order Spongillida; family Spongillidae; genus Spongilla; species Spongilla lacustris. Next base: position 3,921,046 of record OX442431.1, on the reverse strand, counting down.
TCACAATACATGTAGTATCATTAAAATCATAATAACGACTTTTAATAATTAAAATATTACTGGTTAGTAAATCTAAATACATCAGGGTAGTATGTCTGAGTATGTTAGATTGAATTTACCATTGAATGGTTTATGATAAACCATGTAAAACCATAAGTGTTATATCTTCACTGAGATATTCACAATACATGTAGTATCATTAAAATCATAATAACGACTTTTAATAATTAAAATATTACTGGTTAGTAAATCTAAATACATCAGGGTAGTATGTCTGAGTATATTAGATTGAATTTACCATTGAATGGTTTATGATAAACCATGTTAAACCATAAGTGTTATATCTTCACTGAGATATTCACAATACATGTAGTATCATTGAAATCATAATAGCGTCTTTTAATAATTAAACCATTACTGGTTAGTAAATCTAGAAACATAAGGATAGTATGTTTGAATATGTGAAAATCAATTTACCATTGAATGTTTTATCATAAACAATGTTAAACCATATGTGTTATTTCTTCACTGAGATATTCACAATACATGTAGTATCATTAAAATCATAATAACGACTTTTTATAATGAAAATATTACTGGCTAGTAAATCTAGATACATCAGGATAGTATGTCTGAGTATGTTAGATTGAATTTACCATTGAATGGTTTATGATAAACCATGTTAAACCATAAGTGTTATTTCTATACTGAGATATGCACATTACATGTAGTATCATTATAGCGACTTTTAATAATTAAGCCATTACTGGTTAGTAAATCTAGATACTTTAGGATAGTATGTTTGAATATGTGAAAATCAATTTACCATTGAATGGTTTATCATAAAACAATGTTAAACCATAAGGGTGATTCCTTCACTGAGATATTCACAATACATGTAGTATCATTAAAATCATAATAACGACTTTTAATAATTAAAATATTACTGGTTAGTAAATCTAGATACATCAGGATAATATGTCTGAGTATGTTAGATTGAATTTACCATTGAATGGTTTATGATAAACCATGTTAAACCATAAGTGTTATATCTTCACTGAGATATTCACAATACATGTATTTTCATTGAAATCATAATAGCGTCTTTTAATAATTAAACCATTACTAGTTAGTAAATCTAGATACATAAGGATAGTATGTTTGAATAAGTGAAAATTAATTTACCATTGAATGGTTTATCATTAACAATGTTAAACCATAAGTGTTATTTCTACACTGAGATATTCACAATACATGTAGCATCTTTAAAATCATAATAGCGACTTTTAATAATTAAACCATTACTGGTTAGTAAATCTAGATTCATTAGGATAGTATATGTGAGTATGTTAAATTTAATTTACCATTGAATGGTTTATGATAAACAATGTTATACCATGTGCTATTTCTCTACTGAGATATTCACAATACATGTAGCATCATTAAAATCATAATAGCGTCTTTTTATAATTAAACCATCACTGTTTAGTAAATCTAAATAAATAAGGATAGTATATTTGAATATGTTAAAATTAATTTACCATTGAATGGTGTATGATAAACCATGTTAAACCATAAGTGTTATTTCTACACTGATATATTCACAATACATGTAGTATGAATAAAATCATAATAGCGACTTTTATTAATTAAACCAATACTTATTAGTATATCTAGATACATAAGGATAGTATGTCTGAGTATGTTAGATGTTAATTACCATTGAATGGTTTATGATAAACCATGTTAAACCATAAGTGTTATTTCTACACTGAGATATTCACAATGCATGTAGAATCATTGAAATCATAATAGCGTCTTTTAATAAATAAACCATTACTGGTTAGTAAATCTAGAAACATAAGGATAGTATGTTTGAATATGTGAAAATCAATTTACCATTGAATGTTTTATCATAAACAATGTTATACCATGTGTTATTTCTCCACTGAGATATTCACAATACATGTAGCATCATTAAAATCATAATAGCGTCTTTTTATAATTAAACCATTACTAGTTAGTAAATCAAGATATATAAGGAAAGTATGTTTGAATGTGTGAAAATTAATTTACCATTGAATGGTTTATCATAAACAATGTTAAACCATAAGTGTTATTTCTTCACTGAGATATTCACAATACATGTAGTGTCATTAAAATCATAATAACGACTTTTAATAATTAAAATATTACTGGTTAGTAAATCTAGATACATCAGGATAGTATGTCTGAGTATGTTAGATTGAATTTACCATTGAATGGTTTATGATAAACCATGTTAAACCATAAGTGTTATTTCTACACTGAGATATGCACATTACATGTAGTATCATAATAGCGACTTTTAATAATTAAAACATTACTGGTTAGTAAATCTAGATACATCCGGATATTATGTCTGAGTATGTTAGATGTTAATTACCATTGAATGGTTTCTGATAAACCATGTTAAACCATAAATGTTATTTCTACAATGAGATATTCATAATACATGTAGTATCATTAAAATCATAATAGCGTCTTTTAATAATTAAACCATTACTGGTTAGTAAATCTAGATACATAAGAATAGTATGTATGAATATGTTAAAATTATTTTACCATTGAATGGTTAATGATAAACCATGTTAAACCATGTGTTATATCTACACAGAGATATTCACAATACATGTAGTATCATTAAAATCATTATAGCGTCTTTTAATAATTAAACCATTACTGGTTAATAAATCTAGATACATAAGGATAGTAAGTTTGAATATGTTAAAATTAATTTACCATTGAATGGTTTATGATAAACCATGTTAAACCATAAGTGTTATTTCTACACTGAGATATTCACAATACATGTAGTATCATTAAAATCATAGTAGCGTCTTTTACTAATTAAACCATTACTGGTTAGTAAATCTAGATACATAAGGATAGTATGTCTGAGTATGTTAGATTTAATTTACCATTGAATGGTTTATGATAAACCATGTTAAACCATGTGTTATTTCTACACTGAGCTATTCACAATACATGTAGTATCATTAAAATCATAATAGCGACTTTTAATAATAAATCATTTACTGGTTACCAAATTTAGATACTTAAGTATAGTATGTCTGAGTATGTTAGATTGAATTTACCATTGAATGGTTTATGAAAAACCATGTTAAACCATAAATGTTATATCTACAGTGAGATATTCACAATTCATGTAGCATCATTAAAATCATAATAGCGACTATTAATAATTAAACCATTACCGGTTAGTAAATCCAGATACATAAGGAAAGTATATCTGAGTATGTTAGATTTTTATTACCATTGAATGGTTTGTGACAAACCATGTTAAACCATATGTATTATTTCTACACTGAGATATTAACAATACATGTAGTATCATTAAAATCATAATAGGGTGTTTTAATTATTAAACCGTTACTGGTTAGTAAATCTAGACACATAAGGAAAGTATGTCTGAGTATGTTAGATTGAATTTATCATTGAATGGTTTATGATAAACCATGTTAAACCATGTGTTATTTCTACACTGAGCTATTCACAATACATGTAGTATCATTAAAATCATAATAGCGACTTTTAATAATAAATCATTTACTGGTTAGCAAATTTAGATACTTAAGTATAGTATGTCTGAGTATGTTAGATTGAATTTACCATTGAATAGTTTATGAAAAACCATGTTAAACCATTAGTGTTATTTCTACACTGAGATATTCACAATACATGTAGTATCATTAAAATCATAATAGCGACTATTAATAATTAATCCATTACTGGTTAGTAAATCTAGATACATAAGGAAAGTATATCTGAGTATGTTAGATTTTTATTACCATTGAATCGTTTATAATAAATCATGTTAAACCATATGTGTTATTTCTACACTGAGATATTCACAATACAAGTAGTATCATTAAAATCATAATAGCGTGTTTTATTAATTAAACCATTACTGGTTAGTAAATCTAGATACATAAGGATAGTATGTTTGAATGTATTAAAATTAATTTTCTATTGAATGGTTTATAATAACCCATGCTAAACCATAAGTGTTATTTCTACACTGAGATATTCACAATACATATAGTTTCATTAAAATCATAATAGCGTCTTTTACTAATTAAACCATTACTGCTTAGTAAATCTAGATACATAAGGATAGTATGTTTGAATATGATAAAATTAATTTACCATTGAATGGTTTATCATTAACCATGTTAAACCATTAGTGTTATTTCTTCACTGCAATACATGTAGTATCATTAAAATCATAATAGCGACTTTTAATAATTAAACCATTACTGGTTAGTAAATCTAGATACATAGGGATAGTATATCTGAGTATGTTAGATATAATTTACTATTGAATGGTTTATGATAAACAATGTTATACCATGTGTTATTTCTTCACTGAGATATTCACAATACATGTAGTATCATTTAAATCATAATAACGACTTTTAATAATTAAAATATTACTGGTTATTAAATCTAGATACATCAGGATAGTATGTCTGAGTATGTTAGATTGAATTTACCATTGAATGGTTTATGATAAACCATGTTAAACCATAAATGTTGTTTCTACACTGAGATATGCACATTACATGTAGTATCATAATAGCGACTTTAAAACATTACTTGTTATTAAATCTAGATACATCAGGATAGTATGTCTGAGTATGTTAGATTGAATTTACCATTGAATGGTTTATGATAAAGCATGTTAAACCATAAGTGTTATTTCTTCACTGAGATATTCACAATACATGTAGTATCATTAAAATCATAGTAGCGTCTTTTACTAATTAAACCATTACTGGTTAGTAAATCTAGATACATATGGATAGTATGTCTGAGTATGTTAGATTTAATTTACCATTGAATGGTTTATGATAAACCATGTTAAACCATAAGTGTTATTTCTACACTGAGCTATTCACAATACATATAGTATCATTAAAATCATAATAGCGACTTTTAATAATAAATCATTTACTGGTTAGCAAATTTAGATACTTAAGTATAGTATGTCTGAGTATGTTAGATTGAATTTACCATTGAATGGTTTATGAAAAACCATGTTAAACCATTAGTGTTATTTCTACACTGAGATATTCACAATACATGTAGTATCATTAAAATCATAATTGCGACTATTAATATTTAATCCATTACTGGTTAGTAAATCTAGATACATAAGGATAGTATGTCTGAGTATGTTAGATTGAATTTACCATTGAATTTTTTATGATAAACTATGTTAAACCATAAGTGTTATTTCTTCACTGAGATATTCACAATACATGTAGTATCATTAAAATCATAATAACAACTTTTAATATTAAATCATTTACTTGTTAGCAAATGTAGATACTTAAGTATAGTATGTCTGAGTATGTTAGATTTAATTTACCATTGAATGGTTTATGATAAACCATGTTAAACCATAAGTGTTATTTCTTCACTGAGATATTCACAATACATGTAGTATCATTAAAATCATAATAGCGTCTTTTAATAATTAAACCATTACTGGTTAGTAAATCTAGAAACATAAGGATAGTATGTTTGAATATGTGAAAATCAATTTACCATTGAATGTTTTATCATAAACAATGTTAAACCATATGTGTTATTTCTTCACTGAGATATTCACAATACATGTAGTATCATTAAAATCATAATAACGACTTTTTATAATGGAAATATTACTGGCTAGTAAATCTAGATACATCAGGATAGTATGTCTGAGTATGTTAGATTGAATTTACCATTGAATGGTTTATGATAAACCATGTTAAACCATAAGTGTTATTTCTATACTGAGATATGCACATTACATGTAGTATCATAATAGCGACTTTTAATAATTAAAACATTACTTGTTAGTAAATCTAGATACATCAGGATAGTATGTCTGAGTATGTTAGATTGAATTTACCATTGAATGGTTTATGATAAACCATGTTAAACCATAAGTGTTATTTCTACACTAAGATATGCACATTACATGTAGTATCATTATAGCGACTTTTAATAATTAAGCCATTACTGGTTAGTAAATCTAGATACTTTAGGATAGTATGTTTGAATATGTGAAAATCAATTTACCATTGAATGGTTTATCATAAACAATGTTAAACCATAAGGGTGATTCCCTCACTGAGATATTCACAATACATGTAGTATCATTAAAATCATAATAACGACTTTTAATAATTAAAATATTACTGGTTAGTAAATCTAGATACATCAGGATAATATGTCTGAGTATGTTAGATTGAATTTACCATTGAATGGTTTATGATAAACCATGTTAAACCATAAGTGTTATATCTTCACTGAGATATTCACAATACATGTATTTTCATTGAAATCATAATAGCGTCTTTTAATAATTAAACCATTACTGGTTAGTAAATCTAGATACATAAGGATAGTATGTTTGAATAAGTGAAAATTAATTTACCATTGAATGGTTTATCATTAACAATGTTAAACCATAAGTGTTATTTCTACACTGAGATATTCACAATACATGTAGTATCTTTAAAATCATAATAGCGACTTTTAATAATTAAACCATTACTGGTTAGTAAATCTAGATTCATTAGGATAGTATATGTGAGTATGTTAAATTTAATTTACCATTGAATGGTTTATGATAAACAATGTTATACCATGTGCTATTTCTCTACTGAGATATTCACAATACATGTAGCATCATTAAAATCATAATAGCGTCTTTTTATAATTAAACCATCACTGTTTAGTAAATCTAAATAAATAAGGATAGTATATTTGAATATGTTAAAATTAATTTACCATTGAATGGTGTATGATAAACCATGTTAAACCATAAGTGTTATTTCTACACTGATATATTCACAATACATGTATTATGAATAAAATCATAATAGCGACTTTTATTAATTAAACCAATACTTATTAGTATATCTAGATACATAAGGATAGTATGTCTGAGTATGTTAGATGTTAATTACCATTGAATGGTTTATGATAAACCATGTTAAACCATAAGTGTTATTTCTACACTGAGATATTCACAATGCATGTAGAATCATTGAAATCATAATAGTGTCTTTTAATAAATAAACCATTACTGGTTAGTAAATCTAGAAACATAAGGATAGTATGTTTGAATATGTGAAAATCAATTTACCATTGAATGTTTTATCATAAACAATGTTATACCATGTGTTATTTCTCCACTGAGATATTCACAATACATGTAGCATCATTAAAATCATAATAGCGTCTTTTTATAATTAAAATATTACTGGTTAGTAAATCTAAATACATCAGGGTAGTATGTCTGAGTATGTTAGATTGAATTTACCATTGAATGGTTTATGATAAACCATGTTAAACCATAAGTGTTATATCTTCACTGAGATATTCACAATACATGTAGTATCATTAAAATCATAATAACGACTTTTAATAATTAAAATATTACTGGTTAGTAAATCTAAATACATCAGGGTAGTATGTCTGAGTATGTTAGATTGAATTTACTATTGAATGGTTTATGATAAACCATGTTAAACCATAAGTGTTATATCTTCACTGAGATATTCACAATACATGTAGTATCATTGAAATCATAATAGCGTCTTTTAATAATTAAACCATTACTGGTTAGTAAATCTAGATACATAAGGATAGTATGTTTGAATATGTGAAAATCAATTTACCATTGAATGATTTATCATAAACAATGTTAAACCATAAGTGTTATTTCTTCACTGAGATATTCACAATACATGTAGTATCATTAAAATCATAAAAACAACTTTTAAAAATTATAATATTACTGGTTAGTAAATCTAGATACATCAGGATAGTATGTCTGAGTATGTTAGATTGAGTTTACCATTGAATGGTTTATGATAAACCATGTTAAACCATAAGTGTTATTTCTACACTGAGATATGCACATTACATGTAGTATCATAATAGCGACTTTTAATAATTAAACCATTACTGGTTAGTAAATCTAGATACTTTAGGATAGTATGTTTGAATATGTGAAAATCAATTTACCATTGAATGGTTTATCATCAACAATGTTAAACCATAAGTGTTATTTCTTCACTGAGATATTCACAATACATGTAGTATCATTAAAATCATAATAACGACTTTTAATATTTAAAATATTACTGGTTAGTAAATCTAGATACATCAGGATAGTATGTCTGAGTATGTTAGATTGAATTTACCATTGAATGGTTTATGAAAAACCATGTTAAACCATAAATGTTATATCTACAGTGAGATATTCACAATTCATGTAGCATCATTAAAATCATAATAGCGACTATTAATAATTAAACCATTACCGGTTAGTAAATCCAGATACATAAGGAAAGTATATCTGAGTATGTTAGATTTTTATTACCATTGAATGGTTTGTGACAAACCATGTTAAACCATATGTATTATTTCTACACTGAGATATTAACAATACATGTAGTATCATTAAAATCATAATAGGGTGTTTTAATTATTAAACCGTTACTGGTTAGTAAATCTAGACACATAAGGAAAGTATGTCTGAGTATGTTAGATTGAATTTATCATTGAATGGTTTATGATAAACCATGTTAAACCATGTGTTATTTCTACACTGAGCTATTCACAATACATGTAGTATCATTAAAATCATAATAGCGACTTTTAATAATAAATCATTTACTGGTTAGCAAATTTAGATACTTAAGTATAGTATGTCTGAGTATGTTAGATTGAATTTACCATTGAATAGTTTATGAAAAACCATGTTAAACCATTAGTGTTATTTCTACACTGAGATATTCACAATACATGTAGTATCATTAAAATCATAATAGCGACTATTAATAATTAATCCATTACTGGTTAGTAAATCTAGATACATAAGGAAAGTATATCTGAGTATGTTAGATTTTTATTACCATTGAATCGTTTATAATAAATCATGTTAAACCATATGTGTTATTTCTACACTGAGATATTCACAATACAAGTAGTATCATTAAAATCATAATAGCGTGTTTTATTAATTAAACCATTACTGGTTAGTAAATCTAGATACATAAGGATAGTATGTTTGAATGTATTAAAATTAATTTTCTATTGAATGGTTTATAATAACCCATGCTAAACCATAAGTGTTATTTCTACACTGAGATATTCACAATACATATAGTTTCATTAAAATCATAATAGCGTCTTTTACTAATTAAACCATTACTGCTTAGTAAATCTAGATACATAAGGATAGTATGTTTGAATATGATAAAATTAATTTACCATTGAATGGTTTATCATTAACCATGTTAAACCATTAGTGTTATTTCTTCACTGCAATACATGTAGTATCATTAAAATCATAATAGCGACTTTTAATAATTAAACCATTACTGGTTAGTAAATCTAGATACATAGGGATAGTATATCTGAGTATGTTAGATATAATTTACTATTGAATGGTTTATGATAAACAATGTTATACCATGTGTTATTTCTTCACTGAGATATTCACAATACATGTAGTATCATTTAAATCATAATAACGACTTTTAATAATTAAAATATTACTGGTTAGTAAATCTAGATATATCAGGATAGTATGTCTGAGTATGTTAGATTGAATTTACCATTGAATGGTTTATGATAAACCATGTTAAACCATAAATGTTGTTTCTACACTGAGATATGCACATTACATGTAGTATCATAATAGCGACTTTAAATAATTAAAACATTACTTGTTATTAAATCTAGATACATCAGGATAGTATGTCTGAGTATGTTAGATTGAATTTACCATTGAATGGTTTATGATAAAGCATGTTAAACCATAAGTGTTATTTCTTCACTGAGATATTCACAATACATGTAGTATCATTAAAATCATAGTAGCGTCTTTTACTAATTAAACCATTACTGGTTAGTAAATCTAGATACATATGGATAGTATGTCTGAGTATGTTAGATTTAATTTACCATTGAATGGTTTATGATAAACCATGTTAAACCATAAGTGTTATTTCTACACTGAGCTATTCACAATACATATAGTATCATTAAAATCATAATAGCGACTTTTAATAATAAATCATTTACTGGTTAGCAAATTTAGATACTTAAGTATAGTATGTCTGAGTATGTTAGATTGAATTTACCATTGAATGGTTTATGAAAAACCATGTTAAACCATTAGTGTTATTTCTACACTGAGATATTCACAATACATGTAGTATCATTAAAATCATAATTGCGACTATTAATATTTAATCCATTACTGGTTAGTAAATCTAGATACATAAGGATAGTATGTCTGAGTATGTTAGATTGAATTTACCATTGAATTTTTTATGATAAACTATGTTAAACCATAAGTGTTATTTCTTCACTGAGATATTCACAATACATGTAGTATCATTAAAATCATAATAACAACTTTTAATATTAAATCATTTACTTGTTAGCAAATGTAGATACTTAAGTATAGTATGTCTGAGTATGTTAGATTTAATTTACCATTGAATGGTTTATGATAAACCATGTTAAACCATAAGTGTTATTTCTTCACTGAGATATTCACAATACATGTAGTATCATTAAAATCATAATAGCGTCTTTTAATAATTAAACCATTACTGGTTAGTAAATCTAGAAACATAAGGATAGTATGTTTGAATATGTGAAAATCAATTTACCATTGAATGTTTTATCATAAACAATGTTAAACCATATGTGTTATTTCTTCACTGAGATATTCACAATACATGTAGTATCATTAAAATCATAATAACGACTTTTTATAATGAAAATATTACTGGCTAGTAAATCTAGATACATCTGGATAGTATGTCTGAGTATGTTAGATTGAATTTACCATTGAATGGTTTATGATAAACCATGTTAAACCATAAGTGTTATTTCTATACTGAGATATGCACATTACATGTAGTATCATAATAGCGACTTTTAATAATTAAAACATTACTTGTTAGTAAATCTAGATACATCAGGATAGTATGTCTGAGTATGTTAGATTGAATTTACCATTGAATGGTTTATGATAAACCATGTTAAACCATAAGTGTTATTTCTACACTAAGATATGCACATTACATGTAGTATCATTATAGCGACTTTTAATAATTAAGCCATTACTGGTTAGTAAATCTAGATACTTTAGGATAGTATGTTTGAATATGTGAAAATCAATTTACCATTGAATGGTTTATCATAAACAATGTTAAACCATAAGGGTGATTCCCTCACTGAGATATTCACAATACATGTAGTATCATTAAAATCATAATAACGACTTTTAATAATTAAAATATTACTGGTTAGTAAATCTAGATACATCAGGATAATATGTCTGAGTATGTTAGATTGAATTTACCATTGAATGGTTTATGATAAACCATGTTAAACCATAAGTGTTATATCTTCACTGAGATATTCACAATACATGTATTTTCATTGAAATCATAATAGCGTCTTTTAATAATTAAACCATTACTGGTTAGTAAATCTAGATACATAAGGATAGTATGTTTGAATAAGTGAAAATTAATTTACCATTGAATGGTTTATCATTAACAATGTTAAACCATAAGTGTTATTTCTACACTGAGATATTCACAATACATGTAGTATCTTTAAAATCATAATAGCGACTTTTAATAATTAAACCATTACTGGTTAGTAAATCTAGATTCATTAGGATAGTATATGTGAGTATGTTAAATTTAATTTACCATTGAATGGTTTATGATAAACAATGTTATACCATGTGCTATTTCTCTACTGAGATATTCACAATACATGTAGCATCATTAAAATCATAATAGCGTCTTTTTATAATTAAACCATCACTGTTTAGTAAATCTAAATAAATAAGGATAGTATATTTGAATATGTTAAAATTAATTTACCATTGAATGGTGTATGATAAACCATGTTAAACCATAAGTGTTATTTCTACACTGATATATTCACAATACATGTATTATGAATAAAATCATAATAGCGACTTTTATTAATTAAACCAATACTTATTAGTATATCTAGATACATAAGGATAGTATGTCTGAGTATGTTAGATGTTAATTACCATTGAATGGTTTATGATAAACCATGTTAAACCATAAGTGTTATTTCTACACTGAGATATTCACAATGCATGTAGAATCATTGAAATCATAATAGTGTCTTTTAATAAATAAACCATTACTGGTTAGTAAATCTAGAAACATAAGGATAGTATGTTTGAATATGTGAAAATCAATTTACCATTGAATGTTTTATCATAAACAATGTTATACCATGTGTTATTTCTCCACTGAGATATTCACAATACATGTAGCATCATTAAAATCATAATAGCGTCTTTTTATAATTAAAATATTACTGGTTAGTAAATCTAAATACATCAGGGTAGTATGTCTGAGTATGTTAGATTGAATTTACCATTGAATGGTTTATGATAAACCATGTTAAACCATAAGTGTTATATCTTCACTGAGATATTCACAATACATGTAGTATCATTAAAATCATAATAACGACTTTTAATAATTAAAATATTACTGGTTAGTAAATCTAAATACATCAGGGTAGTATGTCTGAGTATGTTAGATTGAATTTACTATTGAATGGTTTATGATAAACCATGTTAAACCATAAGTGTTATATCTTCACTGAGATATTCACAATACATGTAGTATCATTGAAATCATAATAGCGTCTTTTAATAATTAAACCATTACTGGTTAGTAAATCTAGATACATAAGGATAGTATGTTTGAATATGTGAAAATCAATTTACCATTGAATGATTTATCATAAACAATGTTAAACCATAAGTGTTATTTCTTCACTGAGATATTCACAATACATGTAGTATCATTAAAATCATAAAAACAACTTTTAAAAATTATAATATTACTGGTTAGTAAATCTAGATACATCAGGATAGTATGTCTGAGTATGTTAGATTGAGTTTACCATTGAATGGTTTATGATAAACCATGTTAAACCATAAGTGTTATTTCTACACTGAGATATGCACATTACATGTAGTATCATAATAGCGACTTTTAATAATTAAACCATTACTGGTTAGTAAATCTAGATACTTTAGGATAGTATGTTTGAATATGTGAAAATCAATTTACCATTGAATGGTTTATCATCAACAATGTTAAACCATAAGTGTTATTTCTTCACTGAGATATTCACAATACATGTAGTATCATTAAAATCATAATAACGACTTTTAATATTTAAAATATTACTGGTTAGTAAATCTAGATACATCAGGATAGTATGTCTGAGTATGTTAGATTGAATTTACCATTGAATGGTTTATGATAAACCATGTTAAACCATAAGTGTTATATCTTCACTGAGATATTCATAATAATAGCAACTTTTAATAATTAAACCATTACTGGTTAGTAAATCTAGATACATAAGGATAGTATGTTTGAATATGTGAAAATTAATTTACCATTGAATGGTTTATCATTAACAATGTTAAACCATAAGTGTTATTTCTACACTGAGATATTCACAATACATGTGGTATCTTTAAAATCATAATAGCGACTTTTAATAATTAAACCATTACTGGTTAGTAAATCTAGATTCATAAGGATAGTATATCTGAGTATGTTAAATTTAATTTACCATTGAATAGTTGATGATAAACAATGTTATACCATGTGTTATTTCTCCACTGAGATATTCACAATACATGTAGCATCATTAAAATCATAATAGCGTCTTTTTATAATTAAACCATTACTTGTTAGTAAATCAAGATATATAAGGAAAGTATGTTTGAATGTGTGAAAATTAATTTACCATTGAATGGTTTATCATAAACAATGTTAAACCATAAGTGTTATTTCTTCACTGAGATATTCACAATACATGTAGTGTCATTAAAATCATAATAACGACTTTTAATAATTAAAATATTACTGGTTAGTAAATCTAGATACATCAGGATAGTATGTCTGAGTATGTTAGATTGAATTTACCATTGAATGGTTTATGATAAACCATGTTAAACCATAAGTGTTATTTTTACACTGAGATATGCACATTACATGTAGTATCATAATAGCGACTTTTAATAATTAAAACATTACTTGTTAGTAAATCTAGATACATCAGGATATTATGTCTGAGTATGTTAGATGTTAATTACCATTGAATGGTTTCTGATAAACCATGTTAAACCATAAATGTTATTTCTACAATGAGATATTCATAATACATGTAGTATCATTAAAATCATAATAGCGTCTTTTAATAATTAAACCATTACTGGTTAGTAAATCTAGATACATAAGAATAGTATGTATGAATATGTTAAAATTATTTTACCATTGAATGGTTAATGATAAACCATGTTAAACCATGTGTTATTTCTACACTGAGATATTCACAATACATGTAGTATCATTAAAATCATTATAGCGTCTTTTAATAATTAAACCATTACTGGTTAGTAAATCTAGATACATAAGGATAGTAAGTTTGAATATGTTAAAATTAATTTACCATTGAATGGTTTATGATAAACCATGTTAAACCATAAGTGTTATTTCTTCACTGCAATACATGTAGTATCATTAAAATCATAATAGCGACTTTTAATAATTAAACCATTACTGGTTAGTAAATCTAGATACATAGGGATAGTATATCTGAGTATGTTAGATATAATTTACTATTGAATGGTTTATGATAAACAATGATATACCATGTGTTATTTCTTCACTGAGATATTCACAATACATGTAGTATCATTTAAATCATAATAACGACTTTTAATAATTAAAATATTACTGGTTAGTAAATCTAGATACATCAGGATAGTATGTCTGAGTATGTTAGATTGAATTTACCATTGAATGGTTTATGATAAACCATGTTAAACCATAAATGTTATTTCTACACTGAGATATGAACATTACATGTAGTATCATAATAGCGACTTTAAATAATTAAAACATTACTTGTTAGTAAATCTAGATACATCAGGATAGTATGTCTGAGTATGTTAGATTGAATTTACCATTGAATGGTTTATGATAAAGCATGTTAAACCATAAGTGTTATTTCTTCACTGAGATATTCACAATACATGTAGTATCATTAAAATCATAGTAGCGTCTTTTACTAATTAAACCATTACTGGTTAGTAAATCTAGATACATATGGATAGTATGTCTGAGTATGTTAGATTTAATTTACCATTGAATGGTTTATGATAAACCATGTTAAACCATAAGTGTTATTTCTACACTGAGCTATTCACAATACATGTAGTATCATTAAAATCATAATTGCGACTATTAATATTTAATCCATTCGTGGTTAGTAAATCTAGATACATAAGGATAGTATGTCTGAGTATGTTAGATTGAATTTACCATTGAATTTTTTATGATAAACTATGTTAAACCATAAGTGTTATTTCTACACTGAGATATTCACAATACATGTAGTATCATTAAAATCATAATAACAACTTTTAATATTAAATCATTTACTTGTTAGCAAATGTAGATACTTAAGTATAGTATGTCTGAGTATGTTAGATTTAATTTACCATTGAATGGTTTATGATAAACCATGTTAAACCATAAGTGTTATTTCTTCACTGAGATATTCACAATACATGTAGTATCATTAAAATCATAATAGCGTCTTTTAATAATTAAACCAATACTGGTTAGTAAATCTAGAAACATAAGGATAGTATGTTTGAATATGTGAAAATCAATTTACCATTGAATGTTTTATCATAAACAATGTTAAACCATATGTGTTATTTCTTCACTGAGATATTCACAATACATGTAGTATCATTAAAATCATAATAACGACTTTTAATAATTAAAATATTACTGGCTAGTAAATCTAGATACATCAGGATAGTATGTCTGAGTATGTTAGATTGAATTTACCATTGAATGGTTTATGATAAACCATGTTAAACCATAAGTGTTATTTCTATACTGAGATATGCACATTACATGTAGTATCATAATAGCGACTTTTAATAATTAAAACATTACTTGTTAGTAAATCTAGATACATAAGGATAGTATGTCTAAGTATGTTAGATGTTAATAACCATTGGATGGTTTATGATAAACCTAGTTAAAAAATGTGTTATTTCTACACTGAGATATTCACATTACATGTAGTATCATTAAAATCATAATAGCGACTTTTAATAATTAAACCATTACTGGTTAGTAAATCTAGATACATAAGGATAATATGTCTAAGTATGTTAGATGTTAATAACCATTGGATGGTTTATGATAAACCAAGTTAAAAAATGTGTTATTTCTACACTGAGATATTCACATTACATGTAGTATCATTAAAATCATAATAGCGACTGTTAATAAATAAACCATTACTGGTTAGTAAATCTAGATACATAAGGATAGTATGTCTGAGTATGTTAGATTGAATTTACCATTGAATGGTTTATGATAAACCATGTTAAACCATTAAGTGTTATTTCTACAGTGAGATATTCACAATACATGTTGTATCATAAAAATCATAATAGCGTCTTTTAATAATAAAACCATTACTGGTTAGTAAATCTAGATACATAAGGATAGTATGTCTGGAACTGTTAGATTTAATTTACCATTGAATGGTTTATTATAAACCATGTTAAACCATAAGTGTTGTTTCTACACTGAGATATTCACAATACCTGTAGTATCATTGAAATCATTATGACGACTTTTAATTATTAAACCATTACTGGTTATTAATTCTAGATACATAAGGAAAGTATGTCAGAGTCTATTAGATTTTAATTTACCATTGAATGGTTTATGATAAACCATGCTAAAACATCAGTTATACTTCTACACTGAGATATTCACAATACATGTAGTATCATTAAAATCATAATAACGACTTTTAATAATTAAAATATCACTTGTTAGTAAATCTAGATACATCCGGATAGTATGTCTGAGTATGTTAGATTTAATTTACCATTGAATAGTTTATGATAAACCATGTTAAACCAAAAGTGTTATTTCTACACTGAGATATGCACATAACATGTAGTATCATAAAAGCGACTTTCAATAATTAAAACATTACTTGTTAGTAAATCTACATACATCAGGATAGTATGTCTGAGTATTTTAGATTGAATTTACCATTGAATGGTTTATGATAAACCATGTTAAACCATAAGTGTTATTTCTACACTGAGATATTCACAATACATGTAGTATCATTAAAATCATAGTAGCGACTATTAATAATTAAACCATTACTGCTTAGTAAATCTAGATACACAAGGATAGAATGTTTGAATATGATAAAATTAATTTACCATTGAATGGTTTATCATCAACCATGTTAAACCATTAGTGTTATTTCTACACTGAGATATTCACAATACATGTAGTATCATAATAGCGACTATTAATAATTAACCCATTACTGGTTAGTAAATCTAGATACATAAGGATAGTATGTCTGAGTCTATTAGATTTTAATTTACCATTGAATGGTTTATGATAAACCATGCTAAACCATCAGTGATACTTCTACACTGAGATATTCACAATACATGTAGTATAATTAAAATCATAATAAAGAATTTTAATAATTAAACCATTACTGGTTAGTAAATCTTAATACATAAGGATAGTATATTTGAATATGTTAAAATTAATTTACCATTGAATGGTGTATGATAAACCATGTTAAACCATAAGAGTTATTTCTACACTGATATATTCACAATACATGTAGTATGAATAAAATCATAATAGCGACTTTTAATAATTAAACCAATACTTATTAGTATATCTAGATACATAAGGATAGTATGTCTGAGTATGTTAGATGTTAATCACCATTGAATGGTTAATGATAAACCATGTTAAACCATAAGTGTTATTTCTACACTGAGATATTCACAATACATGTAGAATCATTCAAATCATAATAGCGTCTTTTAATAATTAAACCATTACTGGTTAGTAAATCTAGAAACATAAGGATAGTATGTTTGAATATGTGAAAATCAATTTACCATTGAATGTTTTATCATAAACAATGTTAAACCATATGTGTTATTTCTTCACTGAGATATTCACAATACATGTAGTATCATTAAAATCATAATAACGACTTTTAATAATTAAAACATTACTTGTTAGTAAATCTAGATACATCAGGATAGTATGTCTGAGTATGTTAGATTGAATTTACCATTGAATGGTTTATGATAAACCATGTTAAACCATAAGTGTTATTTCTACAATGAGATATGCACATTACATGTAGTATCATAATAGCGACTTTTAATA
Source organism: Spongilla lacustris (assembly GCA_949361645.1). Taxonomy (NCBI): domain Eukaryota; kingdom Metazoa; phylum Porifera; class Demospongiae; order Spongillida; family Spongillidae; genus Spongilla; species Spongilla lacustris. Next base: position 3,902,615 of record OX442431.1, on the reverse strand, counting down.
ATTAAAACATTACTTGTTAGTAAATCTAGATACATCAGGATAGTATGTCTGAGTATGTTAGATTGAATTTACCATTGAATGGTTTATGATAAAGCATGTTAAACCATAAGTGTTATTTCTTCACTGAGATATTCACAATACATGTAGTATCATTAAAATCATAGTAGCGTCTTTTACTAATTAAACCATTACTGGTTAGTAAATCTAGATACATAAGGATAGTATGTCTGAGTATGTTAGATTTAATTTACCATTGAATGGTTTATGATAAACCATGTTAAACCATGTGTTATTTCTACACTGAGCTATTCACAATACATGTAGTATCATTAAAATCATAATAGCGACTTTTAATAATAAATCATTTACTGGTTAGCAAATTTAGATACTTAAGTATAGTATGTCTGAGTATGTTAGATTGAATTTACCATTGAATGGTTTATGAAAAACCATGTTAAACCATAAATGTTATATCTACAGTGAGATATTCACAATACATGTAGCATCATTAAAATCATAATAGCGACTATTAATAATTAAACCATTACCGGTTAGTAAATCCAGATACATAAGAAAAGTATATCTGAGTATGTTAGATTTTTATTACCATTGAATGGTTTATGACAAACCATGTTAAACCATATGTATTATTTCTACACTGAGATATTAACAATACATGTAGTATCATTAAAATCATAATAGGGTGTTTTAATTATTAAACCGTTACTGGTTAGTAAATCTAGACACATAAGGAAAGTATGTCTGAGTATGTTAGATTGAATTTATCATTGAATGGTTTATGATAAACCATGTTAAACCATGTGTTATTTCTACACTGAGCTATTCACAATACATGTAGTATCATTAAAATCATAATAGCGACTTTTAATAATAAATCATTTACTGGTTAGCAAATTTAGATACTTAAGTATAGTATGTCTGAGTATGTTAGATTGAATTTACCATTGAATAGTTTATGAAAAACCATGTTAAACCATTAGTGTTATTTCTACACTGAGATATTCACAATACATGTAGTATCATTAAAATCATAATAGCGACTATTAATAATTAATCCATTACTGAGATATGCACATTACATGTAGTATCATAATAGCGACTTTAAATAATTAAAACATTACTTGTTAGTAAATCTAGATACATCAGGATAGTATGTCTGAGTATGTTAGATTGAATTTACCATTGAATGGTTTATGATAAACCATGTTAAACCATAAGTGTTATTTCTACACTAAGATATGCACATTACATGTAGTATCATTATAGCGACTTTTAATAATTAAGCCATTACTGGTTAGTAAATCTAGATACTTTAGGATAGTATGTATGAATATGTGAAAATCAATTTACCATTGAATGGTTTATCATAAACAATGTTAAACCATAAGGGTGATTCCTTCACTGAGATATTCACAATACATGTAGTATCATTAAAATCATAATAACGACTTTTAATAATTAAAATATTACTGGTTAGTAAATCTAGATACATCAGGATAATATGTCTGAGTATGTTAGATTGAATTTACCATTGAATGGTTTATGATAAACCATGTTAAAACATAAGTGTTATATCTTCACTGAGATATTCACAATACATGTATTTTCATTGAAATCATAATAGCGTCTTTTAATAATTAAACCATTACTGGTTAGTAAATCTAGATACATAAGGATAGTATGTTTGAATAAGTGAAAATTAATTTACCATTGAATGGTTTATCATTAACAATGTTAAACCATAAGTGTTATTTCTACACTGAGATATTCACAATACATGTAGTATCTTTAAAATCATAATAGCGACTTTTAATAATTAAACCATTACTGGTTAGTAAATCTAGATTCATTAGGATAGTATATGTGAGTATGTTAAAATTAATTTACCATTGAATGGTTTATGATAAACAATGTTATACCATGTGCTATTTCTACACTGAGATATGCACATTACATGTAGTATCATAATAGCGACTTTTAATAATTAAAACATTACTGGTTAGTAAATCTAGATACATCAGGATATTATGTCTGAGTATGTTAGATGTTAATTACCATTGAATGGTTTCTGATAAACCATGTTAAACCATAAATGTTATTTCTACAATGAGATATTCATAATACATGTAGTATCATTAAAATCATAATAGCGTCTTTTAATAATTAAACCATTACTGGTTAGTAAATCTAGATACATAAGAATAGTATGTATGAATATGTTAAAATTATTTTACCATTGAATGGTTAATGATAAACCATGTTAAACCATGTGTTATTTCTACACTGAGATATTCACAATACATGTAGTATCATTAAAATCATTATAGCGTCTTTTAATAATTAAACCATTACTGGTTAGTAAATCTAGATACATAAGGATAGTAAGTTTGAATATGTTAAAATTAATTTACCATTGAATGGTTTATGATAAACCATGTTAAACCATAAGTGTTATTTCTACACTAAGATATTCACAATACATGTAGCATCATTAAAATCATAATAGCGACTTTTAATAATTAAACCATTACATGTTAGTAAATCTAGATACATATATCTGAGTATGTTAGATTTTTATTACCATTGAATGGTTTACAATAAACCATGTTAAACCATATGTGTTATTTCTACACTGAGATATTCACAATACATGTAGCATCATTAAAATCATAATAGCGACTTTTAATAATTAAACCATTACATGTTAGTAAATCTAGATACATAAGGAAAGTATATCTGAGTATGTTAGATTTTTATTACCATTGAATGGTTTATGATAAACCATGTTAAACTATAAGTGTTATTTCTACACTGAGAGATAATCACAATACATGTAGCATCATTAAATTCATAATAGCGACTATTAATAATTAAACCATTACCGGTTAGTAAATCTAGGTACATAAGGAAAGTATATCTGAGTATGTTAGATTTTTATTACCATTGAATGGTTTATGATAAACCATGTTAAACCATAAGTGTTATTTCTACACTGAGATATTCACAATACATGTAGTATCATTAAAATCATAATAACAACTTTTTATAATAAATCATTTTCTGGTTAGTAAATTAAGATACATAAGTATAGTATGTCTGAGTATGTTAGATTTAATTTTCCATTGAATGGTTTATGATAAACCATGTTAAACCATAAGTGTTATTTCTAAACTGAGATATTCACAATACATGTAGTATCATTAAAATCATAATAGCGTCTTTTAATAATTAAACCATTACTAGTTAGTAAATCTAGATACATAAGGATAGTATGTCTGAGTATGTTAGATTGAATTTACCATTGAATGGTTTATGATAAACCATTTTAAACCATAAGTGTTATTTCTTCACTTAGATATTCACAATACATGTAGTATCATTAATATCATAATAGCGACTTTTAGTAATTAAAATATTACTGGTTAGTAAATCTAGACACATAAGGATAGTATGTCTGAATATGTTAGAATCAATATAGCATTGAATGGTTTATGATAAATATGTTAAACCACAAGTGTTATTTCTTCACTGAGATATTCACAATACATGTAGTATCATTAAAATCATAATAGCGTCTTTTAATAATTAAACCATTACTGGTTAGTAAATCTAAATACATAAGGATAGTATATTTGAATATGTTAAAATTAATTTACTATTGAATGGTTTATGATAAACCATGTTAAACCATAAGTGTTATTTCTTCACTTAGATATTTACAATACATGTAGTATCCTTAAAATCATAATAGCGACTTTTAATAATTAAACCATTACTGGTTAGTAAATCTAAATACATAAGGAAAGTATATCTGAGTATGTTAGATTTTAATCACCATTGAATGGTTTATGATAAACCATGTTAAACCATGAGTGTTATTTCTACACTGAGATATTCACAATACATGTAGTATCATTAAAATCATAATAGCGTCTTTTAATAATTAAACCATTACTAGTTAGTAAATCTAGATACATAAGGATAGTAAATTTGAATATGTTAAAATTAATTTACCATTGAATGGTTTATGATAAACCATGTTAAACCATAAGTGTTATTTCTACACTGAGATATTCACAATACATGTAGCATCATTAAAATCATAATAGCGACTTTTAATAATTAAACCATTACATGTTAGTAAATCTAGATACATAAGGAAAGTATATCTGAGTATGTTAGATTTTTATTACCATTGAATGGTTTATGATAAACCATGTTAAACCTTAAGTGTTATTTCTACACTGAGATATTCACAATACATGTAGTATCATTAAAATCATAATAGCGTCTTTTAATAATTAAACCATTACTGGTTAGTAAATCTAGATACATAAGGATAGTATGTTTGAATATGTTAAAATTAATTTACCATTGAATGGTTTATGATAAACCATGTTAAACCATAAGTGTTGTTTCTACCTTGAGATATTCACAAAACATGTAGTATCATTAAAATCATAATAACAACTTTTAATAATAAATCATTTACTGGTTATTAAAACTAGACACATAAGGATAGTATGCTTGAATATGTTAAAATTAATTTACCATTTAATGGTTTATTATAAACCATGTTAAACCATACGTGTTATTTCTACACTGAGATATTCACAATACATGTTATATCATTGAAATCATAATAGCGTCTTTTAATAATTAAACCATTACCAGTTAGTAAATCTAGATACATAAGGATAGTATGTCTGAGTATGTTAGATTTAATTTACCATTGAATGGTTTATGATAAACCATGTTAAACCATAAGTGTTATTCCTACACTGAGATATTCACAATACATGTAGTATCATTAAAATCATAATAACAACTTTTTATAATAAATCATTTTCTGGTTAGTAAATTTAGATACATAAGTATAGTATGTCTGAGTATGTTAGATTTAATTTACCATTGAATGGTTTATGATAAACCATGTTAAACCATAAGTAATATTTCTAAACTGAGATATTAAAAATACATGTAGTATCATTAAAATCATAATAGCGTCTTTTAATAATTAAACCATTACTAGTTAGTAAATCTAGATACATAAGGATAGTATGTCTGAGTATGTTATATTTAATTTACCATTGAATGGTTTATGATAAACCATGTTAAACCATACGTGTTATTTCTACACTGAGATATTCACAATACATGTAGTATCATTAAAATCATAATAGCGTCTTTTTATAATTAAACCATTGCCGGTTAGTAAATCTAAATACATAAGGATAGCAAGTTTGAATATGTTAAAATTAATTTACCATTGAATGGTTTATGATAAACCATGTTAAACCATAAGTGTTATTTCTACACTGAGATATTCACAATACATGTAGCATCATTAAAATCATAATAGCGACTTTTAATAATTAAACCATTACTGCTTAGTAAATCTAGATACACAAGGATAGAATGTTTGAATATGATAAAATTAATTTACCATTGAATGGTTTATCATCAACCATGTTAAACCATTAGTGTTATTTCTACACTGAGATATTCACAATACATGTAGTATCATTAAAATCATAATAGCGACTATTAATAATTAACCCATTACTGGTTAGAAAATCTAGATACATAAGGATAGTATGTCTGAGTCTATTAGATTTTAATTTACCATTTAATGGTTTATGATAAATCATGCTAAACCATCAGTGATACTTCTACACTTAGATATTCACAATACATGTAGTATCATTAAAATCATAATAAAGAATTTTAATAATTAAACCATTACTGGTTAGTATATCTAAATACATAAGGATAGTATATTTAAATATGTTAAAATTAATTTACCATTGAATGGTGTATGATAAAACATGTTAAACCATAAGTGTTATTTCTACACTGATATATTCACAATACATGTAGTATGAATAAAATCATAATAGCGACTTTTAATAATTAAACCAATACTTATTAGTATATCTAGATACATAAGGATAGTATGTCTGAGTATGTTAGATGTGAATCACCATTGAATGGTTAATGATAAACCATGTTAAACCATAAGTGTTATTTCTACACTGAGATATTCACAATACATGTAGAATCATTGAAATCATAATAGCGTCTTTTAATAATTAAACCATTACTGGTTAGTAAATCTAGAAACATAAGGATAGTATGTTTGAATATGTGAAACCCAATTTACCATTGAATGTTTTATCATAAACAATGTTAAACCATAAGTGTTATTTCTTCACTGAGATATTCACAATACATGTAGTATCATTAAAATCATAATAACGACTTTTAATAATTAAAATATTACTGGTTAGTAAATCTAAATACATCAGGGTAGTATGTCTGAGTATGTTAGATTGAATTTACCATTGAATGGTTTATGATAAACCATGTTAAACCATAAGTGTTATATCTTCACTGAGATATTCACAATACATGTAGTATCATTGAAATCATAATAGCGTCTTTTAATAATTAAACCATTACTGGTTAGTAAATCTAGATACATAAGGATAGTATGTTTGAATATGTGAAAATCAATTTACCATTGAATGGTTTATCATAAACAATGTTAAACCATAAGTGTTATTTCTTCACTGAGATATTCACAATACATGTAGTATCATTAAAATCATAAAAACGACTTTTAATAATTATAATATTACTGGTTAGTAAATCTAGATACATCAGGATAGTATGTCTGAGTATGTTAGATTGAGTTTACCATTGAATGGTTTATGATAAACCATGTTAAACCATAAGTGTTATTTCTACACTGAGATATGCACATTACATGTAGTATCATAATAGCGACTTTTAATAATTAAACCATTACTGGTTAGTAAATCTAGATACTTTAGGATAGTATGTTTGAATATGTGAAAATCAATTTACCATTGAATGGTTTATCATCAACAATGTTAAACCATAAGTGTTATTTCTTCACTGAGATATTCACAATACATGTAGTATCATTAAAATCATAATAACGACTTTTAATATTTAAAATATTACTGGTTAGTAAATCTAGATACATCAGGATAGTATGTCTGAGTATGTTAGATTGAATTTACCATTGAATGGTTTATGATAAACCATGTTAAACCATAAGTGTTATATCTTCACTGAGATATTCATAATAATAGCAACTTTTAATAATTAAACCATTACTGGTTAGTAAATCTAGATACATAAGGATAGTATGTTTGAATATGTGAAAATTAATTTACCATTGAATGGTTTATCATTAACAATGTTAAACCATAAGTGTTATTTCTACACTGAGATATTCACAATACATGTGGTATCTTTAAAATCATAATAGCGACTTTTAATAATTAAACCATTACTGGTTAGTAAATCTAGACACATAAGGATAGTATGTCTGAGTATGTTAGATTGAATTTACCATTGAATGGTTTATGATAAACCATTTTAAACCATAAGTGTTATTTCTTCACTTAGATATTCACAATACATGTAGTATCATTAATATCATAATAGCGACTTTTAGTAATTAAAATATTACTGGTTAGTAAATCTAGACACATAAGGATAGTATGTCTGAATATGTTAGAATCAATATAGCATTGAATGGTTTATGATAAATATGTTAAACCACAAGTGTTATTTCTTCACTGAGATATTCACAATACATGTAGTATCATTAAAATCATAATAGCGTCTTTTAATAATTAAACCATTACTGGTTAGTAAATCTAAATACATAAGGATAGTATATTTGAATATGTTAAAATTAATTTACTATTGAATGGTTTATGATAAACCATGTTAAACCATAAGTGTTATTTCTTCACTTAGATATTTACAATACATGTAGTATCCTTAAAATCATAATAGCGACTTTTAATAATTAAACCATTACTGGTTAGTAAATCTAAATACATAAGGAAAGTATATCTGAGTATGTTAGATTTTAATCACCATTGAATGGTTTATGATAAACCATGTTAAACCATGAGTGTTATTTCTACACTGAGATATTCACAATACATGTAGTATCATTAAAATCATAATAGCGTCTTTTAATAATTAAACCATTACTAGTTAGTAAATCTAGATACATAAGGATAGTAAGTTTGAATATGTTAAAATTAATTTACCATTGAATGGTTTATGATAAACCATGTTAAACCATAAGTGTTATTTCTACACTGAGATATTCACAATACATGTAGCATCATTAAAATCATAATAGCGACTTTTAATAATTAAACCATTACATGTTAGTAAATCTAGATACATAAGGAAAGTATATCTGAGTATGTTAGATTTTTATTACCATTGAATGGTTTATGATAAACCATGTTAAACCTTAAGTGTTATTTCTACACTGAGATATTCACAATACATGTAGTATCATTAAAATCATAATAGCGTCTTTTAATAATTAAACCATTACTGGTTAGTAAATCTAGATACATAAGAATAGTATGTATGAATATTTTAAAATTATTTTACCATTGAATGGTTAATGATAAACCATGTTAAACCATGTGTTATTTCTACACTGAGATATTCACAATACATGTAGTATCATTAAAATCATTATAGCGTCTTTTAATATTTAAACCATTACTGGTTACTAAATCTAGAAACATAAGGATAGTAAGTTTGAATATGTTAAAATTAATTTACCATTGAATGGTTTATGATAAACCATGTTAAACCATAAGTGTTATTTCTACACTAAGATATTCACAATACATGTAGCATCATTAAAATCATAATAGCGACTTTTAATAATTAAACCATTACATGTTAGTAAATCTAGATACATATATCTGAGTATGTTAGATTTTTATTACCATTGAATGGTTTACAATAAACCATGTTAAACCATATGTGTTATTTCTACACTGAGATATTCACAATACATGTAGCATCATTAAAATCATAATAGCGACTTTTAATAATTAAACCATTACATGTTAGTAAATCTAGATACATAAGGAAAGTATATCTGAGTATGTTAGATTTTTATTACCATTGAATGGTTTATGATAAACCATGTTAAACTATAAGTGTTTTTTCTACACTGAGATAATCACAATACATGTAGCATCATTAAATTCATAATAGCGACTATTAATAATTAAACCATTACCGGTTAGTAAATCTAGATACATAAGGAAAGTATATCTGAGTATGTTAGATTTTTATTACCATTGAATGGTTTATGATAAACCATGTTAAACCATAAGTGTTATTTCTACACTGAGATATTCACAATACATGTAGTATCATTAAAATCATAATAACAACTTTTTATAATAAATCATTTTCTGGTTAGTAAATTAAGATACATAAGTATAGTATGTCTGAGTATGTTAGATTTAATTTACCATTGAATGGTTTATGATAAACCATGTTAAACCATAAGTGTTATTTCTAAACTGAGATATTCACAATACATGTAGTATCATTAAAATCATAATAGCGTCTTTAAATAATTAAACCATTACTAGTTAGTAAATCTAGATACATAAGGATAGTATGTCTGAGTATGTTAGATTGAATTTACCATTGAATGGTTTATGATAAACCATTTTAAACCATAAGTGTTATTTCTTCACTTAGATATTCACAATACATGTAGTATCATTAATATCATAATAGCGACTTTTAGTAATTAAAATATTACTGGTTAGTAAATCTAGACACATAAGGATAGTATGTCTGAATATGTTAGAATCAATTTAGCATTGAATGGTTTATGATAAATATGTTAAACCACAAGTGTTATTTCTTCACTGAGATATTCACAATACATGTAGTATCATTAAAATCATAATAGCGTCTTTTAATAATTAAACCATTACTGGTTAGTAAATCTAAATACATAAGGATAGTATATTTGAATATGTTAAAATTAATTTACTATTGAATGGTTTATGATAAACCATGTTAAACCATAAGTGTTATTTCTTCACTTAGATATTTACAATACATGTAGTATCCTTAAAATCATAATAGCGACTTTTAATAATTAAACCATTACTGGTTAGTAAATCTAAATACATAAGGAAAGTATATCTGAGTATGTTAGATTTTAATCACCATTGAATGGTTTATGATAAACCATTAAACCATGAGTGTTATTTCTACACTGATATATTCACAATACATGTAGTATCATTAAAATCATAATAGCGTCTTTTAATAATTAAACCATTACTAGTTAGTAAATCTAGATACATAAGGATAGTAAGTTTGAATATGTTAAAATTAATTTACCATTGAATGGTTTATGATAAACCATGTTAAACCATAAGTGTTATTTCTACACTGAGATATTCACAATACATGTAGCATCATTGAAATCATAATAGCGACTTTTAATAATTAAACCATTACATGTTAGTAAATCTAGATTCATAAGGAAAGTATATCTGAGTATGTTAGATTTTTATTACCATTGAATGGTTTATGATAAACCATGTTAAACCTTAAGTGTTATTTCTACACTGAGATATTCACAATACTTGTAGTATCATTAAAATCATAATAGCGTCTTTTAATAATTAAACCATTACTGGTTAGTAAATCTAGATACATAAGGATAGTATGTTTGAATATGTTAAAATTAATTTACCATTGAATGGTTTATGATAAACCATGTTAAACCATAAGTGTTGTTTCTACCTTGAGATATTCACAAAACATGTAGTATCATTAAAATCATAATAACAACTTTTAATAGTAAATCATTTACTGGTTATTAAAACTAGACACATAAGGATAGTATGCTTGAATATGTTAAAATTAATTTACCATTTAATGGTTTATTATAAACCATGTTAAACCATACGTGTTATTTCTACACTGAGATATTCACAATACATGTTATATCATTGAAATCATAATAGCGTCTTTTAATAATTAAACCATTACCAGTTAGTAAATCTAGATACATAAGGATAGTATGTCTGAGTATGTTAGATTTAATTTACCATTGAATGGTTTATGATAAACCATGTTAAACCATAAGTGTTATTCCTACACTGAGATATTCACAATACATGTAGTATCATTAAAATCATAATAACGACTTTTAATAATTAAACCATTACTGGTTAGTTAATCTAGATACATAAGGGTAGTATGTTTGAATATGTTAAAATTTATTTACCATTGAATGGTTTATGATAAACAATGTTAAACCATAAGTGTTATTTCTACACTGAGATATTCACAATACATGTAGTATCATTAAAATCATAATAACAACTTTTAATAATAAATCATTTACTGGTTAGCAAATTTAGATACTTAAGTATAGTATGTCTGAGTATGTTAGATTGAATTTACCATTGAATGGTTTATGATAAACCATGTTAAACCATAAGTGTTATATCTTCACTGAGATATTCACAATACATGTAGTATCATTGAAATCATAATAGCGTCTTTTAATAATTAAACCATTACTGGTTAGTAAATCTAGATACATAAGGATAGTATGTTTGAATATGTGAAAATCAATTTACCATTGAATGGTTTATCATAAACAATGTTAAACCATAAGTGTTATTTCTTCACTGAGATATTCACAATACATGTAGTATCATTAAAATCATTAAAAAGACTTTTAATAATTATAATATTACTGGTTAGTAAATCTAGATACATCAGGATAGTATGTCTGAGTATGTTAGATTGAGTTTACCATTGAATGGTTTATGATAAACCATGTTAAACCATAAGTGTTATTTCTACACTGAGATATGCACATTACATGTAGTATCATAATAGCGACTTTTAATAATTAAACCATTACTGGTTAGTAAATCTAGATACTTAAGGATAGTATGTTTGAATATGTGAAAATCAATTTACCATTGAATGGTTTATCATAAACAATGTTAAACCATAAGTGTTTTTTCTTCACTGAGATATTCACAATACATGTAGTATCATTAAAATCATAATAACGACTTTTAATAATTAAAATATTACTGGTTAGTAAATCTAGATACATCAGGATAGTATGTCTGAGTATGTTAGATTGAGTTTACCATTGAATGGTTTATCATAAACCATGTTAAACCATAAGTGTTATATCTTCACTGAGATATTCACAATACATGTAGTATCATTAAAATCATAATAGCAACTTTTAATAATTAAACCATTACTGGTTAGTAAATCTAGATACATAAGGATAGTATGTTTGAATATGTGAAAATTAATTTACCATTGAATGGTTTATCATTAACAATGTTAAACCATAAGTGTTATTTCTACACTGAGATATTCACAATACATGTGGTATCTTTAAAATCATAATAGCGACTTTTAATAATTAAACCATTACTGGTTAGTAAATCTAGATTCATAAGGATAGTATATCTGAGTATGTTAAATTTAATTTACCATTGAATAGTTTATGATAAACAATTTTATACCATGTGTTATTTCTCCACTGAGATATTCACAATACATGTAGCATCATTAAAATCATAATAGCGTCTTTTTATAATTAAACCATTACTAGTTAGTAAATCAAGATATATAAGGAAAGTATGTTTGAATATGTGAAAATTAATTTACCATTGAATGGTTTATCATAAACAATGTTAAACCATAAGTGTTATTTCTTCACTGAGATATTCACAATACATGTAGTGTCATTAAAATCATAATAACGACTTTTAATAATTAAAATATTACTGGTTAGTAAATCTAGATACATCAGGATAGTATGTCTGAGTATGTTAGATTGAATTTACCATTGAATGGTTTATGATAAACCATTTTAAACCATAAGTGTTACTTCTCCACTGAGATATTCACACTACATGTAGTATCATTAAAATCATAATAACGACTTTTAATAATTAAATCACTACTGGTTTGTAAATCTAGATACATAAGGATAGTATGTCTGAGTATGTTAGATTCAATTTACCATTGAATGGTTTATGATAAACCATGTAAATCATAAGTGTTATTTCTATAGTATCATTGAAATCATAATAACGGCTTTTAATAATTAAACCATCACTTGCTAGTAAATCTTCATACATAAGGATAGTATGTCTGATTTTATTAGTTTTAATTTACCAATGAATGGTTTATGATAAACCATGTTAAACCATGTGTTATTTCTACACTGAGATATTCACAATACACGTAGTATCATTAAAATCATAATAACGACTTTTAATAATTTAACCGTTACTGGTTAGTAAATCTAGAAACGTAAGTATAGTATGTCTGAGTGTGTTAAATTTAATTTACCATTCAATGGTTTATGATATATCATGTTAAACCAATAGTGTTATTTCTACACTGAGATATTCACAATACATGAAGTATCACTAAAATCATGATAACGTCTTTTAATCATTAAACCATTACTGGTTAATAAATCTAGATACAGTTGTATGGTATGTCTGAGTGTATTAGATTTAATTTTCCATTGAATGGTTTATGACAAAGCATGTTAATCCATTAGTGTTATTTCTACACTTAGATATTCACAATACATGTAGTATCAATAAAATCACCATAACAGCTTTTAATAATTAAACCATTACGGGTTAGTAAATCTAGATACATAAGGATAGTATGTCTGAGTGTATAAGATTTTAATTTACCATTGAATGGTTTATGATAAAGCATGTTAAACAATATGTGCTATTTCTACACTTAGATACTAGCAATTTATGTTTTATCATTAAAATCATAATAACAACTTTCAATAACTAAACTATTACTGGTTAGTAAATCTAGATCTATGTGGATAGTATGTCTGAGTGTAATAGAATTTAATTTACCATTGAATGGTTTATGATACACCATGTTAAACCATAAGTGTTACTTCTACACTTAGATATACACAATACTTGTAGTATCATTAAAATCATAATAACGACTTTTAAAAATTAAATCATCAGTGGTTAGTAAATCTAAATTGATGTGGATAGTATGTCTGAGTGTACTAGATTTAATTTACTATTGAATGCTTTATGATCAACTATTTTAAACCATAAGTGTTTTTTCTACACTGAGATATTCACAGTACACGTAGTGTTATTAAATCATAATAACGACTTTTAATACATAAACCATTACTGGTTAGTAAATCGTGATACATAAGGATAGTATGTCTTAGTGTATTAGATTTAGTTTACCATTGAATGCATTATGAATATCTCAGTGTTGAAGTAGCACTTATGGTTTAACATGGTATATCATAAACCATTCAATGGTAAATTAAATCTAACATACTCAGACATACTATCCTTATGTTTCTAGATTTACTAACCAGCAATGTTTTGATAATTGAAGTCGTTATTATGATTTTAGTGATACATGTATTGTGAATATATCAGTGTAGGAATAACACTAATGGTTTAACATGATTTTTCATAAACCATTCAATGGTAATTTAACTTTAATACACTCAGACATACTATCCACATGGATCTAGATTTACTAACCAGTAATGGTTTAATTATTTAAAGTCGTTATTTTGATTTTAATGATACTACATGTATTGTGAATATCTCAGTATAGAAATAACACTAATGGTTTTACACGGTTTATTATTAACCATTCAATTGTAAATTAAATCTAAAACACTCAGACATACTATCCTTATGTTTTTAGATTTACTAAATAGTAATAGTTTAATTATTAAAAGTCGTTATCATGATTTTAATGATGCTACATGTATTGTGAATATCTCAGTGTAGAAATAACACTAATGGTTTAACATCGTTTATCATAAACCATTCAATAGTAAATTAAATCTAATACACTTAGACTTACTATCCACATGGATTTAGATTTACTAACCAGTAATGGTTGGATTATTAAAAGTCGTTATTATGATTTTAGTAATACTATTTATTGTGAATTCTCAGTGTAGCAATAGCACTAATGGTTTAACTTGGTTTATCATAAACCATTCAATGGTAATTAAGTCTAATACACTCAGGTATACTATCCACATAGATCTAGATTTACTAACCAGTAATGGTTTAATTACTAAACGTCGTTATTATGACTTTAATGATACTGCATGTATTCTGAATATCTCAGTGTAGAAGCAGCACCTATGGTTTAACATGGTTTATCATAAACCATTCAATGGTAAATTGAAATCTAATACACTCAGACATACTATCCACATAAATTTAGATTTACTAACCAGTAATGGTTTGATTATTAAAAGTCGTTATTATGATTTTAACGATACTACATGTATTGAAAATATCTCTGTGTAGGAATAACACTAATGGTTTAACATTGTATATCATAGACCATTCAATGGTAAATTAAATCTAATACACTCAGACATACTATCCTTATGTATCTAGGTTTACTAACCAGTAATGGTTTAATTACTAAAGGTTGTTATTTCATACTAATTTTACTACATTTATTGTGAATATCTCAATGTAGAAATAACACTTATGATTTAACATGGTTTATCATAAACCATTCAATGGTAAATTAAATCTAATACACTCATACACACTATCTACATGGATCTAGATTTACTAACCAGTAATGGTTTTATAATTTAAAGTCGTTTTTTTTGATTTTATTTATACTACAGGTATTGTGAGTATCTCAGTGAAGAAATAACACTAATGGTTAACATGCTTTATCGTAAACCATTCAATGGTAAATTAAAATCTAATACACTAAGACATATTATCTAGATTTACTAACCAGTAACGGTTTAATCATTAAAAGTCATTACTTTGATTTTAATGATACTACATGTATTGTGAATATCTCAGTGTAGAATTACCACCTATGGTTTAACATGGTTTATCATAAACCATTCAATGGTAAATTAAAATCTATTATACTCAGACATACTATCCACATGGATCTAGATTTACTAACCAGTAATGGTTTAATTATTAAAAGTCGTTATTATGATTTTAATGATACTACAGGTATTGTGAATATCTCAGTGATGAAATAACACTTATGGTTTAACATGCTTTATCGTAAACCATTTAATGGTAAATTAAAATCTAATACACTCAGACATACTATCTAGATTTACTAACCAGTAATGGTTTAATCATTAAAAGTCGTTATTATGATTTTAATGATACTACATGTTTTGTGAATATCTCAGTGTAGAAATCAGTGGTGAATTAAAATCGAATACACTTAGACTTACTATCCACATGAATTTAGATTTACTAACCAGTAATGGTTTGATTATTAAAAGTCGTTATTATGATTTTAATGATACTACATGTATTTTGAATATCTCAGTTTAGAAATAACACATGATTTAACATGGTTTATCATAACCCATTCAATGGGAAATTAAATCTAACAAACTCAGATATACTGTCCTTATGTATCTAAATTCACTAAACAGTAAAGGTTTAATTATTAAAAGTCGTTATTATGATTTTAATGATACTACATGTATTGTGAATATCTCAGTGTAGAAATAGCACTTATGGTTTAACATGCTTCATCATTAATCATTCAATGGTAAATTAAAATCTAATACACTCAGACATACTATCCTTATGTATCTAGGTTTACTAACCAGTAATGGTTAAATTATTAAAAGTCGCTTTCATGATTTCATTGATACTACATGTATTGTGACTATCTCAGTGTAGGAATAACACTAATGGTTTAACATGGTTTATCATAAACCATTCAATGGTAAATGAAATCTAATACACTCAGACATACTATCCACTTGGATCTAGATTTACTAACCAGTAATGGTTTATTTATTCAAATTCGTCATTATGATTTTTAATGATACTACAGGTTTTGTGAATATCTCAGTGTAGAAATAACACTTATTGTTAAACATGCTTCATCATAAACCATTCAATGGTAAATTAAATCTTACACAATCAGTCATACTATCCACATGGATCTAGATTTAGTAACCAGTAATGGTTTTATTATTAAAAGTCGTTATTATGATTTTAATGATACTACAGGTATTGTGAAATATCTCAGTGAAGAAAACACTTATGGTTTAACATGCTTTATCATAAACCATTCAATGGTAGATTAAAATCTAATACGCTCAGACATACTATCTAGATTTACTAACCAGTAATGGTTTATTCATTAAAAGTTGTTATTATGATTTTAATGATACTACATGTATTGTGAATATCTTAGTGTAGAAATGACACCTATGGTTTAACATGGTTTATCATAAACCATTCAATGGTAAATTAAAATCGAATACACTCAGACATACTATCCACATGGATTTAGATTTACTAACCAGTAATGGTTTGATTATTTAAAGTCGTTATTATGATTTTAATTATACTACATGTATTGTGAATATCTCAGTGTAGGAATAACACTAATCGTTCAACATGGTTTATCATAAACCATTCAATGGTAAATTAAATCTAGTACACTCAGACATAGTATCTACGTGGATCTAGATTTACTAACCAGTAATGGTTTAATTATTAAAAGTCGTTATTATGATTTTAATGATACAACATGTATTGTGACAATCTATGTGCTGAAATACCTCTGATGGTTTAACTTGCTTCATCATTAACCAATCAATGGTAAATTTCAGATCAAGGCACAGTTACGTCGAATGACAGCACTAATCATTCTCTTCTAGAAACAATCAACGATTCCTCCATACAGGTGCAGGTGCGGCTTCAGGATTCAATTGAAGAGTAGGTTCACATCCATACATTCTCTATGGGAAAATCTGACTATCTGATCATCAAGATGTAAATTAGGTTGTAAAACAAATCAAGGCACAGTTATGTCAAGAAATAGCACAGATGTATTCTCTTCTAGAAGTAATCATCGATTCCTCCATACAGATGCGGGTGTGGCTTCAAGATTCAATTGAAGCGTAGGTACCCCCACCCATACATTCTCTATGGGACATTCTGACTATCTGACCATCAAGATGTAGGTTATCGACGTTAATCAGAACAAGGCTCAGTTATGTCGAATGCAGAACTAATGTATTCTCTTCTAGAAATAATCATCAATTCCTCCATACAGATGCGGGTGTGGCTTCAGGTTTCAATTGAAGCGTAGGTACCCCCACCCATACATTCTCTATGGGAAAATCTGACTATCTGATCATCAAGATGTAGGTAATCGCCGTCTTTCAGATCAAGGCACAGTTACGTCGATTGACAGCACTAATCATTCTTTTCTAGAAACAATCAACGATTCCTCCATACAGGTGCAGGTGCGGCTTCAGGATTCAATTGAAGAGTAGGTTCGCATCCATACATTCTCTATGGGAAAATCTGACTATCTGATCATCAAGATGTAAATTAGGTTGTAAAACAAATCAAGGCGCAGTTATGTCGAGAAATAACACAGATGTATTCTCTTCTAGAAGTAATCATCGATTCCTCCATACAGATGCGGGTGTGGCTTCAAGATTCAATTGAAGCATAGGTACCCCCACCCATACATTCTCTATGGGAAAATCTGACTATCTGACCATCAAGATGTAGGTTATCGACGTTAATCAGAACAAGGCTCAGTTATGTCAAATGCAGAACTAATGTATTCTCTTCTAGAAATAATCATCAATTCCTCCATACAGATGTGGGTGTGGCTTCAGGTTTCAATTGAAGCGTAGGTACCCCCACCCATATATTCTCCATGGGAAAATCTGACTATCTGATCGTCAAGATGTAGGTTATCGATGTCTTTCAGAACAATGCACAGTTATGTTGAATGACAGCACTAATCATTCTCTTCTAGTAATAATCAACGATTCCTCCATACAGGTGCAGGTGCAGCTTCAGGATTCAATTGAAGAGTAGGTTCCCATCCATACACTCTCTATGGGAAAATCTGACTATCTGACCATCAAGGTATAAATTAGGTTGTAAAACAAAGTAAGGCGCCGTTATGTCGAGTAATAGCACTGATGTATTCTCTTCTTCGATTCCTCCATACAGGTGCAGGTGTGGCTTCAGGATTCAATTCAAAAGAAGGTTCCCACCCATACATTCTCTAAGGGAAAATCTGACTATCTGACCATCAAGGTGTAAATTAGGTTGTAAAACAGAGCAAGTCACAGTTATGTCGAGAAATAGCACAGTTGTATTCTCTTCTAGAAATAATCATCGATTCTTCCATACAGGCTAGGGTGTGGCTTCAGGATTCAATTGAAAAGAAGGTTCCCACCCATACATTCTCTAGGGGAAAATCTGACTGTTTGACCATCAAGATGTAGATTATCGACGTTAATCAGAACAAGGCACAGTTATGTCGAATGCAGCACTAATTTATTCTCTTCAAGATGTAATCATCGATTCCTCCATGCAGGTGCGGGTGTGGCTACAGAATGCAATTGAAAAGAAGGTTCCCACTCATAAATTCTCTATGGGAAAATCTGACTATCTGATCATCAAGATGTAGATTATCGACATTAATCAGAACAAGGCACAGTTATGTCGAATGCAGCACTAATGCATTTTCTTCTAGAAATAATCATAGGTTCCTCGAAACATTTGCGGGTGTTGCTTCAGATTTCAATTGAAAACAAGGTTCCCTCCCCTAAATTCTCTATGGGAAAATCTGACTGTCTGATCATCAAGATGTAGATTATCGACGTTAATCAGAACAAGGCACAGTTGTGTCGAATGCAGCACTAATTCATTCTCTTCTAGAAATAATCCACGATTCCTCCATACAGGTGCGGGTGTGGCTTCAGAATTCAATTCAAAGGAAGGCTCCCACCCATACATTCTCTATGGGAAAATCTAACTATCTGATCATCAAGATGTAGATTATCGACGTTAATCAGAACAAGGCACAGTTATGTCGAATGACTGCACTAATGCATTCTATTCTGGAAATAATCATCGATTTCTCCATACAGGTGCGGGTGTGACTTTATATATACCCACCCACACATTCTCTAAGGGAAAATCATACTATCTGACCATCAAGATGTAGATTATCGACTTTAATCAGAACAAGGCACAGTTATGTAGAATGCAGCACCATTGAATTCTCTTCTAGAAATAATCATCGATTCCTCCATACAGGTACGGGTGTGGCTTCAGAATTCAATTGAAGAGAAGTTCCCCACCCATACATCCTTTTTGGGAAAATCTAACGATCTGATCATCAAGATGTAGATTATCGATGTTAATCAGAACAAGGCACAGTTATGTCGAATGACAGCACTAATGCATTTTCTTCTACAAATAATCGACGATTCCTCCATACAGGTGCAGGTGTGGCTTCAGGATTCAATTCAAGAGAAGGTTCCCACCCATACATTCTCTATGGGAAAATCTGACTATCTGATCATCAAGATGTAGGTTTTCGACGTCTTTCAGAACAAGGCACAGTTATGTCGAATGACAGCACTAATCATTCTCTTCTAAAAGTAGTCAATGATTCCTCCATACAGGTGCAGGTGTGGCTTCAGAATTCAATTGAAGAGTAGGTTCCCATCCATACATTCTCTAAGGGAAAATCTGACTGTCTGACCATCAAGGTGTAATAATATTAGGTTGTAAAACAGAGCAAGTCACAGTTATGTCGAGAAATAGCACAGATGTATTCTCTTCTAGAAATGATCATCAATTCCTCCATACAGGTAAGTGTGTGGCTTCAGGATTCAATTGAAAAGAAGGTTCCCACCCATACATTCTCTAAGGGAAAATCTGACTGTTTGACCATCAGAATGTAGATTATCGACGTTAATCAGAACAAGGCACAGTTATGTCGAATGCAGCACTAATGCATTCTCTTTTAGAAATAATCATAGATTCCTCCAAACAGGTGCGGGTGTTGCTTCAGATATCAATTGAAAAGAAGGTTCCCTCCCATAAATTCTCTATGGGAAAATCTGACTGTCTTATCATCAAGATGTAGATGATCGACATTAATCAGAACAAGGCACAGTTGTGTCGAATGCAGCACTAATGTATTCTCTTCTAGAAATAATCCACGATTTATCCATACAGGTGTGGGTGTGGCTTCAGAATTCAATTCAAAGGAAGGTTCCCACCCATACATTCTCTATGGGAAAATCTAACTATCTGACCATTAAGATGTAGATTATCGACGTTAATCAGAACAAGGCACAGTTATGTCGAATGACTGCACTAATGCATTCTCTTCTGGAAATAATCATCGATTCCTCCATACAGGTGCGGGTGTGGCTTCATATATACCCACCCACACATTCTCTATGGGAAAATCTAACTATCTGACCATCAAGATGTAGATTATCGACGTTAATCAGAACAAGGCACAGTTATGTCGAATGACTGCACTAATGCATTCTCTTCTAGAAATAATCCACGATTTATCCATACAGGTGCAGGTGTGGCTTCAGAATTCAATTGAAAAGAAGATCCCCACCCGTACATTCTCTATGGGAAAATCTAACGATCTGATCATCAAGATGTAGATTATCGAAGTTAAACAAGGCACAGTTATGTCAAATGACAGCACTAATGCATTCTCTTCTACAAATAATCAACGATTCTTCCATACAGGTGCAGGTGTGGCTTCAGGATTCAATTGAAGAGTAGGTTGCCATCCATACATTCTCTATGGGAAAATCTGACTATCTGACAATCAAGGTGTACATTAGGTTATAAAACAGAGCAAGGCACAGTTATGTCGAGTAATAGCAGAGATGTATTCTCTTCTAGAAATAATCATCCATTCTTCCATACAGGTGTTCGTGTGGCTACAGGATTCAATTGGGTTTCCCCCCATACATTCTCAATGGGAAAATCTGACTATCTGACAATCAAGATGTGATATAATCGACGTTAATCAGAACAAGGCACAGTTATGTCGAATGCAGCACTAATGTAATCTCTTCTAGATATAATCATCGATTCCTCCAAACAAGTGCGGGTGTGGCTTCAGAATTCAATTGAATAGAAGGTTCCCACCCATACATTCTCCATGTGATAATCTGACTATCTGACCATCAAGGTGTTAATAAGATTGTAAAACAGAGAAAAGCCTTTTCCAGAAATAATCATCGATTCGTCCATTCAGGTGCGCGTGTGGCTTCAGGATTCAATTGAAAAGGTTCCCCCCCATACATTCTCTATGTGAAAATCTGACTATCTGACCATCAAGATGTAGGTTATCGACGTTAATCAGAACAAGGCTCAGTTATGTCGAATGCAGAACTAATGTATTCTCTTTTAGAAATAATCATCAATTCCTCCATACAGATGCGGGTGTGGCTTCAGGATTCAATTGAAGCGTAGGTACCCCCACCCATATATTCTCTATGAGAAAATCTGACTATCCGATCATCAAGATGTAGGTTATCGACGTCTTTCAGAGCACGGCAGAGTTATGTCGAATGACAGCACTAATCATTCTCTTCTAGAAATAATCAATGATTCCTCCATACAGGTGCAGGTGCGGCTTCAGGATTCAATTGAAGAGTAGGTTCCCATCCATACATTCTCTATGAGAAAATCTGACTATCTGACCATCAAGATGTAGGTTCTCGACGATAATCAGAACAGGGCTCAGTTATGTCGAATGCAGCACTAGTGTATTCTCTTCTAGAAATAATCATCAATTCCTCCATACAGATGCGGGTGTGGCTTCAGGATTCAATTGAAGCGTAGGTACCCCCACCCATACATTCTCTATGGGAAAATCTGGCTATCTGATCATCAAGCTGTAGGTTATCGACGTTAAGCAGAACAAGACACAGTTTTGTCGAATGACACCACTAATGCATTCTCTTCTAGAAATAATCAACGATTCCTCCATACAGGTGCAGGTGTGGCTTCAGGATTCAATTGAAGAGTAGGTTCCCATCCATACATTCTCTATGGGAAAATCTGACTATCTGACCATCAGGGTTCAAATTAGGTTGTAATAGCACTGATGTATTCTCTTCTAGAAATAATCATCGATTCCTCCATACAGGTGCGCTTGTGGCTTCAGGATTCAATTGAAAAAAGGTTCCCCCCCCATACATTCTCTATGTGAAAATCTGACTATCTGACCATCAAGTTGTAGGTTATTAACGTTAATCAGAACAAGGCTGTTATGTCGAATGCAGTACTAATGTATTCTCTTTTACAAATAATCATGGATTCCTCCGTACAGATGCGGGTGTGGCTTCAGGATTCAATTGAAAAGAAGGTTCCCACCCATGTATTCTCTATGGGAAAATCTGACTATCGGACCATCAAGATGTTGATTATTGACGTTAATCAGAACAAGGCTTAGTTATGTCGAATGCAGCACTAATGCATTCTCTTCTAGAAATAATCAACGATTTCTCCATACAGGTGCGGGTATGGCTTCAGGATTCAATTGAAGAGTAGGTTCCCACCCATACAATTTCTATGGGAAAATCTGACTATCTCTACTCATCTAGATGCAGATCATCGACGTTAATCAAAACAAGGCACAGTTATATTGAATGACAGCACTAATGTATTTCCTTTAAGAAATAATCAACGATTCCTCCATGCAGGTGTGGGTGTGGCTTCAGGATTCAATAAAAGGGAAGGTTCCCACCCATACATTCTCTATAGGAAAATCTGACTATCTGACCATCAAGGTGTATTCTCTTCTAGAAAAAATCATCAATTCCTCCATACAGATGCGGGTGTGGCTTCAGGATTCAATTGAAAAGAAGGTTCCCACCCATACATTCTCTATGGGAAAATCTGACTATCTGACCATCAGGATGTAGATTATCGACATTAATCAGAACAAGGCTCAGTTATGTCGATTGTAGCACTAATGGATTCTCTTCTAGCACCTCTACACACGTTGACACACTTCACCTCTACACACGTGAACACACCACCTCTACATACGTGGACACTTCACCTCTACTTACGTGGACACACTTCACATCTACACACGTCACCTATACACACGTGAACACACTTCACCTCTACACACGTGGACACTTCACCTCTACACATTTGGACACACTTCACTTCGACACATGTGGACATACTTCACCTCAACAAACATGGACACACCACTTCTACACACCTGAACACACTTCACCTCTACACACACTTCTACACAAGTGGACACACTTCACCTCTACCCACGTGGACACACTTCACTTTTACACTTCACTTCTACACACGTGGACACACTTCACTTCTACACACGTGGACACACTTCACCTCAACACATATGGACACACTTCACTTCTACACACATGAAAACACTTCACCTCTACACACACTTCTACACACGTGGACACACTTCACCTCAACACATGTGGACACACTTCTACGCAGTGACACGTGGACACACTTCACCTCTACACACACTTCTACACACGTGGACACACTTCACCTTTACACACACTTCTACACACGTGGACACTTAACCTCTACACGTGTGGACACTTCACCTCTACACACTATGTGAACCATTTCACTGTGCAAGTGGTACATAGAGGTGCCCTGCATGGGAGCTCTAGGGAAGATTAGGCACTGCAGCTGGTCCAAAAAATGTTGGGTTATCAATTGGAACATCTGCTGGTGTGTACCTGTGGTTGTGCAATACCTGCAATAATTGTAGCATTACAGCAAAATGTATGTGTAACAATTGTACATGTGGAGCCACCTCTTGAATGTGGATCTGATTTTTAATTTCTTTTCCTCTATGCATACATATACATTTCTACTATACCTTGCATCCCTCTTCTGCATGTGCCGTCCACTGAAAGATAATGGTGGGCCTCTTGTATATACAAGAAGGTGATCTTGAGTTTGTTTGATAAATTAAAGGTGAGGTGCATGGTACATTACATGTAGTACTGAATACAGAAATGAGCAGTGCTGCAAACTCGGAGCATGGGTAAAATGCCCTTTTTTATTTTCCCTGTAACTGCCAACAGGTTCACAGATACTCTTGCATCATCTCTGTGGTGATCCATTGAGCCTATGTGGTGGGATACGGACGAGCCGTACAGATTATTCATAAGATACAGAAGCGTACTGTGTTGTGAAAAACCAATATGGCAAGCTTCCAAAGACGTTTCTGAATACGTATAGGTCTCTTCTCTATGGTGATGCATACTGACCTTAATGGAAAATTGTTGCGCCCTGAAGTAACCCCTCCCCTGTGACACGATCGAAGATTGGTGCAAAAATAAGCTGCGCGTTTATAGGAAACGTAATAAACCGATTGCGTATGTGGACTGTTAGTAACTACATGCATAGGGTTAGCGAGGGAAGTATTTTCTCGTATGTTGGACTTAAAATGAGCACGATATGGCTCGCTAAAGATTGAGTATTTATAATGAGGCTTGCACGTATATTTCCTTGCAATTTACGGTATACATCTAATTGTCAAACCGATTGCCTAGCCGCAAATAGCCGTGATGGATCTAGATTTACTAACTAGTAATGGTTTAATTATTAAAAGTAGTAATTGTGCTTTTAATGATAATACATGAATTGTGAATATCTCAGTTTAGAAATAACACTTGTGGTTTAACATGGTTTATCATAAACCATTCAATGGTAAATTAAATCTAATACACTCAGACATACTATCCATATGGATCTAGATTTACTAACTACTAATAAAAAGTCGTCACTATGATTTTAATGATACTACATGTATTGTGAATATCTCAGTGTAGAAATAACACTTATGGTTTAACATGGTTTATCATAAACCATTCAATGGTAAATTAAATCTAATATACTCAGACATACTATTCATATGGATCTAGATTTATTAACTAGTACTAACTTAATTATTAAAAGTCGTTATTATGATTTCAATAATACTACATGTATTGTGAATATCTCAGTGTAGAAATAACACTTGTTTAACATGGTTTATCCTAAACCATTTAATGGTAAATTAAATCCAATAAACTCAGACATACAATCCATATGGATCTAGATTTACTAACTAGTAATGGTTTAATTATTAAAAGTCATGATTATGCTTTAAATGATAATACATGAATTTTGAATATCTCAGTTTAGAAATAACACTTATGGTTTAACATGGTTTATCATAAACCATTCAATGGTAAATTAAATCTAATACACTCAGACATACTATCCATATGGATCTAGATTTTCTAACTCGTAATTATTAAAATTCGTTATTATGATTTTAATGATACTACATGTATTGTGAATATCTCAGTGTAGAAATAACACTAATGGTTTAACATGGTTTATCATAAACCATTCAATGATAAATTAAATCTAATGCACTCAGACATACTGTCCATATGGAACTAGATTTAATAACTAGTAATGGTTTAATTATTAAAAGTCATTATTATGAACTACATGTATTAATGTTGTATCTGACTGTATCCATTTAAATAGGAAGTATATAAGTGCATTTACTCATGCCATTACTTGCCTCTTACAGTGCATTATCTGTACAATGCATTGAGAAATATTATTATTATTATTTTTCGCAAGTGAAGCCGTTCTTGTACCAATATTACATGTTATATAACAAGATACAGGAGAATACACGAATAGAAAACATTACTGATTAATATGCTACCACCTACAGTAATATTATTACTATATTATTATTACAAACTACACCTATAGTAATTCTACACTAGTCGTGAGGGCAGGAGCTCCCTTGCCAAGATGGCTCTGGCAATGGATTTGACCAAAGTCATGTTCAGCCTGCTGTAAATATCCACCAAGACACAAGGTTTGGGAGAGGACAAAATGATTGAAAGGTGGGATGCCAACCTAGAAAAAGTTAGATGAGCCTCCTTACCCCAATTGCAGAAGGTCTTGACAGCCAGTGGAATGCATGTCCACCCCAACTCCTGACATTTGGGACCATTAGTTAGTATCTTCCGGGCCTCTGCAGCCGCAGATGCTGCACCAGACATTCGACTAGAGTCCATCAATATGGCTGGGCAGAGTGGCGATGCTACCATGACATCAAATGCTGCAGGCTTACCCCGTCCCACCCAGCTATAAGCACATCTGCAGGTCTGGAGTGGCTGTGATCTCTGGTAAAACCATGACCCTTCTCTATGCTCACACTCAAATGAGCTCGTCAACAGAAGTCCACAACAACATCACACAAGTGATTGTGCCTCACCACCACATCTCCCCCATGCCTGCAGGTTACAGCGTGGTGACCCAAGGGATCAAGGGCAACATCTGTGCAAAGGGGGCACACAGTCCCACCAACACCTACACCTAGCCACCACCTCACTGCAGTCTGGAACTCATTGCACTCCATGTGTAGGCCTAAGCCCATGGAGGGGACCACTGACAGCCATGAAGCTGCATGAGGGGCTGAAGTGGACAGAAGTTGGGCTTTGTTTGCTGGGAAAGATGCCTCCAACAAAGATTTGAACTGATTTTCATCAATTCTGCTGAACAGCTCTCTCTGAGGAGTGGGAGAAGCAAGAGCAGACTCAGCTGTAATTGTGTGGTGTAAGGAAACCTTGGAGTTATAAGCTACGACTGCCTGTTGAAGATGGCGATTGTTGGAAAGGCCCAGGCCTGATGACGAAAATGAGGTAATGAAGGCAGCAGCTGCATGGCAAGAAAGAAAAGAAGGCCTAAGCCCCCAAACATCAAACCAAGCTGAGCCTGTTTCCAGGCTCTGTCTGATACTTCAATGGCTGAGCAGAGCACAAAACACTGCCTCACATCTTCATCGGACACAAGGGCATCTGAAGCCACACTGACCCTAGTCAGATGAACCATCTTGCAAAAACCTCCACACATGCGCAGCAACGTGAAGGCCACCTGGAGATCAACTCCTGCCACATCTGCCAGACTTGAGAGCAATTTCTTGGATTCAGCACACTTGTTAGCGATAAATCTGGAACAGTGTAAGTAGTCGCCAACAGGGGCACCAAGAATGTCTAGGTTTGGTAGAAGCGAGCACTTCACAGCTGGTGGGAAGAGGTCTTGCCTTTACTGCTGAAGAGCTCACATTTGGCAAAATTGATATGCAGGCCTAGAGAAGGTCCCATCTGTTCAATGATGTGCACGGCCCGCAACACAGCTGGATGGTTTCCAGCTAAGGCACCATCATTAAGATACCATGCCTGGTAGAAGAGGTCCACACATTCTTCATCAGCCTCCACACTGGAAATTAGTTTATCAAAACAAGTGCAAAAAGTAATGGACCCAGGGGATCCCCCTGTTGAACCTCTGACTCTGAACTGATTTGTCCTAGGGGGTGCCATAACAAAGGATGTGAACCATAGCACCAAGACACCCAAGGCAAAAGTTCAGGGGAAAATGTGGCACATTCCTCCACAACTGCCTGTCTGGAGACAACATTAAATGCATTTTTCATGTCTACCTTGAAAGCCACAAAGTCCTCGTCTAACCAGTGCTCCTCTAGACAGATCCTCAGACCATGAGTGATTTTTTTCTGCACCTGCACGACATGCCACACCAAATTGCAGAGGCTGGAAGAAATCAGCTGCCTTCACCTTCAGCAAAGTGCACATGCACTTCCCCACCAGCCTCCTTAAGGTTTCACCCACAGCAATAGGCCTTATTTCAGGTGCAAACCCCTCCTTGTTCTTGTTCAGTGCAATTAGACTTCCCCCAGCTAAGAACCGTGACACTGAAGTGGGTGCCTTGCCTGCTGCAAGGATATTGATGACTAACCTAAGGGAGGAGCATATGGGAGTGGGAAGAGAGATGCTGGCCACATCAAGAAGGTGTTGGACTCGTAAGCCTGAGGGACCGGCTGCAGTGTCTTTGGGGAATGATCGCAGGACAGATAGGATATTGAAATCAGGTTGCAGTGCAATAGACTCCACATTTGGGACAACCGGAACTACAGGTGCAGGGCAGCTGGGGTGTTTTGCTTTCAGAAGTTGCCATGTGTTTGGAGGACTGCAGGATTCGACAAGCTTTTCCAAACATGCCAGATCTGCCCAGTGATATGGCCCTGCCTACATTGTTACTGTTTTGGCGAATGGAAGAGGTGCTCTGGAGGGTATGGCTGATTGCCCTGCCTTTAGCCAAGTTCCATAGTGGACCCAGGTCATTGTCTGTCCACATGTTGCATAACACATCCACTGGGAGAGGCTTATCATGCATGACGTCCCTGGCGCCTAAGTGACGTACGGAAGAACACATTTCGAGAGCATGAAAAGTTTGAGCCATGCCTCCTCAGAATTCTCCTGAATGACACATCGCAAAGCTGATGACAGTGCCCAGGCAAAGGCGGGCCTGGATCTTGATGGAATGAAGCGCAGTGTTGGCTGGTTAAGAAGGCACACCTCCTCAAATGTAGGGAGACTTGGTTCAAGTTGGTCAGGTGGTGGAACTTCAGCAGGTGGATCATCAGAAGGTGTGGGTGTGTTTTCTGAGTGTAGGCAGCTGCTGCCCCTCCAACACATTTATTGGTATGCGAGGAAAGCCTAGTGTTAGAGACCAGCTGAAAACAGTAGCGGCAAATGTAGAGGCCATTCTCCTCCAGCCAGGTGATTGGCACATCACCAGGGAATACACCTTGTGCATGAAGCGTCATGTCAGGCCCGTGGGCTGGGGGGGGGGGGGGGGGGGTCGGTGGGTCCCCCCCCCCCCTACCCCCCCCCCCCCGCTCGTCAGAACTAGTTCCGCTTGCCATCAAAATAATTTATTCATAACTTCTATACATGTATAACTATAGCCCGCGAGAATGAGATAACAATACATGCAGGCATAGGCAACCGCGGAACATCCATTCTAATTGGGGCGCCCACGTCCCGCCCACAACAAACAGCAGCGGCGGAACAGGGGGAGGGTCCGTGAATTAAATTACGGGTTCCGTGCAACTATGGGTAAAAGTTCCGCATACGATCTAACTTTTACCCATGCATACTGTTAGTTGGGCGTAGCCCGACCTTCGCGTATTGGCGGATACGCGAAGGTCGGGCTACGCCCAGCTAGCATATACTGTTACATGTAGTCATTTGAGTTGCATATGACAAATCGCCCGGAAGTTGCCCCGTGTATGCCAGCCTTTAACTCGCAAGCCAGACCTACATGTACTTCATTATTGAACGGGAACACAAACTGGGCTATATCCATGTAATATTATGTTTCTATGCAATTATGCTACGTTTTGTGGATGAAAAATTGCAAAAGTTGCAAAGCGGCTGGGGCTCCGCCCCAGACCCCGATGGGGGAGCTTACAGCGCTCCCCCATACCCCCTAGCTGGGCGAGAGGGGGCATAGCCCCCTCCTGCTCCCACCCCCGCTCTTAATCAGTTCCACCTTATTGCTTTCCCGAACCCCCCCCCCCCCCCCCCCCCCCCCCCCCCCCCCGTCTCCCGACCAGCCTACGGGCCTGCATGTGGGCTTTCCACATAGAGGGAGCAATTAATTCTGAGCACCCTTCTACATCTTGATGGTCAGATAGTCAGATTCATTTTCCCATAGAGAACGTATGGGGGGGAACCTTTTTTTCAATTGAATCCTGAAGCCACACGCGCATCTGTATGGAAAAATCGATGATTATTTGCTGTACTATAGGCACGCACTGCAGGAGTGAGGGTCTGGCTTGGTCATTGGATATCATTGGGCTATTCCAGTAAATAAGCATACACCCCTACTGATGACATAGCAAGCCCTCTCCATGACCATTTACACGTATACGGTGTCATAGGATCATTTTTCATGTATGTTTGTTTAATCATATACTGACAAAGGTTGATTGCTTACTTTTAAAAGTAAGAACATTCATGAGTTATAAATGTCCTGTTTTGTTCTTTAGAGTGCAGTGTGATATTGTAGTATATTGCCGTATTGGAGACGACATCGCCTCATGCATGGTTGCATTATGATTCATATTACATAGAGACGAGCGAGCCAAAGAAAACGACTCCGCTATCACAGAACAAGCAATCGCTATAGCTATCGTTTTAAATCACGTCGAGTACAAGGGCGGATCCAGCGAGGGGGTCCTGGGGGTCCGGACCCCCCCCCCCCCCCCCAGGACCCATGATGAATATAATTACTATCAATGCGTGCGCATAAAGGTGCTTCGTGCTTCGGTGTGTTGTTCCTCGACGACGCATCGTTGAAAATATAGGCGTCGGAAGGTAAATTACGAAATTAACCGGGGTGGGGGGGGGGGGGAGGGGCCGGGGGGGGGGGGGGGGGCTGATTTAATTTCATACAGTAACAATGACATAGCTCGTACACGCGACAGTGACATAGAGACTATTTACTATCTCTGGTCAGAGTGACGCATAAAATTGCATTCGCGTCGCCGGCCTATGTGATTCACGATTTTTTTTCCTATAACTCACTTGACCAGTATTTATACGTGCCAAGAGCTAGGTGGTTTTCAAACTGCAGGCTATATACATGTAGGTCCGCTGAAGATTTATGCAGCTGATGTACAGGGGACGTAATAGAATACTGTTCATTGCTTGAAGTAGGTTATCTGAGTATGATGCAAATTTTAAGTGGCTCAAGTATCGAAGTAATAACTATTAACCATAAATCTACCGCGCTATGTTAACGCTGGTGTTCGCCGCGTGTACCTGGTTAACAGTGCGCTGGTTGTAAAATTAATTAAGCTAATTAAACCAATAATTGAGCCTGCCCATTATTAATTTTGTTGGTGCGTACATGATGTACATGTACAAGCGTATCCAATTCACTGCCGCGCCGAAGAGCTTACTGATTGATTCAGAAGGTTTTAGTAGTGATATATACATGTATATTCAGTATGTACAGCGTTCATTTCATTCGTATTTTGTACGCCATCAATGCTACAGCTAGGGGTTGGGTTGCCCGATTGAACCGTTTCTAACGAAACTTTGTACGCTTGTGGTAGGGGGAAAAAACAACCCATATTTGTGATCGAGTCGAGGGTAAAGGTGATAGTTATGGTTGACACTTGATCCTAAAGCGTGCTGCTTCTGCAGCGCGATAGCCGATGCCTTTGCCCACACAAGAGGTAAGGGCAACACCGATTTTGAATTGGTTACCCACTTTGGAGGATATAAATAGCACGAGGTATAGGCGGAAACAAAAATCCGCAACACCACAGCATTAGGTTTTGTCTGTATTTTTAACGGATCTTTACTCAGGTTAACGCTCTGTTTTGTAAATCGACGGCAATGGTGACCGCTGCAGTGTAATTGCACATTTTTCATACGCTAGATTATCACATTAAGTAAAAATTATGTTTCGCTAGTACCCAAATTGATGCCAAGCACAGCCGAGGTCGTGTGTTTGCTATATGCTTCAAAAGATGCTTAGAATATAATTGAAAGAAATGAAAGGAAAAACGTTATCCACGGTTAACAAAACGTTATCCACGGTTAACAAAACGTTAACCGCGGAGATAACATATGTACATCGGTAGATCTATGGTTAATAAGCGCACGTACAAATCTGAAAAAACTGCAGACAGATGAAACACACCCATTTAATATCCACATAAGCTAGGGAACAAGAACTTAACTGAGTGCAAGTGATTGCCTCCGTTTCCAATCTCCCTATTACAATGGAATAACATGCAAAAAATTTGCGCGCGCTCCACGCGCGCCCCTCCCCTCGTCTACTATTCATGTCGGACCCCCCCCCCCCCCTCGCCGAATTCCTGGATCCGCCACTGGAGTAGACTGTAAAACCTGACCGTAAGAAGAAAGCTTGCGTTCTAGACAAGACAAAATCGCGGGTTACACGTAACACGAGGCACGGGCCCTCTTAACTTCAGAAGCCATCTATTAGAATCGCCGTTACTTTTTGTTTAGCATCAGTACAGAAGCTATGTTGTTTACCATTTTATATAAAGAATACAGTTGTAAAGACAATATACCGCAGGCGTCCCTTGCTTACTTGGGTACCCCAACAATTAATATGCGCACGTGCAATGCCGGTCGATCGATTCTGTTAGCTTCGAGGGGTCCGCCACTAGCCTATAAGGCTACGAGATTTCGAAATCAATGTAAGATTACGTAAGAATGATCTATGGTTATAATCACGGTGGATTCGAAATCAATGTAAGATTACGTAAGAATTATCTGTGGTTAATAACTATACAAGGGATTATTAATAACAATTAGTGTGCAATGCCGGTCGATCGATTCGGTTAGCTATTTTGCCTTGGAGTTGCTAGTGCTTTAGGAACTTTAATATTATTCATTATGGGTCTGAAAGGGGGGGTTGCACCCCCCCCCCCCCCCTCCGCCGCCACTGCCCACGCACCGAAAAAGCGAAACGCGGTTTGCAATAAATACGAGTCATAATGATCACGTGAGAGGTTTCCAGTCTATGTATATATCATGACTTTGCGTAGCCTGGCAACAGTAAATTAAGACGCGTGTAATGAATTGCACCTGCTTGTGTCTTTTCACGGCATTGCGTCACCAGCTAACAACTGTAGGTTTTATTTGTATGAAAGGGCACGTTTGGAAATAAAATGCTACTTTTTGAAACTAATCTCGTCTTCTTACGATGTTCCTGTCGCGAGTTATACGTGATGAACGGAAGACGGAGGAGAACAAAAATTAAATGGCGGAATTTTGATACTGACTTGTCACTCCAAGTAAACGGCACTAGTACTGTTTAGCGAAGCTCAAGTTATATGCGCGTATCTGTCATGTTTGTGATGGATTATATGCGAGCTGGCGAGTAAAGGCAATACTTCGTTACCGTTTTAAAACGCTCGATCGAAAACCACGCCCACGACGCCAATCCTACATAGGACCCACGGTAGTGGGTCCTGATAAATTAACATCTTGACAAATACTGCCAAAGTATAATGTAGACATGCATATAATTAATTAATAAATGCATGGAACATATTGTGCTCAAACTGTAGACTGTAGCAGGTCCACAACAACAATCTGCTATGATGTCCATAATATTGACAAACTAGTCTGACATAGCCACACCCTCGCGCTTTGCGGAGGGTCTACATGTAGAGACATTGGTATTTCCTATATCATGCACTCTACCTCCACCAATTCATCATTCCTATGCTCAATGCAAAGCCACTTCCTGTGGTTCAACGATTATCATTTACATGACAAATAAAGCTTCAAACTGAAAATCTATTATATATAAATCTCTATAGCAAGAAAGGCCAGTACACAGTGCAATACATAATAGCAGTCTTTCATATAACTATATAAATCACAAACTATCTATTAATATCAGTCTTCTTCCTAAGCATAAAGTTCAATCACCAAAACACACTAGTACTGTGGGAAAAATGGTTGCTGTGGAATGAATGACATCCCAGCCTGAGGAATTCCAGGCGCCATCATCCCCATGCCAGGCATAACAGGAGGAACCATTGATGGAGGAACACCCATACCAGGTGCAGCAGTGAGCATCAGTGGTAAATTGGCTGTAGGTCAGTGTCCCACATTTATAAAAACAATAGATAGAAAATTAAATCAAACTTACTTATAATCGGTGCCTGTGGCTGCTCATGATGCTCTTCTGGTTTTTCTGCACTGGTCTGATGAAGTTTGTCTACCTGCAGATAGTGTTTAATCAATTAGCACACCAATTAAATTGCCTTGGGAGGCAGCATAAACTTACTTATACATACAGTATATAGCTGATACATTTAAAGCTCATAAAACCATAAACATGCGATTACCAAGTACAAACAGGAAGCACAAAAAAGAATTGCTTTTGACATAACATACAATGCTCAACAATTAACAAAGGAATTAACAAAGGATAGTCTGACATATTTACACCATACAACAATGACAGCAAAATATATATTCTGATAAAGTAATATTGAAAATATGTTCATACCTTTGTTAAGTACTCCCTGGTAATTTGAATAAGGTATGGCATAGCAAAATCCATAATGTTGTGTTTCCAAGCTAGTTCCATAATAACATCTGGTCGTAGAAGATCGTAGCAAGTGTAGAGGCAAGCAGCAAAGCAATCCTTCTTTCCAATCTCAAGAAACCATGCAATCAAACCCTCGGTGATGTCAGTATTACGTGATTCACAAGCAAATTGCATTGCATCCTATAAGGGAAAAGTGATTCTAGAACAGCAGTGACAATATCACATTACATACCCTATATAACTTGTCTTTTTTGCATAACTCCACAGATTGTGCCCATCGGTTGTTGTTCTTGTATAAGTATGCTGATATGCGGCGGAATTCCAATAATTCATGTTTTTCCAGTTGTTGTGCCAAACCAATAGTATCAAAATTGTCATAAGCATCAATTGATTTTCTCAAATTATCATAATCTTCTTCTTCAATCAGCACTTGATTCAAAGCTTCATTGACAGCTTTGTTGTTGATGTTTTGAACAGCCCTAAGGTATGGCTTAACAAGGTGCAGGTGACCACATTTCTGGAAAAAGGACACCCCTCTTGTATGATCCATTCTTGGAGTCAGGACGACCAATAAGTCGTTTATCAGAAGTGGCTTATGATCCAAGTAAAACAGGAGAGCCTTGTAATACAGCTCAATATTAGCCACCTTGGTTATTACATCCTTAAACATTGATTCTTTCCATGCTTCAGTTGGATGATTCATCATTGTAATGACAGCATTATCGGACTCCTCAAATTTGTCATACAAAAGCACCAACTCAGACCACAAATGTGCTTGCTCAGCTGCACGTAAAACCTATAAATTCAGAACAATGAACAACAGCAAAGACAACCATCAGCCTTACATACCTTTGGAATATTAACACGTGACCAGAATAGCTCTAGATGTTCCTTCATCTTTGTTGGCTTGTATTTTGAATACAATATAGCCAATTCTGTAAACATTCCCATGTGAGCTCGTTCTAAGCCAAGAGCAGCTTCCATCAAGGCAATCAACTCAAAGAAGTAGCCCTTATTTTGGTAGAAGTTGATTAACTCTTCCAGTTCATCAGCATGTACAACTATGTGAAGACCACAGACTTGAGCCAGCCTAAATTCTTGAGCTTCCACACAGGCACAGCAAACCTTTTTTAAAAAGGTTTAATTTAAATAATAAAAAACCCAAATAAAACAGACAGTACCTCTTTCCACGTTCGTGTGGAATTAGCCTTGCGTGCTGAATCCACAGCCGCTTGGAACTCCCCAAGGTGAACAAGTGTGGAAGCAAGGCGCCCGAAGTTAGAAATGTTATTAAAAAGAAGTTTAGCTGCTTCATACATTTGTTCCTGGTAGCATCGCTCTCCCACCTTTTCAAATATTTAAAAGAAAGATATTTTAGCTAGTGTGCATACATTTCACTTGAAACATCTAAACATTAAGCTGGAAAATTATCAGAAGGCAGCAGACACATACCTGAAGAATTTGAGCATGATTTGGACCTGAGATAAACTCCTCAAGGTCAGCAAGACGGTGAGTTTTGGCAAATGCAAACACCAATTCAGTCTCAATGAACGTCTCACGGGTCTTTTTGCGAGCCATCTGCAAGTATCTAACAAGGTCTTCAAAGTTTCCTGCAACAGAAATTGAAGACACAACCTTCACGACACAAGCACTAAGAAAACAGAATATTCTGATGACCCCCAGCAAAAAAATTAAGCACATTTCTATGTCAGAATCACTGCCCATTACTAACCAGATTCATTAGCTACTTGGATCACTTCAGTGTAGCTAGAAGGATCATCAGCCTTGATGTAGGAATCAATTGCTTCCTTCACCATTGTAGCACTCAGCTGTGCTTTGGCAAGCAAGCTCCACACTGCAGGGTTATTGCACCGTTCAGCAAATTCATATGCTCTATCAAGGTTTCGAATGTGATTGATGAGCACCTATCATGATAAAGATAAGAACAATAAAATAGTTACAAATAGTAAGCCATCTATCTTACCCTTACACAATTCACAATAATACCACTGATTTATTTTTCATATCATTTCAGAATTGTGAGGATAAATTATATGGTAAATGACAAAAGCACATCAGATTTATGAGTGAAACATGCCACCATTTTTTACACGTAACATTTCTACATGCAACCTATATTGGAATTCTTTCTAGTGAATTTTAACATCTATCATGACAATGATCATGTACCTACAATATCACAATGTAAAAAAAAACAACAAAATACCTAACTATTTGATTTCTAGCTATGACACCTGTAATGCAACAAAGCAGTAAGTACCTCAATGGCAGATGTATTGACATCAAATTTTTTGAATATGGAAAATGCTTCTTCATAAAGTTCACTTGATATAGCAATCTTGGCGATATCAGGGGCATCATAGTTGTCCAAGCGATTTATGTACTCCATTACACGTGACTTGTCTGCATTAACAGCTGTCAATATCAGCAGATTCTGAAGATTCCTGGAATTTGGAATAAAGGGTTGATGAAAGAACATTAGAATGCAAATTGTCTTCATATTTACTTATGGTCCCTGAAGATGGAGGTTTCATCAAGCACGATCTTCTCCAGAAGTTCAATAAGCTCATTGGGTAAATCAGCTGACATGAAAGCTCTAACAGTCACAGAGACATCTTCAGGATCCTGTGTTTCACTAAGTGCTGTTTGGACTACTTGATCAATCAACTGCCGTCGGTATGTGTTATTTTTATCTAACACAGTTGCCCACAACTCTGAATCGCGACGATGAACCAAGTATCTAGCTTCCATCTTGAACAGTGAGTTCTCATTGCACACCTGAAAGCGATCACAAGAAATTTAGAGAATCACTTTGTAATGCTTTGAAATAAAGTTCGTAAATATTAATCATGAGATGAGATGTTACTCTTGTTTGATAGCCTTACAATTTCTAAAATTAGACTACATGTATTAATAATAACCAAAGTTATTTGGTCGTGTCCATAACTTAAGTTGACATTCAGGTTTTATATAACATCAACAACTGCAATTACTGTATGATCACTAATGCAGGAATTTCATACTCTGCACATGCGTCTAAAAAACGTGGTTGTATGTTTAAATTTATCATCAATTGTGGCAAGGACCAAAACTTTTGAACAGGTACACTAAACTAGTTGCAAAAATCTAAAACGAACCTTAACAAGCTCCTGATCACACTGTCCTCTTTCGTAAGCAACACAGGCAAGGTGAGGATCTCGCTTCTCACAATAGCGACCCACGATACGACTATCATAGAACTGGTTTTCGCGAAGAAATCGTTCAGGATTGTTGTTACTGTCAATGTATATCTTTGCCAGTGCATTATGTGTAGCAGGTTCCTGAATTCCATCATGAGCTCTGGACTCGAGTAATGGCAGCAGTAGTTTCAGCCTATAAGGAAAAAGAATCAATTGTTCAAATGAATACAGAACTGGTAAACTACAACCATCTTAATGCAATACCCAAAAATAATATCTTCATCAATTATTACCTTATATTATTATTAACAATGAGGCCAACAGAGTACGATATCTTTCACCAACCTGTTTCTCTTTTCCACTTCTGCAACAAGTTCATCTGTTGAGTACGCTCCTTTTACTGATAGCACCAGATTTTTTACTATATCATCAGAACAATCTACATCAAGCAGAGCACCAACAACAGTAGGTAAACGTGAAGGGTTGACCTGAAGGAAAAGAATAATTATTATCAACTAGAAAAAGTTTCACAAAAAATAAACTTACCTTTTGCACATATATTTCAATGTACTTCTGAAGATTGTTGCGATAAAGATGAAGAACAAGGTCATGGGCCAAATCAAATCGATCACAAACAATGATCAATGGCAGCTGGTCAGTGAGTTTTGCTTCCTGCAAGAAGTGATTTGAGTTATTTCATGACCTTGCAAGCAATACTGCCAACAGTATGTATACCTTCAAAAAGTTCTTAACCCTCTCCGGATCATAGCAATTGCTCTCTCTGCATATTCTTTCCACCTCTTTTATTTGTCCAGTCTTGCAAGCAGCCTACAATCGACAATTCGTGATTTTTGAATGAATTGCTGTGTTTTGCACATTTCCCACATTTGATCGTTTAAAGTAAGCATGTAATATTTAATTGTGTATGCAAGCTATTTGTCTCCAATAATATACATGAGTGACATGCTAGTAAAGGTGATTTTTATACAAAACATTTACATAACTGGCTGGTTACAGCGATTTTAATC
Source organism: Spongilla lacustris (assembly GCA_949361645.1). Lineage (NCBI taxonomy): Eukaryota > Metazoa > Porifera > Demospongiae > Spongillida > Spongillidae > Spongilla > Spongilla lacustris. The sequence continues at coordinate 3,863,615 of OX442431.1, read as the reverse complement.
ATACTAATGACAATACCTGAATGTACTTGAAATGAACTTCAGAATCTTGACTGAAATTGACAATTGATCCAAGGAAGTAGAACAACCCTACAAGACAAGATGATAGTAGTCACAAGTAATTGCCAATCCGTGAGCACACGAGTATAAAAGTGTACCTTCGTAGCTCTTGAATGACTCAAAGAGGTCAATGAGAGCTGTCACTTTCAGTTGCTCGTGATACTTCGAAGCAATCTTCACAACAACCTGGAGATTTTGTCTTATATTTGCCTGCAGCATTGCTTTTAGACAGTCCAAGGAGTTTTCAACCGACATTGAACCAAAGTAGTTGACCAACCACTCCGGATTAAGCATGTGAGTGTGCACCACAGCACGCTTAATATCATAAATGTCAGTGTAATGTTCAAGTGCCCTCTGAAGAAGTCCTGCTTTCTCACACAATTGGGCAATGTGTGCTTTATCATAGTGAGTGAACATCTGGTTTCCAAGAATTGCATCAGCAACCTGAGCAAATACGAAGAAATATAGGAAATATGGAATCCAATAATATATTAATGTGGAGATTGAAGTGATACATGTATGTGAACACAATTTGGTGTTTTTAATAGCTACATGTAGTTGTACCTGAGGAGCTGTCATTAGATTCATTTCCAAAAGTCTGGTCTGCAAGTGTCCTTCAGTCGGACGATTATTCTTCAAGGCATCCAAAAGGAATGCAGTACACTGCTGGACCATATTCATCTCCATGAAAACATCAACAACCTGGAAAATAAGACACATACAAATGAATCAAAAACTCGATTAATAGCAATAACAAACCTGATTCAGATCAGCAAGTGGTTCTTCATCTTGAATAAGCATCTTTGCAAATTCTGTTCCTTGTTCAGGGTTGATTCGCATCACATTACGCAACAGGAAGATGTAATCTGGTGTGTATGATACTTTTTTGGCATACAGAACAATTTTTTGGAACTGTCCTGTTTCAGCAAAACATTGAATGACCTGCAATACAACAATAATGAGACACACTTGATAATGAAACGTACACATACCTTTCCTGGAATTCCAGCTCTTAAGAAGACAGACAAAGCAAGGGTTGGATCAACTTGCTTTACCAGTTCACCCAGTTCTTCTGAACACTCAAGCTATCAGTGTTAACATTATCATCTTTAATTGTACACACACAAGCTATCAAATAATCACCTTGTCCTCCTTCAGCCACTTCTCTATCAACTGCTTCTTGCCTTGTGCTAAGACTGGTGTGCAGAGCTGCAGAGCCTCATATTTGTTAAGTTGGCTAGTCTCCAAAAGAATACCAAAGTACTGCAGAAGAGGTGAGGTTTGTCCTGGTTGTGGTGGGACCATCTGAAAACGCTGTATTGTTTCTGGTGTGCGCAGGATTCCCTACAAAAAAAAAAGTTAAACATATTTAGTAGTACTTAGAAGTAGCATATTAACATACTTTTGGAGTTTTAGCTGCCACTCTGGCTGCTTCAGCAAATTGGCCTTGACTGAAAAGAAGGTTGAACTTCTTTACAAACAGGTCTTCAGCTCCTGCTAGATCATTTCTGGTAGCAATGCGCAATGCCAAATCAGGGCTCTGTAGTGTGTTTGTTATGTATGGAACAATGCTGCTTTCGTCCACACTGACTGACAACACCTGCAAGACAATATAACAATTTCAAAACTACAAAAATACAAACTCCTAAGTCTACACACAATACCTGCCCCTTTCTGTTCACTCCAATGATACCACTTGAGGCCTCGTGCACAGCAGTGACAAATATGGTCTCTCCACTGATTCTGTTCATATAGATGCAGGTGCCTGACTCCAGGTCATAAAGATGGATGTAGCCAAACTTGGTGATGAGGTATATCACATCGTATTTTGAGCTGACCTAAAAATAAAAAATATCTATATAACTTACACCATACCAGGAATCATAATTTTGATTTGACAATGGCAATGGAACCAAATTATTGAGATCAGTCCAGAAATATGGACCCATGCAAAAGTGATATGATGGATTCAATTATTAATAGTTAGGCCATAGCATGCTGCAAATTATCTTCTCATTCAAAATGACGGGAGGTAAACCAAAGGAAGTAACAAGACATTATGAGGTGTTTGGCAATTACATGTGCCATCAAACTCAAATAAACAATGCACTGTTAATTATTCAGTTTCTTCGATAACTACCACTTAACATGTATTGTTACATTAACAGTTTAGTGCAGAGCAAATATGAATACAAGATAAGGACACGCACTACTGTGGCACAGATGAAATTGATCCTTTTTACATTCCACTAGAGCTAAAAGTGCACACTCATGTTGGATGAATAGCCCTCATTATGTACATTAAAAATACAAGTAACCTACATGTGCATGTCTTGTTTTGAAGCATTGTATGAGAATATTCACTATATTTTTCTTTTTTTTTGTTTGAACTCATTTCTTATGGGGCAATGCTTAAATACAAAAACCTGTTGCATGATCACGGCAAAAGATGTTGCACGATAATGGGCATCTAGAAAAATTGATTGCTTTAGATACAAAATGTCAACATGTACCAAAAAATGTACTGGTCAACACGTCCTGAAATATGCACACAAACCACATCGTACCTACAACTTATATTTAAAAATTACCTGCATTGCAACAGGGAAGTCGGCTTGTGCCTCAGGAGGAAAGAAAACGTCCACAGCTTTCTTTGGAAAAGGTTGGTTTGGAGCATTTGGTGTGCCAACTTCAATAATGTGCAGCTGGTTGCAGGGTGCAATGAAGGGAAGGGAGTGAGGAGAAAATATATAGTAAACAGGCACATGGGCAGATACTCATGCTGAGATGTGCAATTTAAATAAGATTACATACTTTGCCACCTGTTGGTGTACGAACGGCAAAAGTGAACAGTGTAGACGCTTCAGTATTGCCTGGCACCAAAAATTGTGCAAAAGCTGCTGCATGTCCTTCAAGTGGCTGGCTGACTTTTCGCTCAACTGAGTAGAGCTGCATATTTCCTGCTACACGATGTTGCTACCAAAAAAATATAAATTAAAAAAAGAATGTGCCACTTTCATTACACATAAAAATTTACCTGAGCTGATATTCCAATCAAAAGCAACCACTTCAGTGCTGCATCTGCACGATAGCTGATTATCTGACAGCCTGCTAGATTTGAGTGACGATCGAACATCTTTACTGGCTGAGAATCCCCTGAATAGATACATGACAGTAAAGCTTTAAAAGCATAATTATCTTAAAATCAGCAATGTCATACCTTCCATGGACCAGTGATAGACCGAAGTCTCAGTTACAAGTGCCACTGTGTTTACATTCACCCATTTCCAGAAGGTCACTTCATCAGTCATGTTGTGTGCTTTCATTCGACTTTTCATTTCAATGTTGAAAATCTGTAGACTCTTGCCAGCTACAAAATGAATGATATTATATACAGTGTACATGAACCTTCAAATTTCATTTATTTGTATTATTATTTTTACATCACCATTTAGTCTGAAGTTCCTCACAGATGTTTAAAGAAAGTAAATGGAAGGTACAACGTTCAGATTCAAAATTATGAACTGTGAGTAGGTATTACAAAAACATAGCCATGATTGTGTTTTTTTTAAACCACCAGTTATAATAGCCCATATTTCATTCCATTGAAAAGAGTAAAAAGTGACTGAGCTACCACCAGCTACAAAGTGGGCAAAAGGTACGTCATTAACGAGCTATAGTGTGGCACATTCATCTTTACATTCATAACATGATAGCTAAGGAGAATGAATTGGAGTTAGGTATTGCCTGAACATAAACAACACAACTAAGCATAATCTGTCATGTTCAGAAAGCATACCAGCCCCGCATGAATAATCATAATGGCCACATGCTATACCACATACATGTACTTGCAAGCACAATACGTACACGTATGCACAAAAGGATACACAAAGTTATGAATGCAATTGGATAAAATGAAAACATTCAAATGATCACCTTTGGAAGTCAGCAGTGGTGAATGCAACAACATATTGTAACTACGATGATCAAACTACTAAGAAATACATGTCTGAGGCTTTGCACTATCGGGCGAGTACACATGCATACACTTTGCAGCGTATAACTATCCCACAGTATTATGCCTGCTTTATATTGGCCAAAACCCAACACCAGTCACAAACATAGCCGTGTTTCATTTAGATTCCGCCGCACTTCACTGTCTTTAAGGCGATAACTGAATTACCAACCTTATGTACTAGGGCACAATGCACTCATGTTTGCGACTTCGTAACAATAGAAATGATGGTACTAGTATTGCCGTCTACTACTATCACACATAACTTCTTGACTTCGGGTTACCTTTTAGTGCTATCACTTTCGACGCCGGATTCATAATGGCTGAATCAGCAGTTATGGGACGGCGGATGGGATTGGCTGGGTCAGCAAGGTCAATAATAACCACTTGAGCGGTTTCTGCGACTTTTTCTCTGACACATATGAACTTGTCCGATTCCATCGTCAGTGTTGCAAAGCCAATTGCGGGCACGTTGATGCCTACGTTCTGGAGCTGAATTTGTAAGGAAACAACATTGCTAGAGGTATTCAAATACTACATACAATTCCTCACACTGACCTGTAAGTGCTCCTGGAAGCGAATAGGCAACGCCATTCTCTATGCTGATTAAGGTGAGGTAGTCAATCGCCCTCTGTCAAAAAAAGTGCGGCCACAACAGAATCGAACGCAGCCCACCCAAATAAAGCCGGATATCAATTTCACGTGATCCCTATGCACATGCGCGGTGCGTATGCATCACGTGATAGTTTACAACACCGGTCCCGAGCACTTAATATGTTTCGTGAAGTTGCAGGCTTCTATTATAGTAATTCACAAATTCGTAAGCTGCTATATACTATACCGTAATAATAACTGACCGAATGTCAAACTGAAATTGACGATCCCCCTCCGGCCCGATATCCAGCTCGATTTGGAGCCGGATTTTGTGTCAGACTGCGGTGATATGCTTTATACTATAGCACCACGTGAGCGAACCGTACTAGTGAAAGTATTCCACCCAATGTCTCAGTGTTTATTGTGGTATGGTTTGCATGGCAAGCACCTCATCCGCGCTGACTTCATATACAGAGGCCTCTGCATATGGCTTCGATCGCTCACAACTTGCTACAAGCTGTTACAATCAACCAGTGCTCTGGGACTTACTTAGAGCTTAACCTTTTCAGCTCTATGGATTCATTACTCGTGATTTCTCTTTCATATTCCATGGAAGTAATATGAATACGACCTGCCATTGTACTATAAAGTAAACAGTTCTAGGAAGGAGCATCATTCTTAGAAACTATAGACCCCAGTATTTCATACTCACTGTCTCCCTGGAAGCCTATTAGGGGATTTGTTTTACAATTGCCACAGGAGGAAAAAAAGGTGAGTCAAATTAAGGGTTGGGGATAGATGACGTGTTAACAAACTTGGAGGGAAAAGGAGGTTGCAGATGACTCAAATGACAATGTTGGTGTGAATGAGAGCAAGGATAAAGATTTTGTTGTGACGAAGTTTATTTTTTAATAACATATCACAAATGATTCCAGAACACTAAAGCAGACATCATTGTTATCAATTGGGACGGTGGTACCTCAGCTATAGGTTTTTAGAACTAACACTCTATCAACCCTAATCCGCTCTCTAACACCCCAACAAGAAAATGAACTGTGCATGTACAGTTAGTTTGTGTTGAACTTCTTTACAAACAGGTCTTCAGCTCCTGCTAGGTCATTTCTGGTAGCAATGCGCAATGCCAAATCAGGGCTCTGTAGTGTGTTTTTTATGTAAGGAACAATGCTGCTTTCGTCCACACTGACTGACAACACCTGCAAGACAATATAACAATTTCAAAACTACAAAAATACAAACTCCTAAGTCTACACACAATACCTGCCCCTTTCTGTTCACTCCAATAATACCACTTGAGATCTCGTGCACAGCAGTGACAAATATGGTCTCTCCACTGATTCTGTTCATATAGATGCAGGTACCTGACTCCAGGTCATAAAGATGGATGTAGCCAAACTTGGTGATGAGGTATATCACATCGTATTTTGAGCTGACCTAAAATTTAAATTAAAAAATATATAACTTACACCTAACCAGGAATCATAATTTTGATTTGACAATGGCAATAGAACCAAATTATTGAGATCAGTCCAGAAATATGGACCCATGCAAAAGCGATATGAAGGATTCTATTATTAATAGTTAGGCCATAGCATGCTGCAAATTATCTTCTCATTCAAAATGACGGGAGGTAAACCAAAGGAAGTAACAAGACATTATAAGGTGTTGGCAATTACATGCACCATCAAACTCAAATAAACAATGCACTGTTAATTATTCAGTTTCTTCGATAACTACCACTTAACATGTATTGTTACATTAACAGTTTAGTGCAGAGAAATTCTGAATACAAGATAAGGACACAGCACTACTGTGGCACAGATGAAATTGATCCTGTTTACATTCCACTAGAGCTAAGTGCACACACTCATGTGGGAACTAAGTGCACAAACAAAAAGATTGCGCATGCTGCAATAATGTTTAATAGCCTTCATTAAAAATACAAGTAACCTACATGTGCATGTCTTGTTTTGAAGCATTGTATGAGAATATTCGCTATATTTTACTAATCTTTTTTTTTGAAACTCATTTCTTGTTGTGAGGCTGGGGCAATGCTAACATGTTGCATGATCATGGGCATCTAGAAAAATTGACTGATTTAGATACAAAATGTCAACATGTACCAAAAAATGTACTGATCAGCATGTCCTGAAATATGTACTGAAGTAGCACACAACCACATCGTACCTACAATTTATATTTAAAAATTACCTGCATTGCAACAGGGAAGTCGGCTTGTGCCTCAGGAGGAAAGAAAACGTCCACAACTTTCTTTGGAAAAGGTTGGTTTGGAGCATTTGGTGTGCCAACTTCAATAATGTGCAGCTGGTTGCAGGGTGCAATGAAGGGAAGGGAGTGAGGAGAAAATATATAGTAAACAGGCACATGGGCAGATACTCATGCTGAGATGTGCAATTTAAATAAGATTACATACTTTGCCACCTGTTGGTGTACGAACGGCAAAAGTGAACAGTGTAGACGCTTCAGTATTGCCTGGCACCAAAAATTGTGCAAAAGCTGCTGCATGTCCTTCAAGTGGCTGGCTGACTGTTCGCTCAACTGAGTAGAGCTGCATATTTCCTGCTACACGATTTTGCTACCAAAAATATATATAAATTTTAAAAAGTATGTGCCACTTTCATTACACATAAAAATTTACCTGAGCTGATATTCCAATCAAAAGCAACCACTTCAGTGCTGCATCCACACGATAGCTGATTATCTGACAGCCTGCTAGATTTGAGTGACGATCGAACATCTTTACTGGCTTAGAATCCCCTGAATAGATACATGACAGTAAAGCTTTGAAAGCATAATTATCTTAAAATCAGCAATGTCATACCTTCCATGGACCAGTGATAGACCGAAGTCTCAGTTACAAGTGCCACTGTGTTTACATTCACCCATTTCCAGAAGGTCACTTCATCAGTCATATTGTGTACTTTCATTCGACTTTTCATTTCAATATTGAAAATCTGTAGACTCTTGCCAGCTACAAAATGAATGATATTATAAAATTAAAATGAGTACCTTTAAATTTTATTTGTTTGTATTATCACCATTTAGTTCCTCACAAATGTTCAAAGAAATGGAAGGTTAACGTTCAGATTCAAACTTATGAACTGTGAATCAGTATTACAAAAACATAGCCACGACTGCTGAACCAGCAATTTTAATAGCTCATACTTCATTCCATTGCACAGTTAAAGAGTTAAGGTACAGAATTAACCTTAAAAGTTATGTACTAGCCCGTAGGGCACAATGCACTCATGTTTGCGACTTCGTAACAATAGAAATGATGGTACTAGTATTGCCGTCTACTACTGTCACACATAACTTCTTGACTTCGGGTTACCTTTTAGTGCTATCACTTTCGACGCCGGATTCATAATGGCTGAATCAGCAGTTATGGGACGGCGGATGGGATTGGCTGGGTCAGCAAGGTCAATAATAACCACTTGAGCGGTTTCTGCGACTGTTTCTCTGACACATATGAACTTGTCCGATTCCATCGTCAGTGTTGCAAAGCCAATTGCGGGCACGTTGATGCCTACGTGCTGGAGCTGATTTTGTAAGGAAACAATATTGCATCAAATACTACATACAGTTCCTCGCACTGACCTGTAAATGTTCCTGGAAGCGAATAGGCAACGCCATTCTATGCACTGATTAAGGTGATGTAGCCAATGAATCGCTCCCTAGCAAAAAAAAAAAAAAAAGGTGCGGATCGAACGCAGCCCCACCTACATAAGCCTATTAGATCGGTGCGTATGCATCACGTGATAATTTACACACCCGTATGTCCGCGATACATTTGAATCATTTATGGGCGCTAGGTTCAGCCATAGATAGTTTAGAGATGGATTGGAAGCACGGTTAATTACCGTTAATTATCACCTACACTCCGTGATCTGCTCTGCTGTGTGTTCGTGCATAGATAGTTTAGAGATGGATTGGAAGCACGGTTAATTACCGTTAATTATCACCTACACTCCGTGATCTGCTCTGCTGTGTGTTCGTGTGTAGGCCTTTTACAAATCTACTTGGCTGGTGAGGCAACAACTGAACTGGGGGAAATACTGAAACATGCTGTTCAAAATGTATCATTTGATGACGGCTTTAAGATATAGACTCCATCGTCGAGTGGCGCTGTAGGAGATGCTCCGAGACTCTAACCTTGGTTTTCATTGCCTAAATAGCAAGCAGGTCCTATGCTAGTATGCAGAGAAGTTGTCTGATGTTGAGAAGTGTTTTTATCAACCTTAGAAAGTAAGGAATCGCGGTAGTATGTTATTAAGAAGGCGCGAAGCTATGAGGAGCTCGTAACAATCAGCGCTGTTTGCAGGAGAGTTTTTAGAAAACCAAATACTATTTTCGAAAAACGATAAAAATCCCTCCTGGAGCATTCACTGAACAATCAGGATTCCTACTTAACATTACAAAAACACTTAGGATGGCTTGTAAACAGGTACATGCACGAGGTATATCTAGTTAGGCCCTTCTCTACTTCAGAACGATGTTACACACTATCCAATGAAGATAAAACAAAACTAAAAAAAATCCCTCCTTGAGAAATGACCTCTTTAAACAGAGAAAGCATAATAAAGCTTTAGAGACTCACCTGTCGTTGACAAAAGGTACATAACCACGCGAGAGTGCTGAAATTGACGATCCGCCACACATGTACTACAACGCGTGGCTATTTTAAGGTCAATACGTTGTACAACGCATACGCTTTACATTGGCGATGAGAAATGTTCAGCACAAATCAGTAGTACCACTCTTTGACGACTTCTGCCTCGACGATCACGGAGTGCGCGCGTAGTCTTAATGGCTCACGTGATGCGCTTCCAATCCATCTCTAAACTATCTATGGTTCAGCACGTTGTCAGTATTCAGTCTTTACAAGTGCTAAAATTTGAGCTCTCACAGTAACATTATCGTCAATGCTCACCTACAAGGGGACCATGACTAGTAGGTAAAGAAAGACATGGGCGTACGCAGCCTTCGGCCAAGGAGGGGTCGAAATTTTATATAAGGTGACCTTACGTCACGGCAAAATTATGGATTACGCGATTCGGCCGATTCAACGAGCGGGGGGGGGGGGTGCTGTCCGCCTTCGGCCGATTCAACGAGCGAGGGGGGGGGGGGGGGGGGGGGGGGGGGGGTGCTGTCCGCGTAAAGTAAATTCAAGTGGAGTAATCAACAAATAGTTCAAACTGGTGACCTCATTTAAAAACTGGTGACCTCATTTTGGGGAGGGGGGGGGGGTCGTTCGAACCCATCGACCCCCCCCCCCCCCCCCCCCCCCCCCCCTGCGTACGCCCATGAAAGAGATGCTTTCAGTTTGATTGCATAGGATTAAATTGGACTTGGTGTACCGGTATACTTTGATCTTTTAAATACGGCAATCATTTTGAATGTTTTTTTTTTTCTTTCTGCTTTTCATTAGAGTATGTGCTCATCATACTTTCAGCCTCTGCTCAGTTTTTAACATGATCTATAAAAATGGATATGCATCAAAAGCATTTTTGATCCATTCACACAGCTGTACTGGGCCATTATCATTATGCACAAAAAGCGAGAAGTACACTGTTACTATCTGACATAGCCACACCCTCGCGCTTTGCGGAGGGCGAGGGTGTGGCTACGTCATGTTAGAGATCTATCAGCTTCATTATATTCACAATTGGGATTTGGAAATTGTTTCAGCAAAGGTAGCATAGGCTGCATAGCACAGAAACTAAGCATTCTGAAAGTGATCCCCAGTGTGCTGAGTTGCGCTGGCGATGTACATGTATACCATTGACAGTGGAGAACAATAGGGCCTGGGGACCAGAGGCATTGCAAATTGTGGTAACATCCCCAAGCCAAGATGATAATTGTTATTGGTTAGAGCTAGTGCTGAATTAATCCTGGTCTGCTCCTAGGAATCAAAATGAACTGTACACATAACTAGTTTGTGTGTTTTTTATTTACAATATAATACATGTATATTATTGACATTAAAAAACATACTAACCCAATCCCTAAACAAACCAAAATGATGTTGGATCGTGATTGATAATATAAGGAATAATTAAGCAAATCAGATCCTTTATTGTTATGTCCATGGCAACTTGTGTATAAGTTATTTCACAGGAGGTAACAAAAATGATTCACTGAATGATTGTGGTCAAAAGATACATTTTGAGTTTGACATAGAAGTTTGTATTTGGTCTAACAATAAGCAGACCTACATGTACTTCACATTTTGATTACAAAGATGGTGGCATCACATTTTAATAGATTTGTAGTGAGAATATAAATTGCAACTGAATAAAACACACTCATTCTATCTAAGTATGAACAGAAAAAAAATGATGATACAGATAGCTATAACTCCACCCAATATTAAAGAGTCTCTTCGTCTTCGTAAATTGATCTTCTGGACAAGACTGTTGATTAGCGGAAAGCGATCTACAACTTGTCATGGATTGTACTAACATCATTTTTGTAAAGCATTATATAAGACTAAATATGATTGAGGATACGTGTAACCCCAGCAACCCTAGTTGTTATTCCAGAAAACATGTTTCTTTGATATGACAAATTCTCCTTGGTTGCTATAGCAATGCTAGTTACCAAATGAAATGTTTCACAGTACTTTCAATATGCATGAATGACTGGGCAAATACCTGATTGCTTCATCTGCCACCTTTTCGGTGCTACAAAATAACGATATATTACAGTAAGAAATCCCCCCTTACATACCCACGAATGTGTTCATGTTCTTTAAGATATAGTTCAGTTCGCCGTGTTAAAGCAGACCCTGTCTGGCTGCTGAAAGAGAGACGAAGTAAACTATTGGTAGACATAAAACAAATGACTTGCCTGTCCTTTCTTGCAGATCCAAGCAATTCTTCCCTTTGTCGCTGTGCAAGAACATTCGCCTGCAATGACAGTGATGACTTCCAGATTAAAACATACATAAACTGCAGCACCTTTGTTCTGTTGAATTCTTGTGCATAGTCTTGCAAAATGTCATTGTGCCTTTGCAGAGTATGTGAAACAGTGGAAGATCCACCTGAAACTGCAGTCATTCCTGTAACACATTCATTAAGAGCCTCATTAATATTCCGCAGCTAGAAGATGTAAAGAATGTTCCTGATAAAAGCCACACAATGCAAGGAGAGATCACCTTTCCTAGCAGCCCTTCAATCTCGAGAGACATGGTGTCAAAAACATGTGCTGGGTTTCCTACATTTGGTACACTGCAAACACAACACAGGTAGATAAACACAGCCATCCAAAGAGAAAAGACCTGCATCTGAATTATTAATGAGCTCACACAATCAAAAGCAGTTTAGAAAATGTTTAAAAAAAATTCAATACCCATTTTCCCTTGATTGATTTGATCCCAGCTTGCTGAATGAGACTAGTTTCACCTCCACTTCATTTTCTAGACGCCGAGACTCCTTTCGCAATTCTGGATGTAGCACAATATGAAAACAGTAAATTGACACCCCATCTATTTATGCAAATCACTAGACCACTATATAAATCACACACCTCCTGGCTCGATCAGCCACCTCCCCTTGACTCTTTGTGTACGTGTGTGAATTTAATTGCGCAGTAACCTTATAGAACACATGTACACAATTTAACCCCTTCCCACAATGACTGAATAAGTTCATACAACACTCCATGCATACGAAGTTCAATGTACATGTACATTGAACTTGGACGTAACAATGCTCAACAGGATATGAAGTGAACTATTAAAGAGCTGTGTTTAAATTCAAAGAACAACGCATTAAAATGTACCCAAACCAGAGATAATATGGGCCTATCAAGTTAGGCCTTAGGGTTTTAAGTCTCTGAACGCACGCACAGCTGTCGAGGTCTATCATGCAGTCTGCTCTTTCATCTAATATTGACATTGTTCTCGTTTTATACAATGTCCTATAATGCAAACACCGTTCTATAATGCAAACACTGTTGTTTACCAACAAATATATGTGCCACCTTACAAACCAAAATCCTATTTCGTTATTGCATCCAGATAACCAAACGCACACAAATAAGCTCTACAATAACTTCTTCTTAATGTAGTTACCTTCCCAGCGAGAGTAGTGAGAAGCTGCCATCATAGATTGTAATATACTATCTATGCTGCCATATACAAAGAAACAATTATTGTTATTTATTCCTTTTTTTTTCCTTTTCGTATTAATAGACTATACGTTTACGGTAATTACCTTCCGATGGATACGACCTTAAATAGGTTCCTTCAGATACGAAGGGCTGGTCACTCTCAGGTGAAGAGTCAGAAACAAGCACATGTACCTGCAATCGAAACCAACGACACTGACCGAAGCGCTGGTGAAGGTAAACTGAAAAAACTGTGGAACCTGTTCTCTGTAGAGTGTAGTACTAGTGTTGTCCACATATAGATGAAAAAGAGCTTTCTTTATTAAGGGCATTTGATCTGGACAGTACTTTCGGCCCAATAATTGGTAAGTACTGCTAAAATCACATTTAAACATATAAATCTAACTAAACTCAGGCGTGTCGCGACTTGATCGTTGGAAGAGGGCTCAAAGGTTTGGTCTGTCACCACCACTCAGTGTTCTTCAAATTATCAATCAACACTTGAATGATCAAAAATACACCGAATGGTAAGCTGTGGTCTTCACGAAAGATTTTTTTTCTATTTAAATATTTTATTTCAGTGTGTGGAAGGCCTTGGAGTGATGTCATACATGTATCTTCAATGTTCGTCAGTGCGTTTGTTTTTTTGTTCACATATTTGTTGCCTAACAAACATATCATATGGACATTCAAAGGGACGGTTTACAGTTCTAAGTTAGCCATGAAGTAGTAGTCAGTACAGGAATATGGCAAGTTTATTGTATGATCTGTGTGACCACACCTGTGCCGACTGTTTTGTGCCCTTCTCTGAGAGTAAATCTCTGGTTCACCTCTATTGGAATATCACTCTTCATGGTCAATGTCAGTTCAGTGTCATCTCCTGGCATCACCATTTCTTTCCCTGGAAAACAATTCAGAATAATGAATTTTGTAATATTACTTAACACACATACCAGTAGGTAGCTGCATGGCAGCAGTGACGTCTGCAGTACGTGTGTAGAGTTGGGGGGCATAGTTGTTGACAAATGGCGTGTGTCGCCCACCCTCTTCCTTCTTCAAGATGTAAACCTTAGAAACCACACACATGTATTATAGATACATGTACAGTGACAATTAAACTAATGTGCAAATTTTCCCCGGCTGAATTTGCCGGCAGGGACTGTATCATCTGTGTGAATCAAAACGCACCAGCAGTTTGCTCAACTACCTCCATAAGTGATGACAGGATAGTTCTAAACAATTTGAATACTCCTGCAAGTTATGGCGATTTGATTCTGATGGGATATCAGACATCACAATGGATAGCTTCAACCATTAGAAAGTTATAGCAATTTTCTAAGTAAAGCATTTAATTTTTATTCATCTATGCAAATATTTCTTTTGTTGCAAACTGATCCAAGTACATGTACTCAGTACAGTATTTTGTGCCATGAGCATTCCTAAGTATGGGCATTTCAGACTTGCGCTACTTAACTTTACAGGACAAGCGGCATTGAAAATGCTAATCAAATATTCAATGGTCACAATTTTATGCAGTCATTTAGTGATGAGTTGATTTGTACTCTTATAAAACACACCTGAGCTTTGATTTTTGTGTGTGAGCTGACAGTTCCTGGAACACACATCACCATCCCTCTTCTGATATCTTCCCTCTTCACTCCACGCACTAAAGCACCAAGCTGGTCACCAGCTTGACCTTTGTCTAGAGACTTGTGAAACATTTCCAGCCCTATGTGACAAATCATGTGCATCAGGTCCGAAGGGTACAGGTAACAACTAACCAGTTATGGTTGTCCTGATTTTGGATTTGAAGCCTACTATTTCAGCCTCATCTCCTTTCTTCATAACACCTCTTTCTACTCTACCAGTCACAACTGTTCCTCGTCCAGCAATAGAAAAGGTGTCTTCAACAGGCAAGAGGAAAGGCTTGTCCATATCTCTGATGGGAGTAGGAATCCAAGTGTCTACAGCATCAAGCAGCTTCAGTATAGAATCCTTTCCTAAAGGTGCATTGCGTTCCTATCAACATAAAATGTTACTATCACAAGGGTGGAAATTAAGCTTCTAGTCTATCTAATGACACAAACAAAAGCAGACCTCCAAGGCACATAAAGCAGAACCAGTGACAATGGGGGTCTTTTCTCCATCGTATCCAAACAACGCTAACAGCTCTCTCATTTCAAGTTCCACCAACTGTAACATTTCTGGATCGTCAACCATGTCTGCTTTGTTGATGAAGATTACAATTGTCTTTACTCCTATCTACAATAGTAACATCTCTCACATCTAAGCACCTGCAGAAACCAACTATACCTGATTGGCTAGAAGCAAGTGTTCTTTAGTTTGAGGCATGGCACCATCTGTTCCAGCAACCACCAATATGGCACCATCCATTTGTGCAGCACCTAAAGAAATTAAGGTTAGTTATGAAGCACAGATTGATTCAGCACACACTTTTTTAAAATCTAAGAATGTTGATTTTAAAAACAGTAGCAGTGCAGCATAGTCTTGGGGGACCAGCTGGTTTGTGTAAAATATACAGTACAATTCTAGAAGCTGTTCCTGTGCATTGTCTCAAGACCAATCCCTCCAAAAATACAACGCATCATACACAGCAGGCAAAAACCTTTTATTCAGCTTGTTATATAGCCTCTGTAACTCATCTATGCAGAGCCCAAAATCATACATACGAGTATGACTACATACATCTGCACACTAACTATGAATATTGCTCACAAATAAATGGACTACAGTACTGCCAGTGTGTTCAATGCCTTCACATGTACGTACCTGTAATCATGTTTTTGATGTAGTCGGCATGTCCAGGGCAGTCAATATGTGCATAATGTCTTTTGTCTGTCTCATATTCAACATGAGCGGTTGCAATGGTAATGCCTCGAGCTCGTTCTTCTGGAGCATTGTCTATTTCATCATAGGCCTTGTACTTGGCTTTTCCAGCTTGTGAAAGGACTACAAATATCCTTTGGTGAAGCAGAACAGTAGCGAATGTAAACACTGCTTCGTACCTTTTGTAATGGCAGCAGTGAGTGTGGTCTTTCCGTGATCCACATGCCCAATAGTCCCAACGTTAACGTGAGGCTTTCCTCGAATGAAGACTTTATCTGAATACGAGCAGGACGGAACCACCACCCGGATGCACTGCAGCTGAGATGCAGCAATTTTGACCTATTGAGTAAATGATAAAAGCATTGCGCTAAAGCCGATACCGCTAAAGCATGAGTAAAACAGCGGCGTCACCACATGTATGTATTAATCTGCTTCTCGTAGCCAGCCACATACCTGATGTTGTAAGGAGCTGCACCTTGCATATGGCATAACTAAAAATGGAGAGCAGATATATACTGAGCGATACTGCAAAATTCTTCATTACCTCCAATAAATCTGCTGAAGAGCGCCATCTCTAGCTGGCACGTGGATATAGATTGAATTTGCAGGAACGTTATTAATATTAGAGCGAGCTCTTATCTTGCAGAAAAGGGTTAATTCGTAATATATTAAGAACATGAACCGTGGTAAGGATCCAATTTTGAGCTGCTATGAAAGAACTCTTGTTACCGATGCGATCAGAGAAAGACAAGTAAGGCTAAACTGACGTTATTGTATCACTGTTTTTAATGATCACATTGCAGAGGTTAGACGGTAGAGGATTATACGACTACCGTCTCGTGGAGATTACATTTAAGGAAGAAAGCGGCTATGTGGAAGTGAAGTTGGGAAACACCAGGTGTGTGTATATGAAAGATTGTCCGGGTTACCTAGTGGTGAAGAGGAGTGTGCTTTCGAAATTACATGTATTGTCATCCATGGCGGATGCATAAGAGCGTATGGTTAAATAATGGGAACCTTAATGTATGTCATTAATCAGTGGCATGGGTGTAGTCACAAACCTGACACATTAGTTGTTTTTGACAGCACTATGTACGTTTAAAAAAAGTTGTGTTATGGCTTTAAAAGCTTTGTAGCACTATAATAAGCTACAGGAGAGCCTTCTATACCTTTTTGTGACAAAGCTACATGTATTATGTTGGGTATCTTTTAAAAGTACATTGGTAGCTAGTGTGTACACTGTAAAATACACTTTGTATCTTTTAGGTGTTTTAAAAGATACATGTATCAGGATCTGTTAGGTAATGTGGAGGTCTTTTCACATCTAGTTTTCAATAGCTGGGCAGGGCTGGGCCATACATGTACAGGGCTATGAATATAATCATTCAACAGTATTCTTTGGTACCAAATTTTGTATTATGAATTTATGAATGGTGCAAGAGAAATAGCTGTGAGATACGTGTGATGAAACTGTAGGACCACTAGGACCTTAACCATATTATCCCATTGACACCCTCAATTCACTTTGGGCAAAACACAAACTGCTTCACTTCTTTCCAATCCATTACTCTTAATCTCCAAAAGTTGCATTTTTCGGTAAATTGTGAAGCAATTTGAGGTACCAACAAGTAATATTGGAAGATCATAACGATTTGTTAAAAGAAGGGGGTAGTAAGACAGGTCTTTGGCACTAAGCAAATAAAAGTACATTGTAGATTTGAATTTAGGTACCAACAAGTAATATTGGAAGATCATAACGATTTGTTAAAAGAAGGGGGTAGTAAGACAGGTCTTTGGCACTAAGCAAATAAAAGTACATTGTAGATTTGAATTTGCTAGCTCCACAAGCATATGAACAATGCATATTTGTCAGTCACATGTTTTATAATAGCCAAATGAATGGACAAAATCTTGAAATTGTATTGTGTGTTGTCTGTAAAAATGGCAAACCAATTGCAATTACACTGACACAGAATGTGTAGCACATACATCAAGCTTCATAAAATATTCAAACACAGTTATACTTTTCTCTGTGACAATTACATAATGAACCGCATGCATCATGTACTAAGGGTGTGATTTTGAAAACAGTTTGACAATTGGTAAATTTAGCACGATAAGCAAGCGTAGAGAAATGATACCAGAAACCTGCATTTCTATTTATAATGTAAATATTGGTCCTGCATGTAGGACTTCGCCTTGGAGATTAAAAGGATAATAATATCTATGGTACTGGCACTAAGAATGTTCACTTAATGATCTAACTTAACTGTTACTGTGCTACGATCTAAGTAAACATACTATTGAGATATTGAGGTACAACATAATAATGCACTAAGGTATTGAACATTGAACTGACGTTGATTGTTAATTTGATTACCATTATTTATAACACATTTATGACTTTCCTAACACAAATGGTATTTTCTTTGAATGCAAAGGTGTTCTGTATATACTATCTATTTGCATGTATTCGGCAATGATATTTGTGTGCGTTAATTTTAAAGATGCAAGGTGAATCTTAGCAAAGCCCATTCAAGAAATGTGCCTTTGTTCAATGGCTGTCATGTAAAGGTGTACATACATATTAACTCACCGACATGCATGTAGGGTGAATTGTATATCTACATATGCTATTGCCTGTACTATATATACATGTAAATTGTGTTTGTGTTTGGCATTATGCATCTACTGATTTGTGCTTTGTGATTAAAGCTACATAATCTCCTTGGCAGAGTGCTGGCATGTACTACTTGCGAGGTAGTAAAGCCACAACCCAACAGACCAACAGAAGGAAAAGTGTTCTTTGATGTTGACCTATCTCCAATGGCATCACCAGCCTTTGAAGTTGGGAGGTTAGTGCATTTCATTGTTATTCTGCGTATTTGCATCTGATTAAACGTTTTTGTTATAAGTTTGGGCTGTTGGAAGTCTGTTGCTACACCAGTTGTTTCGTATGTTTGGCAAGTGTTATCAATTATTATGTAATCAAAATTAAATTTGTACACAAGAATGATCTACTGAAACACGATAGGAAGTTTGGCAGAGCCCAATTTGTTAGTAGAAGTCTTACAGATGTACATGTAGACCTGCAAGTGAATTAAACTACGGGGGTTTTGTATTATTGATATATCTGAGCTAAAGCGTACTTAGGCATTTCAATCTGTTACAAATAGCTAACATTGTCATGTGATGAAGAATTCAGCTTTCAGCATGCTCTTGATTGTAAAAAAGGTGGACTTGTCACCCAGCGCCATAATGAAGTGCAAGATGCTTTAGGTGATTTGGCAGCTATTGTGTACAAAGATGTTGTAAGAGAACCCATTGTTCAGGAAGCAGATGATGCCAGTGGTCGACCAGCTTTTAATTGCTGACCTCAGCATACAAGGAGTGTGGCAGCCACAAACTGCAGCTTTGCTAGATGTTCGTGTCATAGACACAGACGCCCAGTCTTATGCTAGCCGCACTGTTGATGCTGTGCTATGTTCAGCAGAACAGGAAAAGGAAAGGAAGTACTTAGCAGCTGTTGAAGAAAGATGTGCTTCATTTACACCTTTTGTGGTTTCTGTGGATGGGGTCTTGGGTCATGATGCACAACACCTGATCAAGCGCCTTTGTGACCAAACTGCAACAAGTGGGAGAAGTCACATTCTGAAGTAATGATATGGGTTCGTGCCAGAATAGCTTTTGCTATTTTACGTGCAACAAACCTTAGCTTGCGTGGGTCCAGGGTAAGTGGACATGGCATGGACGATGGAGCAGGCCTACCTCATTTTCCTTGATAAGTGTTAATTTCACAGAACTATTTTGTCTAAGTGTACATGTATTGTTTAATTTTCTCAATATTATTGTGTTTTATGATGTAATAATAATAAAACAACCGGTATTTATGATGTTGCATTGTCATATGATGTATATATTCAAAATCATTTATGTGTTATCAACATTCTTTCCAAATGGCTTTAGGATACTATACATGTATGACAGTGGTGCCATTCATTACGGCCAATATTTAGAAAGAAGTCAGGATATTAATGGGTTGTATTCTTCTGTAATACTTTTCCACAAAAATTTTAAAACCCTGAATGCTTATCACAGGTTCATACGTGTAGTTCAAGCAAAGGCAGTCAATTTGTTCATATGCAAATTTAATATTCAAAGCTCTAGCAGAAGCAGAACCATAACCAACTCAATGGTAGTGTTGAAAACAATTATAGAAACACAAATGTATTGGGAAATTTGTTGTGCCGTATTGTGCCACTGTATAACCCATTGTTTGCTAGTGTGTTTTTGTGTCAAGATGTGTATCTATTTTTGTATATAAGTATAAGTACACTCTTAATACTAAGTTGGTGGGTATCTGCCTTATATTTTTACAGACATTCTGCACATGCAACAGAAATTAACAGGATTCTTGAACGGTGTTTAAAGGAATCAAGAGCGATTGATACTGAATCTTTGTGCATCATAGCTGGCCAGAAGGTTGTTGATAACTAGTCTGGGAAGTCCATGGTCATGTTTGATGCAAATTTTGTTATTATGTGCATCAGGTGTGGGCTATACGTGTTGACATCCATGTACTGAACCATGCTGGAAATATCATTGACTGTGCAGCTTTGGCGGCTATCACGGCATTGAAACACTTCAAGTGGGATGCTTGGTATCCAGACGTTTGTTTGGTCATTTGTGTCAATATTTCAGGCGTCCAGATGTAACAGTTGTTGGGGAGGAGGCAACAATCGTGAGTGAACTTTATTTTGGAGGGGGTGGGAGCGAGAGAATATTGCATTGTTCCTGGGGGGTTTTTGTTCTACTGCAGTTATTAACTTAGGGAATTTTTTAACATAATGCAGATGCATTTCCTGTACATGAAGCATTACACACGCTTGTGTGATAATGATTTAGTATATGTTGGGAAATTGAATAACACAGGAATGAATGTCGAATTCCCAGCCTCCTTTTCGTATCATGATCCCAGGTTGCATTGAGGGCAAGAGCGTCAACTGTAATAACCTGTATCAACCTGTGATTTTACTTCTTTCAACCTGGATCTTAGAACAAAACCCAGGGTTGATTTTATTGGCCCCACATTGCACAGAATTTATATTACAATATTGTCAACTACATGTTCAGTGAATCTGAGTTTGTAAGAAGGTGGCTGAAAGAAATTGTTCAGTTTCGTCAAATTCTTAATTTTTATATTGCAGTTGACTTTATCAAAAAACATTCATGTAGTAAATATTTTCTTATGTATATGAAGTATTTTAATAAAAAAGAAAAAAAAAAAGGTGTTGTGATAACCTGTTTTCTTTTCTTTTACAGCACCCTGTAACTGAAAGGGATTTTATTCCTCTCAATGTCCATCATATGCCGCTATGTGTATCCTTCGCATTCTTCCAAGAAGGGTCAGCATCTGTTTGGTGTGTTTACTTACACTGTATAACAACGGTACTTCCTTAGAAATACTTTTTTGGTTGACCCAACATTTCTGGAAGAACGTGTTATGAATGGTCGTCTAATTTTTGGATTGAATATTCATAAGGAAATTTGTGCTCTTCAGATGATTGGGGGGGTGTCAATTTTACCGGAAGAGGTGAGTTTTTTATCTGAGTACAGGAATTTGCTCTCAATGTTATTACTGATTGGTTTTGATGTGGCAGCAACATGCATGTCATGTCATGTGTACCTTAGACCAGTGAAGGTAAAAACCAAACAAGTACGCACAATAGTCATGTAGTCTTATATAAGGATTCCACTTAGTGGTGTGTTTATCTGTATCACAGTTGATTGTGATAGACCTATGATTAAATGTAGTTGGAAATTGGAAGTCATATGTCACATGCACCATAAGTATATTGCCATAAACTAAAAAGCAAAATGCATATTGCTGTATTTCCCACAAGCAACATGTGTTTTTTCTGCAGGTTATCAAATATGTGAAAATTGCTGCTGTGAAGTGCTCAGAGCTAACTGAAGCAGTGAAGGGTGCACTCTCAAAAATACTTCCTCAGGGGTAAGCTTTGGCAATATTACACTCCCATAGTCAAAATAATGTTGTTTAATTTTATATAAAAGCATAATAGACCATTTTAAAACATCCATGTAGTCACACTGTGTATTGCCAATGACCAGATACCTGCCATTTCATTGAATTAATGTGTGAATGTTCTGTCAAAATTTGGCTGTACTTGTATGGCAGGGAATATAGGTTTGGTAATTACGGTGGCCCGGTAGGTCGCGGCTGTCATGACGTGCACATACGCGATTTGCGGACGTGCACACATGCACATCTGGGATTTGCGGACTTGCACATACTCGATTTGCGGACGTGCACACATGCACATCTGGGATTTGCGGACTTGCACATACGCGATTTGCGAATGTGCACACATGCACATCTGGGATTTGCGGACTTGCATGTACGCAATTTGCGGACGTGCACATATGCATATCTGGGATTTGCGGACTTGCACATACGCGATTTGCGGAAGTGCAATTGTTTCCACGTGGAAACAATTGCACTTCCACAAATCGCGTATGTGCAAGACCGCAAATCCCGTATGTGCAAGTTCGCAAATCCCGTATGTGCAAGTCCGCAAATCCCAGATGTGCATGTGTGCAAGTCCGCAAATCACGTATGTGCACGTCATACCGGGCCACCGTAGGTAATTGTACGATAAATTGGTATGATATGATACTGTACACTGTTGTGAAGTTGCATGATGTACTAAAGAAAGCTGCTAGCGGAATACATTATAATACAAAGTGATTTAAATATGGCTGAACATGTGGTCAGGGACTTGTACTGTGGAATCTACAGGTACATTCCACACAAACTTTGGATACATTGTATGCGAGTCATTGCAATAGAAATCAGTGAGTGAAAGAAACCAATGTGAATTGACTAGTTTGAAGCAACACCTCTTTGGATGAAGAGTTCACATGACTACTGTAAGAGTTAAACAACACACTTGATTGTTGCTAAACCTGAAGTCAAATAAGGAGGTGTCGTCCATTACCTTGAAAGCTGTTGCATGAGTCTTGGAAAAATATGTTTTGAAAACGAATGTAAGTGAAGGCACTTATGCCAGATACATGAGCTCTTGGAGGCCTGGAGATTTATTAATATACATCTGCTAAAACATACCTCTTCAATCTTGCATAGAAAATCATTCTCCGCTGAATTAAGAATTGCTTGGGATAATCTCACACAGTCACTTGAACGTAGTTTCTTTCAGGCAACTGTATATATGTATTTGCTGTTCGTTAAGAAAATAGCTGAGTGTAGTTTTCCTTTATATTTCATCTCGCAATGTGTTTATATGTGTTTTAATGTAAGTTTACATTGCACATACTTTGAAGAGGTACTTGTGTGTCTGGAAGCATAAAGATCAACACAATAACTAAAGTTTGTAGCTATGTGAGTTAGCAAAGCAGTTTTATAGGGTTGAATTGAGGTAGGATGCTGTACATCCTAGAACATCCTGGGCAATATTGAGTATGAGCAATTCTTGCCACGGAAGTAATCAACAGCATGTGGCATATCTAAGCCATCATAAGTGAGTGGAACATGTGGGTCAACACCCTAAAAGTCTGGTGAAGCACAAATGTCAGGAGCTTGGGTGGGCCTGACATTATTATGTACTTGGAATAGATTTCAATTGGTACATTAAGTGTTATATAATAATAGAGGATAGTTGTGGTAACCATAGTTGTATGGCACTGTACACAATAACACTTCAACAACATTTAGAGGTTCTAAATACTGTTAAAGTATCTTGGCAGTGTTGTTGCTTTTGGTTATGTATATGGAAGCCATTTTTTTCACATGGAATTTTCTACTGCTATATAAACTTGGATTGTTTTGAAAAATTAACTGCCATGTTTGGAATTACAGTGAAAGCATATTTCAATAGTTGCAAAAATAAATCCCCGCACCATATTCTGATCAGATAAAATCTTCGTGTGCATCTCTATTTCAGTAAATCTCACTATGGTACAGTGCTGGCTAATAGATAATGAGATTGTCTGGTCTGGTAACAAGGAGGCCTTCAACTAAAAGTTTCTGTTCAACTACACAATGTAGTTAGGAGGGAATATTGCTTGAGAGATTAGGGATACATAGAAGTAGTTTTGGCTTACCACTTTCGGCATTTATTGAGTGGCTTTAAAGTCTTGCATGCCTATAGTGTAATCCACACACTAGGAAATTTGACTATGTAGAATAGCTCCTGCAGTAGAGACAGAAGACAGTACCCAGAAGCTGATTAAGTTTGCTCAACATCCCACATTGCCATTTGCTGCTCCCATATGTGTGTACACAAGGTGAATTATTTTGTGGATTCCAATGTTTTCTGTGCCTTCTCTGGACGTGTTTTGACTGTTTGGGTTGCAAACTTCCATGATTATGCAGGAATGAACACTTCGTGGTTGGATGGGTACTTTCTTAAAATGGCTGCCCATAGAGGCTAATTCACACAGTTCCAAATGGGAAGAAATGCCAGCACTGCCCTGGATTTGCCGTGCATGTAAGCAAAGATAGGTCATAGTATGGTAGAAAAGCCTAGGCAGCTGTTTGGGGGTGCTTTTCCTTAATAAAATCCACACCATCTTTACTTGCTCACTATTTGAGCCTCTCTTAACATCTTCGCACATTTGCTGATGATCTTCTGTCACTAGTTCACCAGATACAGAGAACAATTCTGTTGTGTCTCTTACAGAAGTCCTACCCTGATACTTACATGTAAATGTATAAGGGAATGTGAACTTGTGGGAGTGGGATAACCACTGAATGAGAAGCCACTACAGTAACGAGGTGGTTGGCTGCAAACAGAAGCTATAATGAGCATGAGAGTACTACAGCCCGATGTGGGATCTTATTTGTAGTCTAACACACACATACTGATCTAATATTAACTTGCTCAAAGGTCTGGGTTTGTTTCAAAGGAGTTGCACCTATATTAATGATCAAGCATCGAATTGATTTAAAATAACCCAGAATGCCTCCATGCATTGTATTGTGTGTAGTTGTGACTGGCAGGATGTTGTGTTGATATTTTTCTTCCTGTTTCCAGTAAGCCTGAAACCATTTTGAACACAAGGAAGGCCAGAGAAGACTGGACACTTCCTAACAATGTTGTTAACATCAGTATGTTGAGTTTCTTTTGTACAAATAGATGCATGTATTTTAAAAACAAGTTACTATTGCCGGTATTTTAAGGCAACTGCTTGTAAATAGTATTAGACTAAGGTAATAAATAATATATAATAACAGACTATTAATCTTTTTCTATTTATCAAGTGTTGTTACTTATTTTGAATTCAAACAAGACAGTAATTTATCAAGCAGTAGTGGTGTAGGGCCTGTGTTCATTTGCCTCTGCTGACAGAAATGAATAGGTATGCCTTGAAGATTTTAGCGCTGAACCCACTTCGCAATCCACCTTCTGCATAGTCTAAGTCCTGCTTCAGTTATAAATGTGCCTATGGCAACTGACCTCATGGAACCTATCACACAGCCTATTATGCCTGATAACAACATCACTACCACGCCTGCTTGGTGATGACCAAATGTGTCAAGGGTGCTGGTGCCAGAGCATAGAAAACATTGGACATGTGCCAGCAAAGTGTTGATAGTAACTTAGGTGGTTCTTCTAAATCAAAGGACCTGTAAAGAATAACATCGGAATGGTGAATAACCAAGCAGCAGCAGTAGGCAGGCAGGCAGGTAGTAGGTTTGCTGTGCCCACAAGGGAACTTGAATATGGAAAACTGGTAGACCCTAATGGTAACAATGTTGAAAGTACACAACTGAAGAATGCCTACATGTACTTGTAAACAACTTACAGGTGCTACGTCTCAAGCCGGTGTTGGGTACACTATATAGACTAATGAATTGACCCGAGCAATAGAGTTTCTCTATGAAACATCTCTTAAGCAGTTATGCTGTCCCCAGCTACAGAGTCGCTACCCACCCAAGCTCATTGCATGCCCCATCTATTTTGTGTATTTGTGGCTGCTCCTCCTCCTCCCCATCTTTAATGAGGAGGGATAATTATGCATGTACCTGTTTCATATAAGCACTGCACATGCACCATATGAATTTTCCACATAATAATATAGGTAGTAGATACACACACACACACACACACACACACACACACACACACACACACACACACCTTGTTTTTTTTATACATCTTCCGCTTAGGTTATGTGACTTCTGTCGGTTTTTGCATAGTGTTTACTCCCCTTTGTGTGCAAGCAATAAACGAATGTGGATATAATTATTCCTGTTACATGCCTGTAACAAACAAAGCGATAATAAATCGAGCTGTATTTGTCAAATGTGATTGTGATTGTGTATATAATGTTGTCCTGTATGTTTTATGCCTAATGTTTTACATATGCAGGAAATGTGCTTTTGAAATGTTACTACTTGTTGTACAAGGGATGTTGCGTAGTTGTTCTTGGAAAGGATTTGGTACTACTAACATGTATGCAGATCAATTGAATTATCTGAAGTCCCGATTTTGAAGGTCACATTTCCTACATGTACCACACCACTCAACATTGGCTCTAATACAATGTAGCAGTATCTATAACTAGCTGAACTTCATTCTTTCGCATGAAACAAGACAGTCAATATACAATGCAATGTATATACCACAGTTATGGGGTTTGTACATGTATGTGTTTCAATTTTTTTTGCAGAACAAATACAGTTAGAACCTGCAGATCAAATAAAGAAAAATATTTCCCTTCTGGTGAGAAGACAGCTGATCTCATGAATTAGATTTAAGCACTTGTGGTTTGTTATTAGGGCGAAGGAACTGCCCAACTGGGTGAAGGTAAGGTTTCTACTTGGACAATGGATGATACTGATGATGATGATGATGATGATGGAGCAGATGCTGCAGTTAAGAAAGGTACCTAAGTTGAACAGTCTATCATACTTTTTAAATTACAAATCGAAATTCTTTTGTATTGCTCTTGGTACTTACAGGTATGCATACTAATAATCTCAGTGTGAAAAAGCTGCACTGCATAGTGAATTCATATAAATTATTCCTCGGATCTAATTAATGCATTGAGAAGCGCATAACGTTGGGTACATATTGTGTCTTCAGCAGCTGGGCAAAGTATGATGTGTGTATTAATGATCCATTTTGAGATTTCCATGTGCCAAACAAGATGTGCGTTTGTGCAATGATTACGATTACTGAGAGTTGTCAATTATAGTGTATGACCTCACCTATTGTTCGCAGGCACCAGCCTCTAGCCTCTAACATAGTTGTCATTATTTGCACTGAGAAATGTTTGAGATAATGCTTTGCAATTCATAGGGGAAAGGCATTGCACCAAAGAAGACTCCAGTGAAGAAGAGAACACTTTGTTGTTAGTGACTCTGTGAATTGCAAAAAGTGTAAACCATCACATCATTAACACATCAAACTCCCAATGACACCTTTTATTTTAAATATGGAAGTGTAGCACTTGTGCTATGTAGGCTTGTTGGCATTGTGTTGTTGTGGTAATTATAACAGGGAAGTGCCAGAAAAAAAGACATTCTCTGTAGTATGCTGATCAAAATAATGAATGCTGTCAAATATAGTGTCCTAAATTGTTAGTTTCTGTATACATAATTGTTTTCTATGCGATCCCTGCCTGAGCTTCGCTGTGTTTCCAGCAGTGAAGCACCTGATTGTACGTGCTGCTGTAAGTCGTGAGATGTGATGCCTCCACCTGAGGAATGGGAATGGAAAAGCTGTCCCCAGTCTGTATTGTGTCGTGCTGACTGTGGTAGAGAACTGGAGTGTATTTCTTCTGACTCAATTGCAGGAGTAGAGGTGGTGGTGGCTGTAGTTCTGCGAAATGTGTTGATGTGTAAAGAGTGTGATCGTCTTGGTGGCATCCTTTGAACTCTGCTTGGGTTGACCACAGTGGGAGTGCGGAATGCATCTGAAGCAGACCGTTCAATGTATGTAGTCAATTTCACATCTTCAGTAAGCCAGTAGGATTCCAGTGGAATGGAACTGGTTTTGAAGTGTTCCAACATCTTAGGAACGTCGTCAAACCAAAGATGTTGAATATTACATCCATTCTCATTAAGAGTCAACCGCAGATGCTGTGTGTTTGCATGGACATGTTGGTCACACCATATCGGTTGTACATTATATATACATGTCACAACGTGCACTACAAATAGCATCAAACCCAGCCTGACATCCGTATAATTTTGTTTTGTATGTTGATACTAACCTTGGCGCGATTATGGTAGTTAAATGTAAGAACAAAATCTCCTTCTCTTGATTCACTTTGTCTGACTAGATACTTGCCTGAACTCTCCTCATTTCCAGCAAGAACAAGTTCAGATGCAAGTGTTCTAGATATCAGACCATGAAACCATGGATACTGTGATAAAACTCTCAAGTTTCCTACATCTCTGTCATTCTTTACCCAGGATGAATCTGATATGCTCATTTCAGCAGTCTCTATATACACCGGTGTACTTGCATTGGTGGTGATATTTTCTCTGGTTTGGGTACCAAGTGGTAACACAACAGGTATGCTTTGTGAAGTACCAGAGGCAACAGCTTCTCTAGACATTTGGACAGTGTCCACATGCACGTTGCTATTGACAGCACCACTGTCACCCCCACTGTTAGCAGTAAGTTGGTCACCATGACTCCGTGTAGGAACAGTGTTGAAATACAGGGCGTCATTGGAGCAACTCCGGGGCACATCAACAGTAACAATAGGTATGTTCCACGCAGCATTTGGATTGTGTGCTGGTGAGTTGGCTAATAATGAAGGTGCACTACTCTTTCGTTGATGGTTGCTGGTAGTGGCCAACCTTTGGGCAGCAGCTATAGAGACAGGGTGTAATGCAGATGACGATGATGAATGGGAACAGTTTGCCATGTTCTCCGGTGTAAGTGAGTCACGGACAGAATTTGTTTGCTCTGTGCTAGAAGGACTTGCCCTTTGCAGTTGTGACATCCCGTTTACTGTAAGTGAGGGGTCTGAGGTTGCAGGCCCTGCACAGTTTGAAGGTACTAGGATGGGACTGTGTGGTCTATATTCGATCAGCATGCTTTGGGCCTTTCTCCTACGCGCACTTGGACTTCTGTGTGAGTGAGAACGCAGCTGGTGATCCTCTCCAACCGCTGCACCTCTTGGCACTCCATTGGAGTCATGAAAAGTTGAATGTGCTTCATCATCCTTAGTTGCAGGTGCAACCAAAGCCCTTAAAAAAGTGTTGACATAAGTGCACCCATACACACATATACACAAATACACCCACAATTTATCACATACCCTAAAACTGTTCCCTTATGAGTGCAATACACTTCAACAGTCTTCAGCCACTTGTCCTTCATTTCTTTTGACTCAAGATCAAATATGTATTCTCCTTTTTGGTGGCACTATAATAGAAGGGCAATTCAACTGGAAGGGTACAACCAGGCATCAATTTTACCTTAATAATCAATGGAAAATGCGAGTCAGGTGCTTCAAGGGGTGTTGCTGTTCTAACTGTCTCAATCAGGAAACAGAACAAGGACATTTTGGGTACTACATTCTGGAAGAAGCCAGTATATTGATATTAATGCATGCTAGTAGACACGTTTGTATCATCACGGTAGTCATCAGATACTGGTAGTATAACTACATTGTACGATAATTATTCATGGCGTAACATGCACACATACCTTCGAAGACGTGTACACTTCGATCTGACTGTTCCCGTGGACTACTGCGATAACAAGCCTGCAAGGTTTCCACAACGGCGAAGATTCTACAACAACAAGCTGGCTAGCTAAGCTTTCTAGCACAACAGTTCGCCGGCCGGTCTGGTTACAATCGACTACGCCTTCGTCACCTTTTTGTTTTCCAAGCTTAAAAATATTCCACCACGTCTTACTTTTTGGTGCTTGATGAGTATGGTGATTCTTATCATCTTTCTGGTCACTTGTAGACAATGCTAACACCGCTTCTATAAACGCTGCAGAGAATTCCTTGGCGAACGCCGCGGCTGGTATTTCTCGTGCTCTGCGATCACGACGCTTGTAGTCATAAACACGATGCATAAATGTGGCGGCAGTTCTCTGAGCTTCTTCCTTACAGAACTGCTCCCAAGGAGCTGAGAGTTGATCAGTGCTCGCAGTCATGAAAGTATAATGACATTCCTTTTACTACTATACGCCTCCGATAAATTATAGCTTTTATAAATCGAATTGTTATGGCTGCGTTCGTATCCTGTGCTGTTAATCTCGTCAGAACATCCTTAAAGTACCTTTTTCCCGAATCAAAAAACAGTTTTCTTATCGATCGAAGTCCGTATGGCTTACCATTATCGGCTAAAAGACACCAAATTATTGCCGAAGACGAACTAGCCAACAAGCGCCTTGTTATCGTAGGTGACGTTCACGGATGCTACGATGAGTTGGTGGAGCTATTGGAAAAATGCCACGTACAGGATGGCAACATCTTGGTAGTTTTTGTTGGAGACCTAGTCAATAAAGGCCCCAAGAATGCAGCTGTTATTAAGCTTGTCAGACGCTTAGGCGCTTATTGCGTGAGGGGCAACCATGATGAAGTGGTCCTGCGTGAGTGGCAGCGGTATCAAGAAGGTGCACAGATGAGAAGAGAATTTAACTGGCTGACTGAACTTTCACAAGATGATCTGGATTGGATGTTTGGCCTTCCGTACACAATATTCATGCCGTCTCGGAAGATTATTGTCGTGCATGCTGGTCTAGTACCAAATGTACCCATTGAGGAACAGGATTTGGACTGCCTTATACATGTTCGCGATGTATTTTATGATACGAGCAAATCAGCATGGGTTGGAAGCAAAAAATCCACACCGGAGTCAAAGCCGTGGGCAAGTGTGTGGACAGGACCAGATCATGTATATTTTGGACATGATGCTCGAAGGTTATTTCAGGATTATGAATTTGCCACCGGCCTTGACACAGGATGTGTATACGGAGGCTCGTTGACTGCAGTTATTCCAGAAATGAGAGGGAGAAGTATTATACAAGTTAAAGCTCATGCTGTGTATCGAAATACCGATTAATGAAGATAATGTTTAAGTTTTTATCTCAAATCATATTGTCATAGTAAGTGTATATGGGACAGTGCCCACATATAAATTAACGAACAGAACGAATAGGTAAAGGACTCTATGTACATCCCGAATTTGACGCGTTTTCTCATATACTTGGAGGAATTCTAACCCTTTGGTTAGGGATATTTGTACTCACGGTATGGAAAATAATTCCAGCACCAAAATCGATTTCCACATATGTGGTTGCTAGTATACGAAATTTGAAATGAAAAGATTGTACCGTTACAAAGGTACACTGCTTTATTGGGATAAAATTTAAAAGCCAGAAGGGTGCTGGACACTGTCCCATACATTGAATTAGATAAATTCAAGGAATATGCAGCCAGTTTGCCAACTAAAGCCCACCAAAGGCACCCAAATATACAGAAGTATGTCACACTATCTGTATTAATTAATTAGCCTGGGTATCTTCAAGTGCTTTCCACCTCCTGCTGTGTGGCTTCACATCCTATATTTTTACAGGACAATCTCGTTTTCTATCAGTAACATTACTGACTTTTTTTAAAATGCCACAAGTGTTTTGATGGAATAAAGTTTAGTTACAACTTACAAAAGTACATTGCAAATGATTTCATACTATATTCAATAGTAAGTTCCACTTATGAATCAGTTATGATCCTGTTGAATGTTTATTGAGTTAACGTGAGGAGGAGGGAAAATCGTATCCTCCCCCTCCGCCCTTACTAGTAGTACATGTAGGTTCTGGCTGCAGCTTCCTGCTGTGACTATTGGTCTGTTAGTGGATATGGCACTGCAGCTAATACAATCAATGAGCTGGTGACACACGTTGCTACTTCTATTTTCAATAGTCCTGATAGCTTTTAATTGCTGCCTTCCACTTGTACGGCTTTCAAATCATCAATGTAGTTGGGAAAAGTGTACTTTTAAATTGCAATGGATGTATTATCATTATACAAATACATTTGGATGTCTTGCTACCAATGTAATGAAGTTACTTCAGGGTGCCCTAATACCAGCATGTGCAGTTAGAATAAATTATGATATCACTTGATATTACTAGTACAATATAATTATAATCATTATTATACATGTATATATATCACAGGCTGATTCTATGATAAGAAGTCTTTTTAAATACACTTTTTTATTGCTTTAATTGTGACTGCATGTGATAACAACACCAATACATATGTGGCAAGGATTGGTGGCTATTAATGCTTTGCTCTGTGTATTGTACTATTGGATGCTAGGTACATGTTGTTATTTATACCTCAAACCCACAAAGTGTAAGTGCAAGGCAGAGTATATATATAGTTTACATGGACATATGGATATTCCAAATTTGAGTAGTTGATACAATCACCAACATACAACATGGAACACACACAATTGTATAATAATGATAGGTATTCCAAAAATCAATCACTAAGTTAATGAAGAATTCTAAGATGTTTTTAAATGCTTTTAATCAATATTTAAACTATCACAGTGATTATTTCAGTTCAGTGGTAGTAGTTAATTGAATAGCTTTAAATAACAGGTAGGCTCAACCTACATTATATAAAAATGTTGATTGTGGAACAGC
Organism: Spongilla lacustris; assembly: GCA_949361645.1. NCBI lineage: Eukaryota > Metazoa > Porifera > Demospongiae > Spongillida > Spongillidae > Spongilla > Spongilla lacustris. The sequence continues at coordinate 3,831,269 of OX442431.1, read as the reverse complement.
GTGTATTTTGGACCAATAAAATAGTGATGAGAATTAGTGAGATAAGTCGATGGAAATGTTCAAGCCAGGATGTACACTTATACCATCAATGAAACATTTTTAGCACTCCTCTGCTTAGTCCAAGAATGAAAAGATTAATTTTGTTACTCTGATAACAGCAAATGCCATTTATGATATGAATTTATACACTAGGGCAGAATTAACTTGCTACATGTACTTGAAAGTGAGCCTGTCTGTATAGGTTATGTGGAATGTTTAAACTAATGCAGCTGGTGTAAATCAAACGCATCACCACCTTTCAACTTCAGTGCATTTTGCAGTTGCCAGCTTACAGCTGAAATACACTGGCCTTTTTTTGGGGGGGGAGGGAGAGATATATATATATATATATATATAACATCTTCTACAACTTATGTGTTGCAATTTGGCAGCTACATGTAGATATTAAGGCACTGCAGTAATTTTAAAAGCTCTTGTTGCTAAGTTTCAATGGATGTTTTACTATAAGGGCAACACTTACACTAAAATGTATCAGCTAAGTGTCTTTTAACTCCGCAAAGAGCAGTGAACATGTCAAAATCATACATCCCTAATCCCGGAAAATTAAAACATGAAGAAATTGTTTATTAGACACGTGTACGGAAATTGGTGTACTGCTATAACAAAATGAGGACAAAACAATGATAGTACTTGCAATAGATCAGAACTTTAGTGTAAGAACAGGCAGACCAGCAGAGTGTTTAGATTTGCCAGGAGCAGTTGACCGTGGTGCAAATCTGAGTGCCTTACTGTTGCCATTCTTGGAAAATTTTGTTTTCTAGACAGGAAAGATCAATTAAGGAATACACAATATGTACGTGATGACACACATGCATACAATTTGCACCATTCCATACACAACTGTAAAGTATAAATTATTTCAGAAGGATACCGGCACAACAAAGCTGCTTTGCCCACCCATGCCATTGTAGCCAGCAGCAAAATTCTAATAGAGAAAAAGAAAAGATTAGTATTACTAGCAGAATGCAGGTAAGCACCCACCCATCCATCCAACCATACACTGCTACACAAAGAGTAATGTGTACAGTACTGTAATAAACTTATGCAAGTACATATTACGTGGGAGGGCACATACATATAAGAAAAAACAGCTAGAACTGCACATACATGTATATGTAATAACACACCTGTACAGACTTAATCTACAATTCTTAATTAATAAATGAACACATGACCAAGCCACAAACATACATGTATGTGCTACAATACAGTACCTTTTAAAAAACTACAGTGAAAGCTTAACCCTTCTTCTATAAGAACTAGAGACACTAGGTCATTCATGTCCTTGGATTTTGCTATTTTATGAGTTACTCATAGTAGTTCTATAATGATACTTATATATTTCAAGATCCTGGGCTATTCAAGTGTAATGATAAAATGCTCATAAAATTTAATCCTATGCGCATTGCTGGCTGATTTATATATGTACATCCATTTGAATCAAGATTAAAATTGAACACTTTTTTTTAACCCTACACGTGCACCCTAAACCTAACCACATGTACAAGTAGGTTTTACAAGTTGAATTTTAGATTTAATATTCATTTTAAATATGTATACAATTTAAATTTGTGTGTTCAAAGTTGTTTGTAAACATTTTAAAAACAAAATTCACAAGTCCTTAAGTTATGTTTTAATGAAATGGGGCAAGGTAAGTGTGAACCACAACCACATGTATCAAAACAACAGTATTTACAGTTCTAGTTCACACCTTATCTAACTGCGTTCTTAACAACTTAATCACAAAATACAATAGACAATGATGTGGTGAGTGCACGTGAGATTGGTATTAAAAAAAAAAAATACACACGTTAATACTAACAAGTAGTGTGACCCAATAATGGCGCTGATAACTGGAAGTTAAATTTGAAGTGTATTGTGACAATCAAAATAGCCAAGAAAAATGATGTAACATTTCTCACAGCTATGTAAAATAACAGGAAAACAAACATTTTAATGACAGTCATGATAAGTAATAAATCCTATGATTGGCATTGGCTATCTGAAGATTGCAACAAAATCATATCTCACCTGGGAAGACTTCTCTTTCACTATGGCATTTACAGGCAAAAGTGGATCTACATAAATAGATTAGCACTGAGATGAATAAAAAATTACTGCAGATAAATAAAACCAACCTGTTACTGCTTCCTCACATTTCTTTGCTGCTTCTTCATGTGTTGATGATTCCTCACAATGTGTTGATGATTCCTGCAGGGACAAAGGTTATGTCTTGAAGAGGGACAGTAGTGGCACAGTGATATTCCCATTCATAATAATAAAAATACATGTAGTGCATACACAAATAGATACATCTAAACGGTACAGGTACATGTAGGTATTTAAACAATGTACCGTAGAGTAAGCCAAGTAACCCCCACCCCCACCAAAAAAATGGCTCTTGTTTGAATGAGCGTATTGTCGTAATCTCGAGCGCTGCTGCGCACCGTTCTTCAAAATCTTGTTAGAGCACCATTTCTTTCCAGGAATGTTGAAATATGTACACGCTAGCGTTAATGGTTACGACGATACGCTTGTTTATACACGAGCCTTTTTTTTTGGTGGGGGGGGGGGGGGGGGGCCTTAACTTGACGGTTCACAAAAATGAGTGTAAATGTCTATATACATGTACAGTGGATCAATACTCATTCACAAACACACTAGCTTAGTTAAACTGCTTCAAGTTCCCTAAAACACCACTTGGGACTAATAGACAATTCTGCAATTTATTATTATTTCAGGTGAATTTGTGGTTCCATCTCATCGTTTAATTGCCGCTTGCTGTGAGCACACCCTTTTAATTTCGTGTACAGTTATCATTCCTGCACTATACTCATAAATACCCAAAACAATAACTCCTCACATTTTCCTGGTTTAACAGCTCCTCCTTAATAACAGGTGCACTGTGATACAGAGCAAGAATCACATTAAACCTGTAAAATTTTACTCAGCAATGTGTTTATCGTATTCAAGAATGCAAAGCATGGTATTTCTTATTCCAATGAAAGCATATTAATAGGTACATGTACAGTGTAAATTTCTATACAAAGCGGATCAATCCCTACATACCCTAGTTTTGTATGATTTGGTCAATTATTTACTTTTTAAAGCTTGAATTTGTATGCACCCTAAACATAATAATCAATACAGAATATACATGTATGAACAGATGTTTACAACTAGTTGTACTAACTATCCCTTTTCAAGTTGCATTTAATCTCCTATTTGAAAAATCATTATAAATACAAATGCGATATCCATTCCTTTACATTTGTTTGATGTATCTATCACATGTGCTAAATTTATCAATTGTCGATCTATTTTTTAATCACACCCTTGGTTACACGATGTGAAAAAACAGGTCCAGTTCTTTATTATGCAAACAATTTTATTGTCAGTTCTTAAGACAAGTATAATTTTTGAATGTTTTTTAAAGCTTGATGCGTGTGCTGCTTTATAAATTCTATGGTAATGTTCTAACTATAATTCGTTTTGCCATTTTTACTCAAAACACACTGTATATGCTTCCAAGGTTTGTCCATTCACTTTGCTATGCGACTTACAAATACGTATCATTAATATACTTGTGGAGCTAGCAAATTCCAAATCTAGAAGGTAGTATTTTATTTGCTTAGTGCCAAAGACCTGTCATACTACCCTTTTTTAAAAATGTTATTACTTGTTGGTACTTGACTGGATTTGACAGTCTTTGAAGAATTGCACAGAAGTACCAGTATGCTCTGAATTGCTAACCATTTCTACAGTACAATGAATTTCATGTTTGTTCTCTAGAGGTTCATATGGGTATTCTAAGAATTAATTTTAACTTGCATCCTACGTATTCCTAGGACGTCTGGAGATTAAATATTAAATGAACTACATATGTATACCTGATACATGAAGGAGTGGCTGACAAGTCTGTCTTCTGTCTCTTGACACACTCTGGAAGTGGACTGTGAAGAATCAAAACAAATATATGTACATGTGTGTCCAATAAAAATGTTAGTACTTAGCGCAAATGATTACTACAGATACATGGACAGGTACCTGCAAATAGTTGTAAGTGAACTTAAATGCACATGTACATGTAATTACTGGGAATGTGAATTTATCCTTGTACCAAATAAAAGTATAATAGTATTTCATATATAGATGTGTAAAGTACCTTCTATCAGTGCACATTCAGTGATAGCATGTAATACCTAGAAACTAGTTTGTCAAAGCACTTGGAGCTATCAGATACGAAAATAATGCAAAGGATATTCCAGTTTGACAAAAAAGTTCTAAGTGCAGTTGAATCTGTCAATTTGCACTGCTGCCAGGAAGTGGCAGATCCCCATAAGAGTTTGACCTGGCATGCTATTCATGTAGACATTAAACATTTTGTGGAATATAAATTTGATGCCTTTAAAATTATTAGCAGTGTTCAGTCAGTTTGAAATACAAGCCACTTAGTTAAGAGTGTTTCAAACCCTGCAATAGTACATGTAATTACACGTACATTGCCCTTAGTGAGTATTTGTACAATTTACCTTTCAAAGATCCGTCTAAGGGTGTGCCGTGAAGTAGGAGTTTCCAGTGCTGACTCAAGTGCCTCAATCTTTCTTTGAAGATTGTCCTTCTCATGCTCTGCACAAAGCATATCAGCTTGAACATGCTGAAGTTTCTGATTGAGTTTGACAATCTCCTGCTCTTTAATCTGCAGCTGAACCAGAAAAATAGCAAATTTTGCAGGGGTAAGGGGTGTAATTGCATGGTTTCCAATAAACAATGTAATACTGCTGTACACTAGTTGCAAAATGATAAATGCTATGTGTGCTCAGTCCTGTTTCAATTGCAAACCATACATGTACTCATGTTCATTTTGCCACTTCACATATTGACATTTATCTTTCAAACAGCAAAAGCTAGATATTTTCTTACATGTACACCAATATTTTCCCCTATAGTGAAAATAGTTTTACTGACTCTTACCAAACGTCCAATATCACTTTGGGTTCAAATTAATTTTATCACAGTCATCTATCAAATACTTAAAGGGAAATTGAAGGTGTCAAAGTTTCCAGAATCAGTAGCATTTTAATGGTAATGCTGCACCATAGAATTTCTTGTACTGCAAGTTGACAGCAGCAATGCCCATGGTACAAACAGTGCTTACAGAAGTCAGAGATGTGATTAACGATTAATTAACGAAATTCTTTCAAACTTCAATTGCTGATAATATATAGAAACTATTTCTTGACTTCCAATGCATAAGGTAATGCTTAATCCATCCAGCTTTCTGAAAATATTATTTCATATTACTTCATAATTTTGACCACTTCTACTGCTAAAATAGGAGAGCAAGTGTATAAAATTAGTATCAACTCACCCAAGTTGAAAAAGAAGTGATCTACGTGCAATCATAAAATAAAATAAGCTGCTCTTGTAATAGGGTGTACCCAGTTTAATTGTATACTCTTCTTCATGGAATATATACTTCTGAAAAGTGCAGGACACTACACGTATATGTGCTTAAATAAGAACAACGGGCTGGAGATTAAACATTAACATTTATTCCTCAATTTTCAATCCACAATGCTACATCCAACCAGGGCCATAAGGCACAGAATTTCTACCTAGTTGTATATAAGTATTGCTCATCTTGGCTACAACAAGAAAGGCTTACATATATATGTATGGTTATTAAAGACAACCAGATATAACATACTGTAAGAATAATTCAGTAGACATTAATTTATACAAAGAATTGGATTTCTTAGACGCTTGTGCACAAGTTCTTTCTCTACAAATATGTTAACAGCAAGTTTGATTGAAGTACGACATTCTCTACAAAATGGTTATTAAGGCTCTGAATTTTCGATAATCCGGCAATCCTTCTTTGACAGCCCTGAGAAGTTTTAAAATTTCCCAGGACAAACTCTTTAAGACCATACGCTAGCATTGAACTAATTCTATGCCTCATAACTTTTTGACTGTCAGTCAGAATGCAATTTTAGAACAGCTGTTTGAAAAATTTGTAGACACTATCCCACATCATTTGCACACCATGCACATGCACACACGTGTTGCACATACTTGCTTCTGCAGAATGTTTTGATTTTGTTGGAGCCTTTCCTTCTCCTTATGGAGCAATCCTTTTCTGATCTTAAGTGATTCATAATCTCTATAAGACAACCAAGCACATAATATGCACAGCAAACATGAAAGAAGTATTGTTAAGGGATTCAGTAAACACCTTTATTGGTACTATTGCTCACAGCAAAACAAATACAATGCATTATTCTGTAAGAACAAATATCTCACTCAAGCTATTTACAAATGGTATGAATTCATGCTTCTGTGTAGCTGACCACAACTGATCACCTCTTCAAAGCTACTGCAAATGAAGCAAGCTGCTTAGGACAACGGTATGTGTTCAGCAACCTTTCAGCTTCGTCTTTTGATTCATTCAGCACCTTTTCAAGCCTGAAAACGTGACGAAATGTGAACAGTATTTACACGCATGGAAAAAAAAAAGGACATTCAATGTAGATGTATAGAATTAAAAGTTATACCAATAACACCCCCCCCCCCATACACATGAACATGTATACAATCAACCATCCGCAAAGATTAGTTTTGAATACATGTGTAAGTAGAATGCTCAGACAACAGCACATTCAAACCCAGAACAAAGATTCCATTGGATAAGAGGTTTATTGCATTATATCCTATGATTAAAGCCTAATGTGTGGAGACAAGTTAGGAATTTTCATTCGGTATGATGACTTTCTGAACTAGAATTATGCTGTTACAAGTTTCTATCTCTAATGTAATTAGGACCTACATGTACATTGTATTAAGAGATACATGTACTGTCCCCTTGGTTGAGATTATCAGTGTGATGTTGTAGCCAGACGCTATAAAATGCATTCAAAGACATTTGAACCCTATGTTGAGTAGGTCTAAGGTGTATGTACATGTAATTAAAAAATCTACACCAAAAAAATTCATTTCTACACAGGGGATTACGGAAATTATGAAATGATGAATATTACAGACCTAGCAAGTTCAAGACATACCTAGGTAGATTTACTAATGTATGTTTAATAATTCATTGTACATTACTTGAGTAACTTATCTTTTACTAATGTATATTTAATAATTCATTGTACATTACTTGAACTTATCTTTTACTAATGTATATTTAATAATTCATTGTACATTACTTGAGTAACTTATCTTTCGATTAAAAAATGAAGTGTACTGTATAGAACAATTTGATCTTGAAATGTACACAAGATATAAAAATTGGTTTAGATGTAGGATTTTTGCATCAATTGAATAAAAAGATATGTTGTAGCAATGGTAACAAGACAATGCGGTTTGTTGAATTTGGTGGCCATTCATAAGTAAAGATTATTACTGTGGGGGAAAAAAAAAAGGAAACACTAACCCAGTAACCAATTGAAGCCTCTCACTAAGACAGCTAACTTCATCTTTCAGTTTTCTTAGTTCACTACACTCAACTTGCAAACCTGAAAGTTGTTTCTGATGAAGAATGTAACTAGTTCAACAGTTAATACAAAGCATAATTAGACACAAACCTTCAGTGTAGAATTAGCAGCTTGTTCGTGTGTTAATTTCTGGTGTAATGACTCATGTTGTGACTGCCAAGCATTCAGTTCATCCTGTACTGTTTTAAGTGATTCCTGCGTTTCAGATAAAACTTTGTCTGAGAAGAAATGAGAAGGCAGAAAATACAAAAGAGTTGATAATTATTGAGAAACTAGTAACAGGACAGGATTTGATTGGCATCACAACACTCACAAAGCCTCCCTGATTACTGCTTGATTAAAGCTACTACCTACCTAGAATTCATAAAAATTCAGTGGAAGTTAATTACCAATGTTGTGGAGATGCTAGTGATACATGCATACTTACATATATATGGACTGATTAAAGATTTAAGAGTATTGACATTAAAACAGGTAACTACATGTATAATATACCAAAAATATATCAATACCTTATCTAAGTCATCTGACACAGTGAATTTGAGACTTAAAAAAAAAAAAATCACAATGCTGTCTCTTCTAGACAGCTACCTAGAATATTTGGTCAGCATTGAATATGTCAACATGGGTAGCCCCAGCATGAGGAAGACCAATTCATGCAAAAACAAAAACTAGCTTTTCGTGATTAAACCATGCATCTAGAAAAGAGAACAAATCAAGAATAGAAGATAACAGGTCTGAAAGTGATGCTTGCACATTTCAGATTTAGTACAAGCCCCATGACATACATATACATGTATTCTGTTAACAACCAGTGGCTGCTTTTAATATACAATGTACTTTGTAGGTTGAGAACGTTCTAAAGAGTACAATTTTGTATGCATTTCACACATGTCCTATACAATAGCTTCTAAATCAAGAGAACTTCAGTATTAAAAAACTTATGTCTTGTGCAACATATAATACAGGGTCTTCACGAAAGAATGCTACACTTTTACATCACTATAACTTAGGATTGAAATTAATTAACTGCTTGATTTCTTTAACATATGTTGCAGAAGTTAGGCAAAAACTAACAATCCAATTGTTGTAAGTGGCTAATTAAGTAATTGTCCTCATAAATCAAAATATTCAAAGCCCTCTTATCAAGATTACAGTTGGAGATAAGTTCAATAGGAAGTTATCAACATTTAAAACCATAATTTGCTTTAAAGTTATTAAGATTGAAGCTGTTATAGGGTAACTAATTTTAATAACCATCACTAATTACTCCATGATTAAATGAAGTAAAAAACACAATTTTATTCTATATTAGATCATGTAATGGTGAGTTACTATACTCAAAGTTAATTACAATTGTAGTGCCCTTTAGCATTTTCAAGTTTGATTTGTTGTTTTGAATATTAACTAGCAAAACGCCGATTAACTTTTTCGTGGCTATTCTATATTATTAATCTTGTAATTGATTAAAAGTTGTCGTACATTTCTGTGTCAAATTAATTAATTGCAAGGTATTTGATTTTATCTTTTGAACTAGTTGTAAAAGATAATTGGATTTTAATAATGCATTTGGTGTTTGCCTAACCATGGTTGTTGTGTATTTATAAATTGATTTAGATTGATAATCCTATTTAAAAGTTATGTTCATTCAAAAGTGTTGCATTCTTTCGTGAAGACCCTGTATTAAATATTATCAGATATACACTGAAAGGAAATAACTCGTAATGCTTCTTATAGTAAATTGTGTGCATTTTCCGACCAATCAGTATTGCATGCTTTGTATTTCAAACCTAGCTGCTGCATGACTTAACAAATATCCACCTACCATGGCTTCAGATGACCATTATTAATAGTTTATCTTGCACTGCCAATGCCACAAAAACCTTGAGATTATCCACATTTCAACATAAGCCTATTTATTTATACAAATAAATTTATTCATCAAAAATCAAAGCTCTGTTCAAAATATACCAGAGCATGTAAATGTTACTCAAATCGGAGGGGAAAGACCTCAAGTTAAGAATAAAGTTGTAGCTGTATGATCGGAACAAACCTTTGTCTTTCACTAACTGGATTTGTGATATTAACCTATCCTGTAGTTAAGACAAATAATAAATCAACTTAAATACATGATGGGAAAACATACTCTAAGTTCTTGAGGTTCAAGAGACTCATCTATTGTAACCGGAGAGTCACCAGAGTCGATGAACAACTTTATGACACTCTTTGGTGAACACCTTTCCCTGCACTGAGGGCAGGAAGCCTGGTGGTCCAGCCACTGTGAAAGGCTACAATGGACTTATAAACGATTAGGAATGCCTGTGGCGTGTCAATAATGTAACATACCAGGTGAAGTGAAATGTGTGACCACCTACAGTTAGTTATCTGGTTAAGGATTCATCATATATAGGGTGTGCGTCATTTTTCACAACGCAAAGGATACATGGTGCTGCTGCAAAATCCGAAGATATGACGTCTGTGCAAATTGTACAACATACCCTCATCTTCAAATGTGCCGCCGGATAGGAGAAAGCCAATAATAGAATAGGCGGAGTATAATCACGTGATTTTATTTACTTGGGGCCCAGACCGACCTACATTTATTAATTTTCATGGCCGGTACCCAGACGTATAAATGGTATACATGTACATGTAAATCGAGTCTGATGTACAGTGTACATTGTTAGTGAATTGGGACGCACAGGGGAAAAAAATCCTGTTCCAGACCTTGGGTTTTACCCTGTCGACCTTGTGATCTGTTCCATCAAAGGTATTCACTTTTGTCGACCTTGGGCTCTGTTCCATCAAACGTACGTTTGATGGAACAGATCCCAAGGTCAATAGGGTAAAACCCAAGTGAATACGTTTGATGGAACAGATCCCAAGGTCGACAGGGTAAAACCCAAGGTCCGGAGCAGGATTTTTTTTCCTGTGACGTACGCAGCTGATCGGCTCTCGTCTCGATGTCGGAGGTATTCCTCTCATCGTTTGGTTCTCCTCTTTCGTTCACGTGAAGGCATTTTGACAACAAAAAAACAAACTTTACAACATATACTCAATTCAGGGCCGGCGGAGGGTAGTGTGTGCGGGGGGGGGGGCATAAGATTTATAAGTTGGAATTTCTATTAATACTACATGTATAGTCGGCCCCGCCTCCACAGATGGCATTTTAGTCACGTGATCTACCCGATAAAATCATGCGTTTCCCGCCTTTCATTATTTCGATTTTTGTCGAAGCACAGGATGGAAAATTTCGAGAAGCGACACCTACGAAGCGTCAAGAAGACTACTATGAAGGTATGCCTTGACGATATGTTCTCATTCTACTCACCGTCCTTGGTATTAAACGATCGACAGAATCGTCTTCCACTAGGAACGCTCAGTCCTAATATACATGTTTCTTCTATGCTACGAAAAGGCAACAAGGCTGTGGTAAGGCCAGAGCGTCGAAGTACTACTAGGATTAACCTATTTTTACACACACACTAGCCCTCTCCGGTTAACAATTCAAAGAAAAAAACGGTAAGTACTGTAGTATCTCCGTCCAAAGAAGTATCCCTAACGGAGCAGAAAAAGGAGCCGCTACCGTTAGATTACCGCTTGTGTACCGAAGGTAAATGAAGCCGTGGTGTCTGTGCTTTTATTTAACTTGGTAATGTGACATTTATCATTTAGAAGCTTATCTGTAGTGTCAAACTTTAGTTACATGTATAAAACATGATAAGGTGGCAAGTTTATGGCTTGCTAGAAACACATTGGAACTCTTAAGAATGGTCTTTTAAGTGTCCATATTTTAAAAAGCAGTTTTGGCCAATGTATGTTGTTGACTCAGATGGCCCCAAAAAATGGCCTTCTCAAGCTGACAGTGACACTACATAGATTTTCACTGAAGCCCCAATTAAGAGTAATTATATAATTGTGTGGGCACAACCATATATGGATTATTTAATCATTAAAGAATAATGTCATACCAGTACTTATTCTCTCTTTTTCTGCTGTAGATCCACCACCTGTAGAGTATTTTCAGATAGTGGCAGAGCAGCGGCGGGTGGCCCTAGAGGCCACCCTAGTTGAAAATCAAAAGGTAATAGAAAAACCTTGTTTGTTATATTGTTTAGTTTGTCATTGCAGCTGCACAATGAAAGCAAAATGTTGAAAAGAAGAGTCAATGATATAGAAAGTGAACTTGTTTATTATCAGTTATTGTGTTCTGTACTAAAGTAATACTGTGTCTAGTCATAGCTAACTTCCATTTTGTTTTATGCCACAAAATTTATTTGTTTAATCTGCCAGTAGTCTAGCCAACTATCAATGTATGTGTAGTAGATATCAACTTATCGAGAGTTACGTTAGTAACTCTCATATAGGATTTGACCACGATTATGAATGTCATTAAAAAAACGGGACTCCTATCAATCGGATCGCTTAGCTCTTTGTCATCGTCGAACAAGCAGTCAAAAACGAGCAGTTTCGTGTTTGTTTGATGTCATAAAACCGCGTGGTTGTGGAGAACAAAACGCTTGTTTAAACTCGTACCCAGTCCTACCGTATTTCTCGTTGTTGTTGCTCTTCTTCTTGACCACGCATAACTCGAGATAGGAACACTTCTAAGAAATGGAAATCACACCAATAGCTTCAGAATTCATTGGCATTCTCGCTTCAGTGGTCAAAATGTATCGAGGCTACATTGTATATATCGGTGGTTGTGCTAGCAAATGACGTATATTTAAGCATCCAGGACTCAAAACGATCAAATAGTTTAGAACTTGTTCATATTTTGCTCCAGTACATGTAGCTGTACATGTACATGTATATATGTAATCCAATGTGTACGGTCTGGGCACTACACCTATTAGTTGTAATTAACCTGGTGAAATCTTGGCACGTATCCGGTTTGGGCACTAGCGCTTAGGCGGCTATTTACTAAATATCATCGGAACGAGCCAGAACTAACCGGTAAGGGCATCACCGGAACTTCGAGCTTAAACTAAACTTTAAAGAGGCAACGATACAACGAAAATTCAGCGGCCATGAGGAGTGCAGAACATCGGGACGATTCCATCGCTTCTCCTTATGCGAAATGAATGCGATTCCAAGAACGCACGACCGTCGACCGACAGCCAAACATGCTGCTGGAAAAATGCTACCGCAGGGTAATCGACTTGGAAAGCTACCAAACCCAATAGGTACGTTCGGTTAGATGTACATCAGTTGACCCTTGTTGTGTATCCACGTGACTGAGAGGTCACACGCGCATACCTTGTACACGTATACAAATGTCATGTAGATCTATACATACACGTTCGTGTGGCATCATTAAAAAACCTTTCTATTCTTTACATTGATGTATGGCTATACAAGACTATACAACTTATTTTTAAAAAGTAGCAAAAGTGTGTGTTACGTTACAAGCAGACGCTAGGGCTATCCTATCTAAACTATAGCAGTAGAGGTCAGAATTCATTGTGTACTTGGGGAAAACTGTGCCCTCTGCCCAGGTCAGTTAACAGTTTTAACATGGCTTCTGTTTATCAAGTACCCCATACATGATTTTGTGAGTAATTGTAATTTCATTGCATGTGTTCATTTTCTGTACCTTTTAGCTTCTCCCTGTATACAAAAAAAAAACATACTGAGGGAATATAAAGGTAGCTTCAAAAAGGCTATAGTAAGGAATAGCATACTGTTATATGGGCTAAATGATGCCTTTTGCAATCCCACCCATGGATAGCACAAAAAGGTCAGCTCTTTGTGAAGTTAGTGCAGGTGCATTGCTTAACAAGGCACTGAGCATGCATAGAAAAATAGGTGAATTTCTACATGATATTCGTGCTATTGATGCAATCAAAATTACAGAACCTTTCTTTTGTGATGCCTCTTACAACCAAATAGGGAAGCTTGGTACTCTAATGGTACATATAGGTGTCGGATGAGATACCTACATACATGCACCCTTATGTACCATACTCCTCCCCTTACCTACTACTACCCTTACCCCTTCCAATACCTACCACTACCCCTACTCCTCCCCATACCTTATACCATGGGCGGCGCCCCCAGCATTTCTTGAAGTGTGGGGCCAGGATAGGGTAAGGGGGCGTCATTTGACAGCCAAATATTACTATAGGGGTGTTGTCCGCTTTTGACCGATTCAGTCGGGGGGGGGTGGGGGGTTGCTAGTAATAATGAATACTTTAATATTGTATTAAATGTGGGGGGCCCTCTGGTGATGCCCACGTCCTACTACCCCTATTCCTCCCCTTACCTACTACATGTACGTATATACCCCTACTCCTCCCCTTACCTACTACTACCCCTACTCCTCCCCTTACCTACTACAACCCCTACTCCTCCCCTTACCTACTATTCCCCTGGTGCATGGAGTGAGGTGACCTCAATGGTCACGTATGTGATGATGACGAATTCACTGATACACTACTGCCAGAGTATGAAACATATCTACATTGTACATGGATACTGTTTACAAGTTGAGTTGACACAGATCACTTTAATTTACAGAACACTGTAATAAAGGAACAGATGGTGGACACACCTGTTGCTGTCATATCACGAGAGCCAAAGAGAGTAAAAGTTTCACTGGTATTAGTACTAATACAACATGGTTTATGTACTGAACAATATGTATCATCCATGGCTGAGTTATTTCTGGTTATGACATGTAGATATACATGATTACTATGTAAATGACATATATACCAAGTTCAGATTGTAGCTAAGTGATCAGTGTTTCTCTAATGGTATCATAATTGTAACGTCAGAGGCTCTTATTTAATAGTTCTTTTTAAAATGCAAAGTACTCTCTTTCCATTATTGGGGTATATAAGATTATGAGCGATGAAATGTCTGTTGCTAATTGAATATATTTAGATGTAGCGTGACTGTTGAAAGCATTCTGTTATGAATAAAAAGCAATGAAACAAGTAATTAAAAACTTTCTCTATGAGAAAGTTGGTGGTATATAGGATTTGAAGGCAATAGTGGTGTAAAAAGCAGAGAAACAAGGGTTGAATGATAAGGTAAAATGAAATAGTCCTATATTTAGCACATGCATGAACAATGTATTGTCCTACAATGTGTGCCGGGCTAAATATAGGACTATTTCATTTTCAACCCTTGTTTCCCTGCTTTTTACACCACTATTGCCTTCAAATCCTATATACCACCAACTTTCTCATAGAGAAAGTTTTTATTTACTTGTTCTCTTTTCCCTGGCGTGTACATTGTGATTACTTCTGCTGTAGATCCACCACCTGTAGAGTATTATCAAAGAAAGGCGGCGGGTGTCTCTTAAAGAAACCCTCGTTGAAAATCATCCACAACCCTTTTAGCATGATGTGCTTTGGGTTATAAATTCCTGTTTCAAGTGATTAACATGTACATGGTGTATTAGAGACGACATGCGAATAATAGTTCTTTAGCATGTTCAGTTGTGCTGAACTTGTGCACGGGACTATGAAGTGAATCAATAATTGCGTTTTTTTGCTGTGAGATGCCATGTATATATTGTTCAACAACGTGAAAATCAATCAAATCAGCTAGTATTAAACCAACGAACTAGTAAATACGGTTGCTGAGGAATATATGCATCAATAAATGTTTGCGTTCTATTACTATACAGGTAGTGAAAGAGTAGCCAGCTTCAAATCCTCTATTAAATGACCCATGTGATACGCTATATCATCAATTGGGATCGTTCACGAGAAAAGGGACCTATTAGCGTATTATAAAAAAATGTTATAAAAAAGGCATTACGTTTGAATTGCTATAACGTTCGAAAGGTTAAAGCTATCAACTTCCTATTTTCGGCACTTCATACTACACCATTTATCTATAATAAAATACATTTTGGGGTCTTGAACATGCTCCATGCCTGTATAGCGACATCCGATACCCCAAGGGGTTCAAACTCGCCCTACCTTTCGGCAGGAATACTCAAATCGCTCCAAATTCGGTTTATACATAAAGAGGTCCCTTAGCTATTGGATTGTTCTGTTCTTCTGTTCGGTACTTTTTATGTCATCCATTACGGAGATACAGTTGAACAAACTACGTGCCCCCGCTCTATTCGCGCCAATGATATACCCACCGCCTCCCCATACATTGAGCGGGACGCGATTTGCTCAAATCATTGGTGGGAATCGAGCGCGAAAACGTGCACGTAGTTTGTTCAACTGTATCTCTGTAACAGATGGCATAAAAATTAGCGAACAGAACAATCCAATAGCTAAGGGAACTCTTTATGTACAAGCCGAATTTGGAGCGATTTTGAGTATCCCTGCCGAAAGTTATGGCGAGTTTGAACCCCTTGGGGTATCGGATGTCGCTATACTGGCATGGGATATGTTCAAGACCCCAAAATGTGTTTTATCTTAGATAAATGGTGTAGTATGAAGTGCCGAAAATAGGAAGTTGATAGCTTTAACTTTTCGAAAGTTATTATATAGCAATTCAACCATTTTTATAATATGCGCGCGCTAGGTCCCCAATTGCTAATTTTTATTTGCAGGACTACGTATAACTCAATTGCATTATACACATAATGGGGTGCATTAATTGGAGGTTATAATCATCGTTTTCTCGCTATCTCATATATGGATCCAGAAGAACAGAAGGAAATTGTGAGGGCTGGAGATGGAGCCATCCCTGTATTTCAGAAGAATACCAAAGTACGGAAATCTGGGTGGACAACTATTGGGCTTACTAGTATTAAAACTGCTCCCCTTAGGTAATTTTTCACTTTAGAGCGTTTACTCTGGAACCCGACAGTTCAACGACTGGTCAAGTAATTGATGACACACGTACCCTCGGCACTGGACCTTTCGAATTGTTGATCGGCCGTGAATTTAGGTTAAGTGTATGGGAAGACGTTGTGAAAACTATGAGGCTAGGAGAGATTGCGAAGTTTAAATGCCCATACAAGGTATATTAACTCGTTTAGGGTTATTTGCGTAACACTATATTACCGGTAGTAAGGCATCTTACTGTAAACAGGAAAATATTGGGGTATTCCACTATTTAACCGTACACCCCTACAGATGATACCCCCCCCCCCCCCCCCCCCCCCCCCCCCCCGGGACAGGCATTTATATGACCACTCCCCTGGACACCATTTATTGTCATCTGTAGGGGTGTATTATTAAATAATGGAATAGCCCATTATCCTATAGTTACTGTGTTGAGAGTATCCAGTTATATTGGCTCAATTGTGTATGTGCACACACAAGAATCCCTGCAAGTACAGATGCAAATGAAATTAGTATTGCAGAACCTCTTCACTGTACAATTTTTTAACAGTTCATTCTTCATGCCTATAACATTTTCAGTTAACTCAAAATGAATTGTCTAATTGTGGATAGGTAGCCGTGGAATATGTAACAGTCTCAAAGGCTTTGAGGGAGCTGGCTAAGAAGCAGGCTGGGCAGGATGAAGATCATCACCACCAGCATCGCTGTGGATTTCATCATGCAGTGGGAGGCACTGGCTATTGTGACCTGGATAGTGTCATTCAAAGCTGCTCTCCAATGATTTTTGAATTTGAACTAGTTAGTGTCAGACAACCCGGAGAATACCTGAGGGACTCTTGGGCTATGTCTGCTACAGAAAAGACAGAGGCAGTGGTAGCATTACGAGGCGAAGGGAACACTCTTTATGAACTTGGCAAATGTGAAGAAGCAGCTCAGAAGTATTTCCTTGCTCTGAGTTACCTCGAAGAGTTAAGTATCAAGGAAAAGGCACATTCAGATGATTGGAACAAAATTGAGGAGAAAAAGGTCCCATTGCTACTGAACTATGCACAGTGCAAACTGATAATGAAGGAATATGCAGAAGTAATCAGACACACAACTACTGTTCTTGAATTCGATGCTAACAATGTAAAAGCCCTTTTCAGGAGAGGCAAAGCCCATGCTTGGAGTTGGAATGTTGAAGAGGCCAGAGCGGATTTTTCCAAAGCATGTGCATTGGATCCTTCTTTATCAAAGGCCATTGATAAGGAGCTAACCATGCTGACACAGAGAGTGAATGAGAAGAATGCCGAGGAACGTAACACTTTTAAGGGCAAGTTGTTTTGAATTGTATTTGACTTGAAAAAACACAAAAACATTTGGAACACATGGCACATATGCATAATGTACATGTAGAGTCATTTGTAGCAAGATATCATTTCTTTTATTCCTTCCATTACTGATGCAGGGTTTTCTAAGGAACACTGTGTATGTGTAATTTGCATGATATTACATGTATGTGCATTGCAATCGGTTTTAATACCTTGGGGATGGGATACACAGGAGGATCCGGAGCTCGCTCCCTTTCAACGTCCTCCAGCAGTCCACATACCGGTATATCGTCCACCCATTCTCCAGTGTATACCTGCCCCTTGTTCAAATACATAAATTTGCCTGGTCCGTTCTTCATGTCAGACTTCCATAGGCCTTCGTAACGGTTCCCGCATGCTGTGTAAAGTATGTGGACATAATTGTGTGACATCAAAAGTATACTGCACTGACCTAGCCTAAGCAATCCTCTTCCGTGCCTTTTGTCTTCCAACCATTCTCCTTCGTAAACAGAACCATCTTGAAAGTACATTCGACCCCATCCACTTCTCTCGTCACCGTACCATTCTCCCTCGTAGTAATCGTCGGAGCCGTAGAAACGTGTGCCGTATCCATGCCTCATGTCATTTTTCCACCCTCCGGCATATTCCTTCACCAATGATCCATCTCTTACGATACTGTATGTACCAAATCCATTCCTTTCATCCTCCTTCCAGTCGCCATCATACAAAGCTCCACTCTTCTTCCATACATATTGGCCTTTGCCTTTGTATATTATTATTAATTTTATAATACAAATAATGCTGCACGATATAATCGCCTCACCATGCATTTTGTTATCTTTCCATTCGCCTGTGTACGTGTTTCCGTTAACGGCGTGTACAGTGTGATGCATTCCTTCTTTCTGTGCTAGCTGATCCCATTTTCTCCAGTTGGGTTGCGATTTACTTCTGCCTTTTAACAGCGGCATTTGTTTGTGATTAGCCCCAAAGCAAGCGTTGCCATAGTAATTACTATCGTCTCGTTTCCGTGGCAATTTGTCATGATTTAATTAATATTTGCCTCTTGGCGGAAATAACAGTATCAGTATACTATGCCGGCCTGCTATTCGCGGGATCGGTGGAGTCAAAAAGGTTCGTCGCAGCCTCTTGCCAGTTTTCGCCTGAAGCAAAATACTCCGCCGCCTCCAGCACCGTGTAGGCGTGGTCTTTCCAGATAAACAGATGTTCGTTACGCGGCAGGTTGTAGCGGTCTTTGACCGGCTCCTTGCGGAGCCAGCACTCAACCTCTGCCAGTCCCCAGCGTCCCTATATTGCACCTAATACATGTACACGTATACGTTATTACACAAGTATAATAACGTTAACAATCTCTTTGCCGTACCACAGTGCAATTTTAATTAAATAATGGCTTTCGTTACCATGAACACGTACTACAAGTGCGTTCGTCCTATGGAAACTAGAGTCATTGATTCTTCATTGCTCTCTCTCAAGAAAATGGCAGGCGTTACGATATCGACCCAAGGAGGACCTGTTGTAACTCTGTACAGGGGGTTTCAAGTAAGTACTACTAGTAGTATGAGAATTAAATACTAGTAGCACCTAGGGCCCAGGGCTAGGCGAGAAGGCATGCTGCAAGCCTATGCAGCTCATACCCTATTATACAGTGGAACCCGCATAATTGCATACCGGATAAATGCATAAACCATAGATATTTGTATCAAATATCTATATGCATAAACCGATTATACTAGTATGCATAAATTCGGAATCATAACACAACAGAGAGCGGATAAATAAAATGCATAAATGCATATGCGTAGGAGCTGTGCACTTATGTGGGTTCAACTGCAACACAATCGGGCATCAATGGAAAAACAAAATAACGATATGGCAGACTAAACGTTAACACCTGCGCCAGTGGCATCGGACATCCTTCGTAAGATTGAGCCCCTTTGAACTGAACTGTTCTATGTTACTTGCTAGCTATATTGAGACACATATTAAGTTTGTGTTATTATTAATATTTTTTAAAAGCGTGTCTAAACACCTGCCTTGTAGCATTAGTAGGATTGTGTGTTATGTGTTACAAGCTTGCTTGCTATGTAATAATAAATTTGAATTTTTAATAATATTAAATTTAAAAAAAATGTAATGGATACATTGACCATGAATTTCTAAGGGCCAATGTAGCACCACTTCACTATATTATTACCAGTATATGATTGCTAACGATCATGAAGTTGACATAGCATGCTCTGGGTTGAGTTTCAGTTTTGTTCATGTTTGTAATGCTTGTAATTTCTCCTATATGTATTATCTCCTCCCTCTCTCCATAAAGCTGCAGAACAAATTTGAATTCCATTTCAGAGTTAGATGCGCCATAGAAGAAAAAGCATGTAAAATACTTCATATATCAATTAGACTGATGATAGTGTATTTATTGGAATGGTACATTGATCATTCTGGTTACAGTGGACTCAGTGGCATTTCAGTATAGTTTTGGTCATCATCACTTTGCTGTGATCCATCCACTGAATGGCAATGGCTCTGCAGCCAAGTAGGGTAACATGTGGTGCCAATTAGTAATGGTTTAAGGCAGCAACTTGCATGCAGGTACCACCTTGGTGAAGGCATCTCAAGATTTATTCACATCCGAAAGCACCATGTATGGCATTAGTTATTCCTCAGCTGCCCACTTCATGAATGTATGCCATCTTGCAGCTGTATGTGGCGTCCTGTATGGATCTAACTATCCGAGTATTCACTGAACATTTTGAGCTTATCCAAGTTATCGAGTTTGCAGCTGCTGTGCTCAGGTAGATAGTGTGAAGTTAATAAGTGTGTTCATTGCTATTATGTATAGTTTCATGTTCAATGATGACACATCAATGCTCTACTTGGGAGGACTAGGTGAGCCTCAGATTAATGAAAAAAAGCTGCATAGTATCATAACTGTGTATTACTAATAGGATATATTCAAGCATGGAGCATCAAGCATTCAGTATGGAAACAAGCATTATTTTAATAAAGTAGTGTACTTTTAGCTGCATATGTGTAGCTGCAGGATCCAATGACATTTGGAACGGAAATCAGCTGTTCCATCAATGACCGACAAGTAAGCACTTTGCTTTTTTTTTTAACACAGGGTCTCAAACATTACTGTGTAGAGGGTAGTTGCCCTAAGCTATGATCAGCACACAAAAAGGCTGGTTGCCACATGTCAAGATACTGTTTTCGTCATTGACACTAAGGTTTGTTTGTGCCGCCAATGTGGCTTAGATAATCATTACCTGTGTAACCTATAGACACAAACTGAGTTAGAAATCTTCCCAAAGCGACAAAGGGCTTCCTTGACTTGGTATACCTACCATTTGTTCAGCACCATTACACGTACCCGGTAGTAACTTGTACCTTCATTTTTGTGCAGTGCTGTATTCTATGCTTCAATGGATTACTTGATTACAGGAGCTCGGGATGGATCTATCAAGGTACAGTGCATTAAGCTTAGAAGCTGTGTTTGGCACTAACACTCCTCACATGCAGGTGTGGAGCTATCTTCTTCATCGTGATATTCATACGTATGTGGGTCACTCAAAGCCAATCTCAGGTATTGATAATATTATCCAATAGGTGTATCTGTTCCCTGCTTGTTGTGGTCTATGTGTGCAGGGCTGCAAGTCCATCCCTTTGCTCCATGCATACTGTCTTGTTCACGCGATGGTACACTTCGATGTTGGCACCTTGAAACGATGAAAGAAGTAGGGTGTGTGTGTGTGTGTGTGTATGGATGGTCGTACTCTGTCAAGCTTGGTCACAGTGCTTTAGGGTTCAAACTGGTGATGAATTACTTGGAATGCACAGCAACTTTCCATGTGGCAATAGGATATTGTGTTACTCCCACAAGAAAGCCTACATTTGGGGAATTTTCCAGGTGATTCATTAATTGTATTAGGGTCATTTTATGCTGCACTCAATTCTAGCCAGAGAAGTACTTCACCACTCTTAATTCTGATGTGCTTAAAGTGACAAGAGTGATATGCCCTCACCACACTAGGATACTAGCTCTTGCTGAGGTAAGCACACACCTTGCACCTGGTCCATCTTTATGGCTGTCTGAACAGGATGGTGGTGTTCGACTCATTGCTCCCATGAGAGGAGACATAATCAGTACCCTGCTCCCAGTATTCCCTTCAGAGGTTGGTCCAGGGCTTTGTGTTTCTTTCACACACACACACACACACACACACACACACACACACACACACACACACACACACACACACACACACACACACACACACACACACACACACACACACACACACACACACACACACACACACACACACACACACACACACACACACACACACACACACACACACACACACACACACACACACACACACACACGTGCGCACACACACACGCACACACACACACACACGTGCGTGCACACACACACACACACGTGCACACACACACACCTATGGGGAATTGTGCATACATGTGCTTCTCATGGAACATGCTCCATTTAGAAAGTTTACAAATAAATTGCTCAAGGGCTATTATTCTGTGTACATGCATTTTGTTGTTATACATGTAGTCTGAAAACTGGCAGGCCATCCTATTTACAAATTTTAAATGCAAATAGGTTCCATTAACCTGTTGTATTTTGAAGCTAGTGATTTTCTCAACCCTATCAGAAGCATTGTGTATCACTAGCACACATATACATTATATCATATACTGTGCTGTACCTTCAGGGTGTCCAAGATGTTGTTCACAACATTTGTGAGGGTGTCATTTACGTCCTGCTGAAGTCTGGAAATGTTCTCGTCCACACCTCCAATACCAATCCTTGTGTCACTCTTGAACACTGGGTTCCAAGTTGTTCCGATGAGGACATCACTTCCTTTGTCCTGGTATAGTGTATGCAAACCATTAGATGGCATGGGCTTTAAAAAGAACAACAATTTCTCCTATAGTGCACAATAAACACCCCAAAGCATGGAGCTCTTCTGTTTGGAGGCCTACGTTCTGGTTACATTACTCTTGTACATGGAACAGGATTTAGTATGCTGTACCAACAGTCTGCTCACAATGGATGCATCATTGCAATGAGAAGTTGTCCAGCCACCACCACAATATCAACTGCTGATCTAGCATCACTTGGGGCTGATAACATGTTGAAGCTTTGGAAGATTAACGTTGACGAGGATGAGTATCTTGTTACTTTGAAATGCATAGGAAGCATTCATATGGAGGCACCTCCATGCCACTTTGAGATAATGGGCTCAACACTCTGTCTGGTGCATGGAGAAAAAAAGGTTGATATGCTGAATTTTGAGTTCCTCAAGGGGTCTTCATCAACTGTGGAGTATGGCAGCATACCTGTTCTCAGCCACCAAGCTGAGGATGATCATGTTGACATGGTAACCTGTCTAGCCTGCTCTCCACAGCTTGGACTATTTGCAACCTGCAGTCTGGATGGTCATGTGAAACTGTGGAATGAAGGGAACAGCATGGTGACAGAGATTGACTTGGGTCCTCCATTGGCATCAGTAACCTTTGCTAGTGATAATGGAGAGTTGGTGCTTGGCATTCATAAGGATCTCTACTTGGTGTTACCATCCGACTACTTGCCTCAAAATTATCTTCATCTAGTCAGTGAGGCAGTTGAGAACAATGATCTATCAAGACCCTTTAACTCAAATGTGGAGTTTTGGCAAGTGCAAACATTTTGTGTATCTGAGAGTGTTTTGTGGTGATTTTGAATTTTAGTATAGCTTGTGTATGAGCTTATATGGTACTAATGCTGTGTAGTAATGTGTGAGTCCCAAATTAGGTTTATTAGATGATTGTAACATGTGAATTCAAAATTCTGACTATTTTTTAGCATTCGGCTGAAATCTCATTAGCCATACATTTGAATTCATGTTTGCTTTGCATCACTTGTCTTGCAAATAACATTAATTTTTTAAAAGATTCCATAATGAAATACCAAATGGTGATAGCTGAATCATCTCCTCAGAATTAATTTACAAATATCTCCTGTAGGTATGACCCAGCTAGGATCCCTACCTTTTCCATTCATCAAAGTATGCGAGGACAGTTATCAGAACATAAGGATGATAGACTTTTGGTGCAACAGGAAAGAAATGAGATTGATATAATTGTTAGTAGTAACAATGTGAACACTGTTACCAGCACTCCAACTAGCCAACAAGTGATTTCGCATGCAGTAGTGACAACTAACAAGTCAAAATCTGCCAAAAAGGTAAGTGTGTAAATGTTTGTCCGCAGCTGAATGTCATGCAATGAAAAAAAAACATTTTATCCCCGGTAAGATTACTGGTTACCACTTTACTGAAGCCAGTTTGTACAGTACCAATCAGCCCATGTCTGTGGCCATGGAGCATCATGATGTACCACAGAAGAAGCTTCAGAAAGAGGCAACCCAGCTCCAATCTGTACCTTCACTTCCAATGTCCCCAGCTGTCTCTGCTGAGGTGCATCCATTAGGAGCTGCTGCAGTCCAGCCATTGGTTTTGTCATCAAATTACCCCATAGCTCCAGACTGTAAGTTTCTATGGGAGCTATGCACTTTTGGTGTGTACAATTCATTTGCCTCAGGTTTCATTCCAAACTCTGTTATTCGTGCCAAGACGGGAAGACATGATACTGGCATTTTCAATACTCAGGATCAGGAAAGTAGATTTTTTCCTGCTTTCAATGAAACCACATCAAAGAGGATATGGAAGCGAAAGTCACTGCACCATTTCAAGCCTGTTTTGAAAATAATCCCACCTCTTGAATCCTTGTCTACTGTGGCAATTGAGCCTAGCAAGCCACTGCAGCCAACATCACCACCTTGTTTGCTGGAGGAGGAGGTGCTTTTGAACACTGAAGATGAGGAGGATGATTTGATGCCGCCTGAACAGGCTGTACGCTTTGTGTTCTCAGAATCCTGGCAAGCTGCTCGTGCCTGTCTCCTTGATGATATTCATCCATCACAAATACAAGCAGTGGAAACGGAAATAGGTCAAAGAAGCAATGCCACAGCAAAGGATGATCTGCAAGAGGTCTCTGAATCAGCACCACACAGCCTTCATACTTCAAGTCATGACCTGCCTCTCCATAACAAAAACTCAGCTGTGTCAATTGCTAAACAGCAAATTGAAGGCAGCCTTGTTAATAGTTGTCTTGAACTGCCTCTTCATAGAAAAAACTCAACCAACATTTGTGCTGATAGTCATCTTGAACTGCATCTCCCAACTGCTAAATATGATGATAAATTTGAAACACTCTGTAAGTGGCAACGTTTTCTGCATTTATGTTTTAGCATTGTATTCATGTCTCAGTGCTAAAGTTGGCAACTGCATCTGACCTTCCAACTTTCAATGATGCAATTGGGGTACTGCTTGATATGAAGAGGTAAGCAATCTGCTTCATGCATGAACAATTTGTAAAAATCCAATGTGTAGAGGGACAGAGTTTAATGTGGAGCAAGAGCTTGCCGTCACACATGGGTTGCTGTCAAAGCTCAAGAGCAATGAGGATGCAGCTATGATTATTGCTGAATTGAAATGCATTCAAGAGTTGGGTTAGTATGGAAAGGCATCATATTTACAGGATTCATGTGCCACATATGACCAAGGTTCGGCAACCCGAGAAGTTTTGATAGGAATTCTTCCATATCTGGTGGACCCCAGAGCTGACATTTGTCAGAATGCTTTTGAGACTCTGAAGAAATTAACTGGCATTAGCTCACAGTGAGCACAAACAATACATTAACTCTATTTGTTTATAGGCATTTTTTTTGCAGTACACACCTTCACAAGCTAATGGTAAAGCTGGGTATTGTACAGAATGTCATTTATGATGAGGTAAATTCTGGTCCATTGTCTCATTATTATTTTATACAGTCATGTGAATTTCAATTATAGGATGAAATACTACAAGGAGTGGCTACTAGGCTGAAGAATGGGGAAGTACAGAACATACCAAAACTTCTGTGAGTTGCATGCAATTCATGTGTGAGTTTTGTGATTTATTTATTTGTACTTAGAGCATTAAATATAGTCCCAACTGAGGTTGATGTTACAGATTTGCAGCCGTTTGCAAGCATCTCTGATAGCCATGCAGATTACCATAACTCTAATTACCACCAGCCAATAAGGGATGAAAATATCTCTGATCCAGATGTTGCAAAGCTGTATGAAGAGTTTTTACATGCTGAGCAAAACAAACATGACCCACATGACATTAAGGAGGTGGAAACATTAAATCCTGCTGATGGGAGTACCAATGTCCCTTCTTTGCTACCACTTATAAAAACTGGCATTCATCATGTGGCCAGTGCAAAGATACATGTAGGACCTTCAGATGGCGTGAGTAGCCACACCCAACTGAGCTACACATTGGAAAGCAGCTCCCATACTGCTCCAGTTAACTTCATACCACCTTTGAACAGAACTGCTATACCACTTCGACTGCTCAACAGGCTCGAAGCTTTTTCAAATCACAAACCGTCAAACATCACCAATCTTGTACCACAAGACAGAGAAGAATTTGTTAGTACCAGACCTGTTGCTGAAAGGAAACATAGTGCTGCAAAGCACATGAAGTCACGCAATTCGGAAATACAAAGACAGCTAGATCCTATACCTGACAATGGCCATTTAAATTCATCCATTGGACAGCCTCATTCTTATGTAGAGATTAGGATGGTAAAAGCACAAAATGGAGAGTTTGATGTTCAATCGAGCCCCTATTCCACTTCCACTTCTGTAACATTCAAGAAGACTGCATCACAAACTATCCTTTCGAAGTTGCAGTCTTGCAAAAAACTAACTATTAGCAGGAAATGTCTAGAGCCTATCTCTGATTCAATTAATATGCCAAACAAAGTTAAAAACCACAAAGCCCAGGAGCTTAGAGGTGTGGACTCTGAAAGTTCTCCTCAGCCACCTGGATGGGATGAATCAATAAACTACAATCTTCAAAACAGTTCTACATCTCAATTGTTGCTCTCTGCATCAGCTACTCATAGATCTTGCATTCAACAAATGTCAGCTAAGGAAGTACCAGGAAATACTCTGCCCAATTCAAATTCTCTGCAATCCATTACTGAGAGAGTATGTGACAATTTGCAAGTGTCCACTAATTATCATGTAGCTATTGCATCAAAACCAAGCAGAGTTTCAAAGCGGCAAAATGATTCACTGATGACTGGACAATGTCTAGCTTGCAGTCCAACCAATCTAAAAGCTATTCCATCCACATATGGTGGTGGTGTAAACAAAATGTTAAGGGGGTTAGCTCTCATAATACACCCCCTGACTTCTAGAACCGAACAAGCTGGTGTTAAAGAAGCTTCAAGATTTCATTCCAGTACACACACTACTGCTAGTTTCAATCACAGAGCAAACACAACACCTACCTTACCCCTATTAAGCAATTGCAACAAAACAGCTATGAACAGTAAGTTTATGTCCAATCTCCATTCACCATCAAGAATGCACCCTGTGGTCAAGATGCTATTGGAAAAACAACATAAACAGAAAGCATTGTACTCAGGAGTATTTTCATGGAAAGATGTGTTTATTCTAAGAGACAACTCTTTATAATAAATTGTTCAATGACTTCCTTTATTTAAAAAAAAACTGGTGATGTCCCTTTGTGGAACTACTGATGTAAAGTACACACAGGGTGCATGCAATGATATATTTGGCTTTTATCTGCATTCTCTTTCCATCATATTACTATGTTTCATCATCCAGGCTACCCATTGTACAGAAGTGATATATTATTATTTAGCCATGACTGTGCAGAGTTCGTCAAGTTAGTGCACTGCAAGTACTATTTATGATACCTCAAATTTTATTTGTCTTGCAAGTCTAGTTATATATTTAACTTACCCCTATATATGGTATCAGCACTTATGAGGAGGGTACACATTTAAAATAGTTGCATATTGGCATCTTTGTGGTTTGATGACAGTCAGCATTACATAATAAATAGAGTGACAAGTGAAGAAATAAGGGCAGTGATCCTAAAAATAAGAATTTAATGTATATGTAGTCAACAAATAACTGCTGGTCAATATAGAATTATGTACAATGGCTTGTACACTATATGTAATGTAGCCATTGCAGTGAATGATGTTACCAGGGCAACTGGATCTTGCATCAATGCATTTGATGGATCATTTTTTCTGGTACTTGTATATGCATGTAGGGTATAGAAGTGAGCCCAATTGATAAATGATGTTTTCAATATATTTTGGAACCTATGTTGTACTACTGTATCCACAATATTACTATATCCATAAGTGATTTCTTGCATCAAATAAAATGTTTTCATTCCTACACACGTGTTGGTTCTAAACTACTCAATTCCTACCAGGCTTAAATCGACATAAGTCATAAGGTACAATTTTATAATTAGTAGCTGACTTGATATTGGAGCTTTCAAAGTATGAGCCACTTATTTAGGTTTAAACTCATCTTGATTGATAAATCATTATTGAGCATTAATGTGTGCATTGCAGAGCACTTTGAATGCGGTAACCACTGCTACAACAGTTTCTTGTTACCTCCTTCCTAAATCCACTCTTGCTTTGTAGCTTTTGCTATCACAGCAGAAGTGATTTTTTTTCCTTTGCTGCACAAAACTGGGTGAAGAAGTGGTCAATACATAAAGGTTTGTAGTAGTTGTACTGAGGGGATACATGGACTCAGCTAACAACCAGAGTTCTCCCCCAGCACCTCCTACTCATCCACCTCTTCCGTCTGTCCCCTGCTCCTGACCTTCCTTAAGGCTTGTGCAGCTGGCCCCACAGGCTTGCACATTCTGGATGT
This sequence comes from Spongilla lacustris, assembly GCA_949361645.1. Classification (NCBI taxonomy): domain Eukaryota; kingdom Metazoa; phylum Porifera; class Demospongiae; order Spongillida; family Spongillidae; genus Spongilla; species Spongilla lacustris. The sequence goes on along the minus strand of OX442431.1, from coordinate 3,802,770 downwards.
AGCTGAGATTCCAATTCCCACCTCCTTCTGTTCCCTCCTTGGAGGTGCAATCAACAGGACTGGGCTCCAGCTTCAATTTCCCTATACATGGTTGACTCACAAGCAGTGGTTCGCTTTTAATGATGATTCCTCTGCTTTACTTTCAACCTTTCCAGCTCAGTGTTGCTCTAGTGAGAACATTGTTTTGATGGCCACTGGCATGTCAGGATGATGCAGGTATGATAAATGCATTCAACTTAGTGATTAGCCAGTCCATTTTCCTCCTCCTCCTATGGACTCAATGGTGCTATTTTTTTTTCCTGTTATCTCCATCATCAAGGACGAAATTACTTTTTAATACATGGTGGACTATCATCCTTTGTCCAGCCTGAACTATGCCCTGGGATTTAGGTTCGGTCCACTCCCCATCCCTGGTATGAGACATTTCTAACACACCTTCATAGAGTGCCAACCCATTGGCAGTTCTTGGCAGCAGGCCAAGCTGAGTTTAAGCAGAGGTGGCCTGGGGCTCTGTTTGCTTGCACCACTAGTCTAAGCCTCATTGAATCTAGAGCATATCATCACTGCAGGTATTGCTTCATCTTCAGACTGTTCCCAAGGGGACAGTGTACACCTTGAGAGTGCAGTTGACGTTGACAGTCTTGTGCCAGCAGCACCACAGTCACCCACATTAAATGTTTAATTTAGCTGGAGATCTTCTTTCAGAGAGCTCTCCTGCTGGCAAGGCTCATCTCCTGTCTGTGTCTTCCCCATGCCTCTGCATGGCTCTCTGTCATTTCATCTCCAAGCCTGCTCTGAGAGACCCCAAGCAAGAACCAAATGGCCATCAAGGGATATAGAGGCAGAGTGTGCATTAGTTAGATGTGTGTTCTTGTTGTACAGTTGTTTTTGGGTTCGAGAATTAAGTGATTTTCCTGTGGCTGGGGTTAGACATCTCTGATCCAAGTCACATGATGCCCTCCATGGCAACCTTTGATGATGTAAAAGGTTGAACAGCCTTGACAAAAACCTGTGTGAATACAACACATGTGAAAATGAAATCCTACTCTAATATTGACTCACCTCTCAATGATGCCACACCTATCACATGATCTCCATGGCAACCAGTCTGATCCAAGTCCCATGATCATATCCCCTCCATGGCAACCTTTTATGATGTAAAAGGTTCAACAGGATCTCCATGACAACCAGTCTGATCCAAGACACGATCCCCTCAATGGCAACCTTTGATGGTGTAAAAGGTTGAACAGCCTTGACGATAGCCTGTATGCAACGCATGTGAAAATAAAATCCTATTCCAATAATGACTCATCGCTCAATGATACCACACCCATCACATGATCTCCATGGCAACCAGTCTGATCCAAGTCACATGATCCCCTCCATGGCAACCATTGATGACGTAAAAGGTTCTACAGGATCTCCATGACAACCAGTCTGATCCAAGTCTCATGATGCAGCCTTTGATGATGTAAAAGGTTGAACTGTCTTAACGAGAACCTGTGTGAATACAACATGCCTGTGTGTGTGTGCATACAGCACAAAACGAAATCCTACTCCAATATTGACCCAGCCCCAATCACAACTTCATCAAACTGCAAAGAAAGAGAAGCAAATTGACATATATGTACATGCAGTTAGGTTAAAACTCACAGATTGTGCACTAATCACCTCATTAATCCAGGCT